>CAKASE010000005.1:0-340631 GCA_916720795.1 Danaus chrysippus | reverse complement strand
TATTCATTATGGACGCCGACCTATCTTTACCAATGACCCTGCACCATCTACGGTCCCCGAATTTCGCTCAAACGATGACCCTGGCTTTTGTATATGGAATCGGAGCGAGTATATTTGAATACATATTTGAATAGCTGACCATATTATTTGGTGTATGCATTGCGTTTATAATTTTTACTTAATAATCACATCAGGTCCATAATTTCAATATAATAAACATCTGAAGAAATACGATGTATTAACGGAAGAACTAAAGACATAAATTTTATTATCGTGCTTTTTCAATAGATATGTTAGGAAGCTTCGAATGTGAGATGGAGATGAAAGTACGATTCTGTAACGTTGACTAATAAAGCATTAAATTACATTACAAGTTTATTAGCGTCCAATGTCTGTGTTTCCGAATTTCCAACTTCTCCCCAACTCATAATCTAAAGAAAATTATTTAATGTTTTCATCCAAAAATTTAATCTCCATATTACGAATAATCCAGTGAAAACACGAAAACACAAAACAGGTAATTAAGAACAAAATTGTCCACTCTAGAATATTTCCTCTTTGATTAACAAGAGAGATTGTCTTCAATCAACTTGATTTTTTTGAGAATATTATTCTCTGATAATGACGAATGCATTTTAATAACGTAAATCGATTATATTCATTCATTAGACATAGTATATTTTAAAAAAGTTTATATAATATTATTTTAGTGAGATGCTAAAATACCTCGGGTGGCATTCGGAGGTTCCAGGAAAAACTAGGAACTTACTTATATGTATACTATAAAAAGAATTACATATTAAAACTTATAACCTAATCCTAAGACTACATGATTGCTCCGATGTTAGTATAGCAATGCCATTCCATTGCTTGTATGGCGTCAGGAACCTTCTGGTTCACACGGACGGCTTGGTGTTCGTTCCGCGGAGTCAGCGGCATCTTTCGTTATATATTTTATCCATACAAAGATGTCGCCCCGGTGATGTTCATTCATTTCTTCATATGTGCCTCGTACGTAACATGCTTATTGATTAGGTTTTGAACTCAAAACATTGTTTTATATCATACGACAAAGTTAATTCTTATCTAGATAATATTAGATGTAGTGATAAATTCCTATATCTTTGTAAACACTTTGAGGTTTAAAAAGTTTTGTGTTCTATCTACACTGACTTCGTCTATTTTCTACTGGTCAGTGTCCTTTTTGGTAGTTACGTAACTCTAGTTTTAGTTTTGTTATCCTTCAACACAGTTTATTTCAAAAATATATTTATACCATTTTGATTACGTTTTTACTCTTTAATTTTGTAAAGTATATGAGTAATTGAATAACATGTACATATTGACATAATTCACGTCGTTTATTACGTCTACTAGTTTCACCTATTTTTTTAACTTGTCATTATGAATATTAATTAGCATAAATAACAACATATCACCATTATATTGTACCAGTAGCGTGCACACCATTGATGCAAATAAGCACTTCATATCCCTACGCATATAAAAAACTAAACCTATATTGTTTAATTCTTACTTAGGTACATTACCTACTTTTAATCATACATTTTGAAATACTAATGTCAACAGACATTTAAAATAACATATTTTGATTCATGATTTGTTAATAAGTGCCATCTAACAATGTAAAAACGAAACATTTTCGATCGGCCGCTGCTAACTGCTAGCGCCGCTATGCAGCCAGAGCGGCGGTATGCACAATCACTTTCTGCTTATAGTCTATAGGTTGCCTATCAAAATTTGGCCGCCATAATTTTTAATTAAATAATTTTTATTTATTTATTTAGAAAAATTCCGTTCATTTATTTATTTAATAAAGAAAAACTATACATGACAGTAATTTATATGAAATTTCTAAAAAAATCAGGGTGTGTTCGCAAAAATTAACCTAGTAAAATATATTATGTTCTACTAATTATATATAAATATAAAATTTTTATTATACAGTAGGACCTCGATTATCCGGACTAATTGTTGTCGGTAGGCATCCGGATAATTGAAAGTCCGGATAATCCAATATATGAAGAAAAACGGACTTTTTGCATATGTACATATGTAGTCTGTACCATACAAAAATGTAATGTTAGGTGTTTATTTAAAACAACAAATACATATGAGCGAAAATCAACGTTTATTAGGATATTGTACATAATGTAGGTATAAGTGGCGTGGCGTTATGCAAGTTCTGACATGTTAATCTATACTAATATTATAAAGCTGAAGAGTTTGTTTGTGTGTTTGAAAGCGCTAATCTCCGAAAACTACTGGTTCGAATTGAATAATTCTTTTTGTGTTGGATAGACCAGTTATCGAGGAAGGCTGTAGGCTATATAACATCACGCTACGACCAATAGGAGCAAAGATATATAAATGTGTAAAAAACGGGAGAAATTATTTCATTTTTTGAAGCCTTCCGTTGCGTGCGCCGTGAAAACGGTTCAAATATACACAAAACATATGTATTAAAGAAAAATAGCTCTTTTAATGATCTAAAAAACAGTCCGCGGCAGTATATGTCTATCTTTTAAGATTAACTCACAAAACCGTTTTTATGGTACCTAATTTGGTCGAAATAATTTGTTTAAGTTGTATCAACATAATAATATTAATATTTATTCAAATAAACAAATAAATATGTTGTTGGTTAAGAGTACTTCATTGTGAATAAAAAAAACATAGGTTTTATGCTGAAAATTCTACGGGAACTCAACCATTCCGAAAACCCCGCAAGAACGGGAACTATGTGGGAAGAACCAAAAATCTGCCGGAAGTCACTATTCCACGCGAAGTCGCGTCAAAATCTAGTGTTTAGAATAAACTCGTCGAGATTGGCAGTCCGGATATTCGCGAATTTCGGATAACCGAGGTCCGGATAATCGGGGTCCTACTGTATATAAATATTAAAACAAACAACTTATGAACGCAAAAATCCTGCAGTGGGATCTCAGACTATTATTATCCATACAAAACGTGTCAAGGACGATCTACAAATCTCGTTCTATGTATACAGGAAATGTTTGTATGCGTGTGTGTAAAACTAACACATGCATAGTGTTTGGAAAGCATTGATTTAAAATTTTGAATTGTTTGTAGAAAGTCCGTTAATTGTCAAACGAAACGGGGCTCTCTGATTGGTCGGTAAACTGATTACACTTTTGTCGCCATTTTATTATTATGCAATATTGTCATTTGTTTTTCTAAGCACAAGTGAATAAACTATTAATTAGTATAAACAGTGGATTAATTTATTAACGAATTATGGAAAATTATAGGTAGCTGTGAGTTCTGTGCTTGTGATATGTGTTTAATGAAATTAGTAACGAGTTTGTACATTTTCAATGTTGTCGTTTGGTAATAAAATTAAAATAAGTGTAAAGTCATGGTGTGTGTGAGCTGTTGTGACCAGTTGAGGTTTGAACTAAAAGAAAGGTAATGTTATTCGTTTTAATAAAAAGTATTATGATAGTTTTTAATTAGTTAGCAGGTTGTGTACACCCAAATAAATTATTTTGTTTGCCTTTTTTTTTGTTTTTTTCAAAAGATTATAATAAGAATGTTTGAAAATGGAACTCCGCTGAATATTCCTATTTAAATAACTTTTATAAAGCTGTGATGAACAGATCATAAAGTATATACTAGATGTTCGTTCTGATCGGACTGCTGTAACATTATTCGCGAAGATTATCAATGTTTAAATGAGATTAATATTTTCCGATTACTTCTCGTATTTTATTATGTTAAAAACTACATACTCCCGACGTTTCGGTGACTTTGCAGCAACCGTGATCACGGCGGACATCTCGTCTGCCCGTTAAAAAAAATAACAATATTAGTTTATTTTGACTAAATAGTTTTCACGAACGTAAGCAGATTAGTTTAATTATTAATTTAATTGGTCTCTAGTTAATTGTGGAAAATGAGTTTTTGTCACCATTTATAAAAATAACTTCTAATTCAAATATCATTCCGTATAAGGGTCTGAAATATATAATCTTCAATAGATATTTCTAAGGAATTGCTATAAAAAATTCAACTGAAACTTGAAATAATAAAAAAAAAAAACTGAAACTGAAAATTGAAATCACCGTCCGCCATGTTTTTAAGTCACAATATTGTAAACAACGTAATATCAAACGCTATTTCAGGTTATTCGTGGTCTTTCATTTATATGCCTTGATAATTATTTATACCACGTAAAAAGAATAATAGATTGTTAGATGGAGTATACTCTCTTCTTGACAACATCCTCATCATTTGTTACCAAACGCTTGCGTTTTCTCTCCTTTTGACAACTAAATCGAGTTGGAACACAATTAGTTTTCATTCTGATTCTTTTAACTGAACCCATGATTTTATATTGTTTATAATTTTCCATGTCACTTTCAAGCTAGAATAAAAACAGAACCAATGTTAGCACGTGGGCAATTGACTACGCATAGTCGCTTACTGAAACTTTATTTAGAAAGAAAAAAATATTAAGTAATAGGTACATTATTGTTTAAAGTGAAAATTACAAAAATTTATTTGTTGTAAGTTACTTTAACTTACATTGAAGTGATCTTCACAGAAATACACTGCGGGTCGATTGGACAGAGTTACGGTGTCTCTTTTAGCTAGTTGTAATCAGGTATTACACATATTCTCATCACTGGGTACTTTAATCCACAACTTTTCTGGGTTCTTTATTGATGCATTCTTACATTACCGCTGGATATAATAATGATGACTACTTTATTTTATCTTGTAATCCTTGTGAAGCCATGGTTTTGAATTCGGATGAACAGGTTATGATAGTCACTTTTATTGTTTACAAGAATATTACGTCACGGCACAAATAATTAATAGACCATCATGGCGGACGGCGTTTATGACTGTATGTATAGCGAAAATATATTTTAACATTTAAAGTTTATTAGGATAGGTGTTTCAAAAAAAAAAATATTTTTTTTTATGGCGTAATATAATCGTAATGAACCGTTCTATGAAATAATAAAAATATTTTACTTTCAGATGAATATTGTTCGTCACGACATCGTTTACGACGTAAGTACATTTTTATACACTTATCGCCTGAAGAAAAGTTTTTTCACAGTAAATATTGCATAGTGCATTTATTCATAGGTTGTCTCGTTAAGGATTTTAGTAGGACTTTATATTGTAGGAGTAATGAAAACAATTAAGAGAACAACCTTTAATGATCATTTGGTTTAATTTATGCCAACACAAGAGGCACAAGAGGTTCTTGAGGATTTATGCTTTTTATACATTTAACATTTCTTCGTGCTTGTTACACTTTTTAATTAAATTTTAATACCTTATCGAATTATTCTTTTGAAAATTCATGAAAAATATTTTTCCGGCCAAATTTTCCATAACTGATGTTATTTATTTAATCCACGTTTACCATTAAATATTGAACACATTCAACTATCCCTACTAATATTATAAATGTCTAAGTAGCTCTGTCTGTCTGTCTGTTACGCTTTCACGCCTAAACCACTGAACTGATTTTAATGAAATTTGATACAGAGATGGAGTTGACCTTGAGAAAGAACATAGGATAGTTTTTATCCCAGACTTTTGAAAGGTTCTCTTGGAAACGCGATATAACCGAACTCCACGCGGGCGAATCTGCGGGCGGAAGCTAGTCTTCATATATTTCTGTCGCAACAAAATTATTTCATATCAATCGTTTTTTCAGTTATGGTAACCATTTATTGCACCACGCTTTATAATGTTACATTTTATTTTAATATCAACATAACATTTAACTATAAAATTTTAATCTAGTATAGAATTGTATTAGTTTCGAGAATTCGATGATATTTCACCTAGTTTGTGTGCTAAATAGGACAGCGTATTGAAATTAATTACTACTTTCGGGGAAGGTGATCAAAACATGCAAAACCAAGTGATTCTACGAGCTTTGCACACTTAGTGAATGGAATTGTGATCATCATTTGTTTCAATAGCTAATGTCGATGAATTACTAGTATCCAGTTAATCTGGAGTATTATTACCTTTAGTCTTTGTTACTTTTTTAATTGACTTTAGATTTATGGGTTTAAGCATTCTAACTGAATTTAAAAAGAAAGTCGGCTGATAAAGTCCAGATGACTCAATACATCTTTTTGTATCCTTTTCCGGCATTTCACTGTTTTCCATTGAAATATATATTTACAAAAATTTGTTTGTGATTAAGTGAAAATTGGTAATACTATTATAAAATATTTATTTTAATATTATGTATATCCAATTGTTTTTAATTGTAGAAGTCTGTATTTCATAACTATATTCGCTGTCTCTGTTATGCTCGTTTATTATTTAAAGAATCCGAAATTATGAAACTACTGAAAAATTTTACTAAATAAGAATATCACCCACAGCTATAATTATTTCATATTTTATATCTTAATCAATAATCAGTATAATCTAAAAAAATAATATAATTTCTTTCAAATATTTTATTTTAATTTATTGATTATAAAATTCAAATAAATAATAATAATAATAATAATGCTGAGGTTGTATGAAATATTGTATTGCTACAAATAGAAGATTAGTGCAATAATTATGAAAACGCTTGAAATATTTCAATGTTAAATTCAGAGACAATCTTTTATGAACATTAGAATTTTGTAAAAATCTGTGAATAATATTTTTTACTTCAACATATTGCTTTATTACAATATACAGTGAACCCCCGGTAATCCGGCCCCTGTCTAATCCGGTACCCCCTGTAATCCGACATGATCTATTATTTATTATTGAATACATATTTTGTATTCGCTAATGCATGATTGAACAAGCTACGACTTGTACGCACCATCACTACATATTGTGTTCAACGCGTAGGGTATTGTTTTGATTCTGATTGCTTAGTTTTAATTTGAATTTGTACTTCAGAGTACATATAGGTATACTTATACTTATATTTACATATTATATATACATATGTAAGTACTGAATCTGTAATTTGTCGGATTACAAGGTAGCCTTTTGTAAAAAAATCTGGACTATAGGGGGTCTTAGGGAGTCCCTACTAATATTATAAATGCGAAAGTAACTCTGTCTGTCTGTCTGTCTGCTACGCTTTCACGCCTAAACCACTGAACTGATTTTAATGAAATTCGGTACAGAGATAGAGTTGACCTTGAGAAAGAACATAGGATAGTTTTTTATCCCAGACTTTTGAAAGGTTCTCTTGGAAACGCGATATAACCGAACTCCACGCGGCGAAGCTGCGGGCGGAAAGCTAGTACTCTATAATCCGACGAATTCGATAGTTCGACACTGCCCTGCAAAATGTTTGTCGGACTACCGGGGGTCCACTGTAGTTCCAATAAATAGATCAAAAGCCTACAACGAAGAGTGTATGTTTTGCAAATAGATAGCCACTACCTGTAAAAAGATTTTATAACTTATAAACCATAGCAAAATACGAGGATATATTTAATTAGCTGGAAATCTCCTTTTCTTTTGTTATTTCCAATACTCATCAATTGACATATTCTAAAAAATCAAACAGGAGTTGATTGATGTCAAAACGGCTCACTTTTCTCCTCGCCGTGTTTCAGTTTAGCATCTAAAACTTTTCCCTTAAAAATCGTTTCATCAACTCTCCCGAATAATCGGTTTACATGAATCTCATACAGTAGACAGCGGATAAAGTCTTGGCACTGTTTACTGCAACAACACATAACGACTCAACAACAGTTACACACTTTCGAAATATATATGTATTAATATTAGTTTTAGGAGAACCGCAGTGGTAAGCCAAAAAATTAAGTAATAACATTAAATTTTATTGATTTAAAGCTATCTTGAAAACATATTTTTGAATATATCGCAAAAGAAAGATTAAACACACTGAAAATCTACGATTGATAAAACCATCATACCAACTCGCGTTTTGAACGAGAAAAGAACCCTGACATTCTTTGACAAATTCTTATACATATATGGCTCGCCCCTCTTATACTCTCCAATATTCCTACAATATTATAGTTTTATCTTCTATATATATAAAAATGGATTGCTGTTCCTTAGTCTCGCTAAAACTCGAGAACAGCTGAACGGATTTATCTTATCTTAGTCTTGAAATGTTCGTGGAGGTTCAGGGAAGGTATAAAAGCTGAGAAAAATTGATACTTTACTTTGAAAACCATAAAAACAACCCTTTTCTATTTCCCATACAAACGTTTTTTTTGACATTAGATTTGACAACTAACTAATATGTCAATCATTCTGTCGCACTTCAAAACACGGAGATATATGGCTTACAGGTAAACTCCAAAAATATAAATAAAAAAACGTAATAGATATTTCTTGATTGTAGGGCGATACGAAGTTCGCCAGGTCTTCTAGTCTAATATATAAAATTCTCGTGTCACGGTGTTCGAACTTGAACTCCTCCGAAACGGCTCGAACGATTTTCGTGATCCTTATCGAGGATATTAACCAGGGGGGAGAATCGGCCAACATCTATTTTAAATGTTAAGGGTAGTCCACCCCTAAATTTTTGTTTTTATTTTTTAGGCAAAATTTTTTGTTTTTATTTTTTTATGACACAGCCTACAAAAGTACATACAACCCTAAATTTTCACCCCTCTGAGATCAACCCTTATTTTTTATTTGTTAATTAAAAACTTAAATTTTTTGGCAATTTTTTTTTTATTTTTTGATGACTTACAATAAAAAATCTCATATTACTCTAAATTTTTCACCCCTCGACGATCAACCGCTATTTTTTATTTGTTAATTACAAACTTTAATTTTTTGGCAAAATTTTTATAAAGAAATTAACATCATTCAAATAAAAACTAACATATATTTCTTGATTATAAGGCGGTACGAAGTTCGCCGGGTCAGCTAGTTTTAATATAAATATCTATCCTTTGAAATAAATGTACATATAAATTTTATGTTCATATCTCCACGAACGAGCAATTGAGATATAAAAGAAAACGTTTCAGAAATATTGTAAAAAAATATATTTAGCTTTAAAATAACGCAAACGCTGTTTGTTTAAAAATACAATATAGATTATATTGTACATTAAAAATAACGCAGTTAGTTTGTTTTCAAATCGAAATGTTTTAGTTTAGGACATTGCCATACGAATATAAAAAAGAAGGACATTCTATAAACATATCAAATTAAATGGGACAAGATACGAAAGATCATTAGACGTAAATGGTTACAAAAAGAAAAAGAAATCGTGAGTTTCACATTACTTAATTATTATCTGGAGGTATCTTACAAATGCAATAAGGAATTCCAACGCCAAATAGGACGTAATAAAATGTATTATGCATATTTATTGTAAAAATACATAATAATTACCGTGCTTTAAATGCTTACACCTTTTTAGACACTCGGTAACATGGCAATTCCCACTAAAACCACGACAAGCTGGTTAAATACCTCATTATATAGCATCAATTTTTTATTATATATAATCAAAGTAATGGGAGGACGTACATACAGCAGTTTTACTATAAGTCTTATCTTCACAGTTCACACTTTAAACAGAGCGTTGATAGTTCTTCTCTCACAAATTTATGCATAGAATACCTAGTTATTTAATACTTTTTACAAATTAAATAAATATGTTCAAGATAATTGTATTCGACAACAACAACACAATTTCAAAAAATTGCAAATTCACACCGGCTGTAAAATAGATTTTCCTTAAAACTACGTAAATATGTATTAAATTATGTTAAGATAAGATGTACATAACTGTAGAGTGGTTAAATGAAAATCGGCAAGACATTAATTTGTTAAACTTTAATTTGCACTGTTGATGATATAAAACATTTAATACAAGTAAGTATGACGGGACTTTATAAATAAAAGGTTTAAATTTGTATAATTTGTATAAAATTTAAACAGTCGTATATCATGGCGAGCCACACGTTACGTTAGTTGCCTGCACATAAACATTACTCTAAATAAGAGTTCATACTGTTTAGTGCTCATTTAAAATAAATATACATAGTAAGTAAAGTTTTACAAAAACAATCAAGTTTCATGATATTTAACATTTAAACTATAAGGAGAATTTAATTATTAGGTATATGGGCATAAATTAGACTTAGGTAGGTATTACAACAATTTTAATGCAAATAATCTTCAAATATCTAAAAAATAATAACATATATTTTATAGTATTTTCATATAATTAACGTGTTTGTGAATTCCCTAAATTTTTATGGAATTTTCTTCTCTTTATGGTCGTTTTAAATAATGCTAGAAGTTATTGTTGTGAGTAAAGACAGTAATTTTATAAGGTGTTCTTAACATTATGAATGTCACTGAGGACATATTTATATGTAAAGTCATGCATGCCCTTTGCTAAAGCGAATGATTGGTTAAAATATAAATGTTAAATGGAGAAGAAATACCGAGAACTATTTTTGTAAATTTTTACGTATGTTCATGATTAAAAATATTTATAAAGGTTGCCTGGAAGATATCGCTGTTTTAACCATAAGGCCGCCTATTTGTACATTTTCCTTTCTTTGTTTTTCTCTTGTTATTTCTGTCTATATTGGTGTACATTAAAGAGTAAATAAATAAATAAACATACTCGTACGTCAACGGTTTGACCCTTTGGGTACTATAAAAAAAAATCTTTAAAATTATCTGCCTTCATAGTCTTAAATCCATACTCGGATTGTTAAATCTAATATTCATGAATTCCATAATATTATATGGTTTCATATTTTTATATATACATACGTTATAATATAAAATACAACAATGGTACTTTATTATTAACGAGTTCTTTATATTTGAGTTAATACTATTGTTCATTTCATTAAATACTATTTTATTACATTGTCAGGTTCTTATGATAACATTCAAGAAAAGAACTTTGTCTTCAATAGTTTATTTCATAATTGATCGTTAGTTATTGTGTTCTTCTTTACATGTTGCTATTTGTTATAAAGTAAAAACAAGTCACTTGAGCTTGATTACTATAGAAATACGCCGTTCTTGTTCAAGATATCTTTACATTATGTATTAATAAAGTGCGACGTTAAGAAATTGCTTTGAACCACTATCACTATGATGTATGGACGTGATAGGTTCAAGCAGTGGCGGCTGTACCTTAAGTGCACTCGTGCGCTGAACCACCAATTCAAAAGATTTAAAATTTACAAAATATTACTCCATCTTTATTTTTAAATTACCATTTTAATATTTATTTTCTTAACATACAAAAACGTATAAAAAATTTAATTTCTAATTATAGTCGAAAAGTTTGAGCACTTTACTAAACTAGTATCTCGTGCGCTTCGGCGAGTGCACGAGGACTGCTAATACATCTTGTATGAGATACGCATTAATACGCCTGACGCGTGAGACAAAAGATAGTTCATAGAAATGTACCGAGTAATGAGTCGGTTCTCGAGCGCCGCACGAGCGGCCGAAGATTACCGAGAGCACCCGATGTATGACGAATTGGAATTGAAAAGAATCAAAACTTTTCTCCGAAATACTATGCACTTGCTAAATGCACTTTCTGTGCTTAGTATTGAATAATAAACTACAGTCAAAACCGTTTATAACGACATCGTTTACAACAACCTATCGGTTATTACAGCCAGATTGTATGGTCCCGTCCGAATTGCTAGTAAACTATGTTTGTATACTGAAACAAACCGCTTATAACAACATCGGATACAGCGACATATCGCTTAGAACGACGAAAAGTTATTGATATTAATCGACTTTAACGACCAACCGCTCCTTGTCCTTACCCAGTTGCAAAGATCTACTGCTTTAGAACAGAGAATTGAGATAGAGGAATTTATTGGAATAGATAACAGTGTCGCGTTAGCGCCTTAGCTACTGAGGAAGAGATTCTTGCAGAAGCTAAAAGTAACAACCCTAACACTAACGAACAACACGAAGACCAACAAGACCTTGAAGAATAGTTTCAGCCAACAATAATTTCCGAGGCTCTTAATGATGTAACAGTTTTGCAAAAAAATTTTGCCTTTAACGAACACTTTGATATTGATGATACTCATACCTTGAGTATGAAACGTAACATGCTAAAAATATTTGAGACTGTGCTAAAAAAAATATATTTATAACCCGTAACTGTAAGCAGCCAAGTACATACATTCTGTATTCTAATTATTTCGTAATAAATATTTTTATTTCTTTTCTGAATCGTTTACATAACCTATATCTATACTAGATAGATATGTGACTACATATGACAATATGTATAACTACTGTAGTTGTGTATATGACTATTGCTTATAACGACTATCGGATATAACGTCGGATATATACGGTCCCTTCAATGTCGTTATAAACGGTTTTGACTGTATTTGCAATTCTGTATGAAAAACTTTGTTGTTCTAATATAATATTACTCCAGGCACGGACATTCTATCTCATCTCCTCGTGACACAACACAAGCGCGTACTTAACTGAGGAACTATCACGAGCCAACACCGTCAGGGAAGAACCAAAACCTGCTGATGAAGTAGAGCCTGTGAGTATCTACTAGTGATTACTCATACTGTTTTGAGATTATATTATAATATATTATGACATTTGCCGCTCAGGCGCGAGGCACGATAGCTCAATAAGCTTAAATAGTGCCTAGTTTTAACAGAATAAACCAAATTTTCATGTCACATAAAATCAAAATAAAATTTTCATGTCTTAATAACAATTTTATAGAACATATTTGGTCTTTATTCAAAACTCTTAAAGTAATTTAAAAAGGGCTTAAATAAACATGCGTTTCGTAATGAGTAATTCATTTATTTCAGTTTCATTATTAATTTTAAGAGGTCACATCAAATAGTATACTACGTAGAAGAACTTAAAATCATCTTATATCTATCTTCAGATGATTCCAGTGTACGCTGAAGGCTGTGAACTGACGGCCAACGTGCTCCTCTACATGGACCATCTCAAACAACACCAGGACAAGGAGCTGGAGATTATATGTACGAGATGTGTGCTGAGATTCGTACGTCTCGGTGAATAATACAACTGTAAGTACTATATAAACAGTTGATACTAATATTTTCGGATTGTTTCGCGTATTTTATTATTTAAAAAACTATTATATATACACCCGACGTTTCGGTTACTTGTCAGCAACCATGATTAAGGCAGACGAGTTGTCGGGAGTGTGGTGTTTTTTTTAAAAATAATAAAATACGCAAAGTATTCCGAAAATATTACTTTCATTTAAATTAATACTCGCAAGTCTTAAATCTACTATATAAAAATAAGTCCGGTTTTCCTTCCTGACGCTATAACTCCAGAACGAACGAACCGATTTCCACGATTTTGCATTCGTTTGCATATTTTAAGTAGATGGTGCCGGTGCATGATACATTGTTTGAAGGCTACTCATTGTTTTCTGCTCTGGTAATTTCATGTGACAAACCGGTATTGTGTTTGTAGTTTAAACCATTTAATATTTGCGGGATAAATTTAGAAAATCATTGTTTTTCACATGGGCAGTTATACTTTGCGTGTTCAGGAGTTCGGAAACCATCCGCTTTATTTGTGTTAACGTTAGACCAAAAAACAAAAAATGTGGTTTACAAAGGACCACTTCAATGTAACGGATAATTTGCTGACACGTATAACGCTTCGATTCTACGGTATCTACTTTGGATTCACTTTTATTTACTTAGAGAAGTTCAACTAAATAACACTACATTTCTGTAATCGAAATGAATTCATTACTGTTGTGAAACGAAATTAAAATTAAAATAAAAAATTCTTCATCTTTTAATCACCAAACGAAATGCTACATAAAACGAAGCCTGGTGACGAAACGGAGTCCGCCGGGTTTACTAGTCTCATTATACAATATAAATAAACGCTCACATCTCGTCTGCCCGTGATCACGTTTGCTGAAAAGTAGCCGAAACGTCGGGAGTATGTAGTTTTTATCAAAAATCAAGTAGCGTAGTATATCCGAAAAATATAAGTTTAATTTACAATAAAATGAGTTCAATACACACATTAATACGTATAATATTTTTCAGGTCAACTGAAAGAGCATCAGATTCGAGACCACAACCCGTTCGAGGAGGTTCTACCTCTGTGTTCTACTGAGCACTTGATTAACCTGCCCAAGGTATGTACGTCATATAACTCTACTGCTACTTGTATATACTGCTACTTATTTATCTACAATTAACCAACTGCAATTATATAATAATATATTATTTTCAGAACAAAGCCCGCCCTCCCATCAAGGACGTCGCGTGTCACGCCATCAGCGACACGTATGAAGGTGTCACGTTGGTCATACAAGAGGGTCTTCTATGTCGCGAGGGTGACACGCCGCTTGACAGTGACAAACACTTCCTGTTAGTATAACCACTTGATAAAATGACGCTGCAAACATTGAATACAATCAGATTTATTGAATGTCAGTAAAGAGACGTAGTTTTTCCTTTATCGTGTTGAAAACACTCATTAACTTTTACAAAAAAAAAAATGTTATTTTAGTAGCCCTTATTATATTGTGATATCATATTTTTAATATTTCTATATTTTCTAATGAAGAAAGATTAGATAAATAATATACCAAATGTTTAATACATACTAAAGTATAATTTTAATATTCTCCATATACAGCGGTCGCACGTCGCGCAGCAAGTGTCCATATGCTACATCATGTTACCGAGCGATGTTGAGACACAGTGGATATTGCGCCGGCTCACTTTCACTGGAGGCCGCTCCTAGACCCGCTCCCACGCTATACTGCGTCTGCGAATACTCTACAGACATAAGTCAGTTTACACTGGTTATAGGATGTCAATCAATATAATATATTTTCATTTTCTTTTATAAATTTTATAAACTAACTATGTAACTTTTAGACCAGCAGCATATATAGATCAATACAAAACCTGCTGATGAAGTAGAGCCTGTAAGTATCTACTAGTGATTACTCATACTGTTTTGCGATTATATTATAATATATTATGCCATTGTTTATATATTTAATGTTTTAGATTGTGGAGAACATGCCGGCTATCCCAGATTACGCTCCCCCATCGGTCATCAACACTCAGCTATCTCTAGATGATCTTGCCCCACCTTCAGTTTTACAACCTGATCAGGTGTGTACTATGCTCATAGGGGAGAAATATAATTTAAATTAAATAAACAAATAATTTATATTACATATTTTTTTTAAAGCATGATCAAGAACTCCTGAAAGACGCATATGACCACCCTCTGGCAACACCGAGACACTTAGAACCGCACAACACACTCGGAGACTTTGAACCCTTTACTCAAGAGCCACCTCCCCAACCAGACTTTGAACAACTGTAATCTTATATATTTAGATAGATCTCTATCAGATAATAGTCTTATGTCAAGTGATACAAATATATTGGTTCTAAATAAATGGAAATGAAATGTATGAAAGATTCCAGCTCACAAAGTAAGCAATATTTAGCTGTGTATGTCCTATGTAACATATCTAACTGTAAGATCATTGTCATTTTTGAATTATTTAAGAAATATTATAAAGGAACTTAACGGCAGAAGGATCAAAAACGGCAAATAGAGTCATAATAATGGAATTTCAAAAAAGTTTGTATCAATCACTATTGAATTAGATTTTGGCGAGGAAATAGAGAAAAGGATAAATTAGTCAACAACATTAATTAATATTTTATATATTTCTCTCCATTATAGAAATGTATTTACATTTTTAATATAGTAAGTAAAACATGTTTGTGATGTTAAGTTATACTAAATAAAAAGTTACATTCATCTTGGCTTTCTTCTAATTTTTATAAAAGTTTATCACTTTATTGCTAACTCCATAATCTTCTATCTTGCTGTCATCTTTGTCAAGTGTTAAGCTGTCGTAATTTCAACTCTTTCATATATACCTCCAAGATATCTTCATTCTGTTACCCATCCTTTGTTGATATAATTCAAAGTGTCTCGCAATATCTCTCTTTAGTTGCCTCACTGTTGAATTTTGCGGAGCCTTCACAAACGTACACGATACTCATCGACTCTGTGCCTTGAAAGCTCTAACAGAAACAACTGTACTAAGATCACGTCATAAATTATACAGATTCTTGAGACAATATCCATTGCAGCTGTTGAAAGTTTAATGTATTCTGTAGTAAATAAAAATAATTAATAATTGTTAAAAAAACACGCTTTTATAGCAGACCGAACTAAAAACTTAAAAATAATTTTTAATAACAAAGAGTTTATATTACCGTAGCAGAAGGTTAAACAATCAATCCTAGTTAATTACTTCAAAATAAAATTATAATAGAATTTAAGTTACGAACAGAATTATTACATTCAGAGTTAGAAGCGTGGGGTGCTTGACATATTAAAGGTAATAAATGCAATCATTCTATTGGCATTTATGAGTGGAGAGTTATGGAAAAGTAAAATGTTTAAGGTAGCATTGATAACCAGGAAGTAACGCCGCCACAACTCATAACATCTTACGAGGAGAACATAAAGCCTAGCGGATGATGTTAGACTAAAGGATGATGTTAGACTAAAGTAAAGCATAATACATATGTGTTTGTAGGTGCTTTTTATTATAGTAAAATCGACTGTGAAAGGTTCTGGCAATTATGAGTTTATGACCATTTAAAGAAGCCTGTCTGATACATAATTCTTACCACATCTACATATTTTATTCATCAGTAAAATGAAAACTGTTTTCTTTATTATAAATTCACTCTATGGTAGATATTTCTTTGAATTAAATCCATTTTCATAACATAGTTTATGATGTATATAAATCCCAGAATCTACATCCAGAGGCTTATTTAAGTGTACCAAGAATATTTATCTTTTGTGAGTTAATAACATGGTCGCGTACAAAAGACATTGTACATATTACTATTTAGAATATCATGTTATTAGATATTTAATCATGTCGTAAGATTATCCACATACATATATCCTATTATTATCTGTCCAATCTTATATTGTATGAGTAAGTATATGTATTATTCAATGTCACTGAAATATTTTAATATTGAAAAATCTAAATCGATGGTTGTACAAAATCTGGATCACTTTAAAAACTGTTTGTATATAAGTTTAACATACATTTCTCGTTTTATATGTATATTGTATATACACAAATACATACATTACATATAAACACACATGTGGATATTGTGTAAATAAGTTCTGTTTGTGGACGTAACGTCATGTAAGATCAATGTACTCTTCTTTCGTAGCATGCTCTTAGCAGATCGTAGTATGCTGCTTTTGCTTTATGAACACCTGGTCCTTCATATTATGAAATAAACGTGACCTCCAAGAATAATTTTGTTCCATACAAAGCCAAGAAAGAAACTCAGAAGAGCTCGTAAAATAATTTTAGTGTGAAGATGGTTCTTTTAATTTAGCTAAAAAGTTTTTTTTTATTTTTACATAAACCGTCATGTGGGATGTACTTACCTCATTTGATTTTGAAATTTGTAAATATTTTTCTAACTTTAAATTAAATAGAAAAAGGCAGAGTGATTACAATCGTTGTTTTTTTTTGTTGGAGAACAGAGAGCCGAACGGGTGACGGCCCGCTGGGGATAGAAAATTAAACTATCTGTATAAATTACATTCAATTTGGGTATAGGAATGGTTGTTTTTTTTTATGTATGCGTGTTCTTGTGGGTTAAACCAAAAGTAATAGATTTTAAAGTAATAAAAAAACTATCACCAGTTAGCGATTTTCGGAATATGTAATCCTAAACTAGAAATCATATTTCAAATTACATTACAACTTATATTCATTTCCTATGCTAGTTTTTAGAAATTCACGAAACAGAACTTAAAACAACTTGTCTATCGATTTGTGTATTTTTACTTTATATGACAATCTGAGGAAGCAACACTGGGTGATGGAATATTTACTACAGATTGAATAAGTAAAATAAAATCTTAAAATGAATTCTTTTTGACAGGCGAGATTAATACTACTTATCTCCAATGTTTAACTTATTTAGTGCGTTGGTTTATTTAGTATAAAAAAAAGAGATAATCAAATGAAGAGAAGTTGACTTGAATAGAACGATAGTTACGTAGAAAAATATGTATGGGATAAATGTTTGTTGAGGAATTCCGTTTCAATGTTGACAAAAGTATTTTGAATGTATTTTGAGTAAAGGTATTATGAAGAGTTTAGAGACCAGACCAGAAACATGTTTTAACAATTTTACCGTTTTTGACTGATTTGTAAACGTGCTTGTAATCACGCTTCAGCACAAAATCAGAAGAAAATAACATATGAAGGCCTTGAAGAGAGGTATAATATTACTAGAAAATTTGCTTCTAATCTTAGGAAGGAACATATACAATTATTGTATAATTTCTGTAATCATATCTTTTTTCTTGCAATAATAATTCTATACTGTTTCAATTTATTTTGATTATATATCTAATAAACAGGTGTAAAGAGCAAAAATACTAAATATAATAAGAACAGTATGGACACAGATTTATCATGACTCCAAACTTAAGATCTTTTCACCAGTAAATAAAAAAATATTATTATTATTTTGACGTGATAACGTCTTTAAAATCGTTTTAGTCGGGTGACATGTTCAGAAACTTGTGTCACACCAAAACCTCACGAGCGCGATCGCAGATATAACGAGAGAGAGACGGACCGATCTCCCGTCTCATCTCGAGCGCTGCCAGTCATTCCGTGAAACTTGTCACACGGAAATCCTCACGAGCGGAGGCAGGCATAGCGTTCGAGTGAGTGGACGGATCTTCCGTCTCTCTCACTCTAACGGCATACAAACGAATGGAGATTTTCTCGTGCGGTTAAGTTTTCGTTGAATGTTTAACAGAATGTTTAACTTGTCATTTTACACCCGAAATTTATCATCAAAAGTGTGAATAAAACGATAGATGTAATTTAAATTTGAAAAAATTGTTATCTTCATTAATTCCTTACTTCCCAAAAACTTATATCACCAATAAGACGTTATCACGTAAACATCTCGATCGTAAAAACTGTCAAAATCATGTTAACACAAGCTCCGTATTAAATTAATAGAAAAAATAGTAAAAGTTATTAATAACGAAAATAAGTTATTGTAATAGTGAAATCAAGTTGTAATAATTAAGTGACATTATTATCCAGTGTCTTTGTGTGCTAATGAATGAAAAACTAGTGTGATTCCAACGTTCTTTTCATACGGAATATTCAAAAATATAAACATTAAAAACACCCCTAAAGTGACTATACAGACTAAAATAGTGAATAATAACATAAACCCTTTTAAAACAAACCTAAAAGTGTACTAAAAATAAAAGTTAAGTGGAAAAAAATAGTTTTGTTTCCTAACTAAAAGAAACAAAATACAATCACCCGCAATTTATAAAATACTAGAAGCATCACCTTATAGTTATATTTTCAATAAATTGAAACTTCTATTTCTTCAATGATATTGTGATTACACAAAACTCTACATCTTATTTTTCACACACTTGAGTTGTATTTGAACCATTCAGAATAAACTTAAACAATATGATTTTATGAAATAAATGTTTTTATATCGACATAAATTCCTGTGTAGTATATTATTTTATATCAGAGTTTCTGAATAAAAAAACTCAAAATTAATGTGTGGTCAGAAATTTCTTAAATAATATAAAAATTTAACAACATTAAAACTTTCGTCATTTGACATACTGTTGAATTAAATTGTCTTAATTTTGTTCACAAAAGAATTGGTATAGTTTTATCAATCAATAGCTTTCCGCCCGCGGCTTCGACCGCGTGGAGAACGGTTATATCGCGTTTCGAAGAGAACCTTTTCAAAAGTTAGCGATAAAAACTATTCTTTGTTCTTTCTCAAGATCAACTCTATCTTTGTACCAAATTTCATTAAAATCAGTTCAGTGGTTTAGACGTGAAAGCGTAACAGACAGACAGACAGACATAGTTACTTTCGCATTCATAATATTAGTAATACTTTCAAGTAATGTGGCGTTGAATTGAAGTAATGTACTGGGCCAAAGTAACACCATTGAACATGACTTAACTTTGATGCCTTTTAATATGTATTATGGTTTGCAAAAAATAATTTAAAAAATATAGAAAAGAAAGCTTATTTATAAGACTATATTAATTAATTAGTTTTACTCCATAACAACGACTTTCATGTGAAGGGGTTTTGAGACGGCCTTGTATGGGGCTTTCCCACTGTGCGGCGACGACGACCGACGGCAGCGGCTATGCAGATTACCTATTCGTTTAAAGGAACTTTAACTTCAAAAGAAAATTTTTTTTTAACTTGATACACCTAAAACTTCTAAATATGATGTTCCTAGGTTCAGGGGTTAAAATTTTGTATACAAAAAGCTTCGTAGCTTAGTTTAGCTTCGTAATTCCTGTTCCGTTCCGTTCGAATTTCGGGAATTCCGTGTGTAGAATTTCACCCCCACGGTGGTAAAAATAACAAACAACTTTAAATTTAAAAAACGCTAGAACAAATGTTTAAATATGTCCTATCAAGTGCTTAAATATAAAGTTTCATGTTTTAACTTTTAAAATTAAGAAATCCCATACAATCTTTCAACCCTTATTTCACCTCTTCACTGGTCGAAATTTCAAAAACGCTAGAACAAATGTTTAAATATATCTTATTTAATGCCTTAATATAAAGTTTCATGGTTTTATCTTTTAAAATTAAGAAATCCCATACAAACTTTCAACCTCTTCATCCCCTTTTTCGCAATAAAGGGTAGCCTATGTTTTTTCTCAAGGTCTAAAGATTGTCTTTGCAAAATTTCATCAAAATCGGTGAAGAGGTTAAAGCGGGAAAGCGTAACAGACAGACAGACAGACAGACTTACTTTCGCATTTATAATATTAGTTGCGATTGTGTCCCCCCTTGTACCCCAGTGACGCTTACATGGAGCCTACTTCGCATGATGGCTAGCTGAGTTCGGTGAGCGGCAACCACGCTACTTTTTTCTAATACTAGCATTTTTAAACTCGTGATATCTGCCGAATGAAATGTCCGAATTTAATAATTCAAAGAGTTATAAAAAGGTATTGAAGCCGTCTGGAATATAAAGTAATTTATTTTGATAAGGATTAATACCAAGGTACAAATAGAGAGCCTTTTCAAGCGGCGCCATATAAATTAAATTTTTAGAATAAAAAACCGCTTACTGTGACATAACTATAATATTTAGATATATGCTGTCGCGACACTTTTTGTAGATGAAGATGACTTCTGCAAAGTCGTAGTAAATGATTTGGTTCTATCATCAATAGTTTTCGCAGCGCAAGCGACGTAAGGAATTTTTCGGATCATTTTTTTACACCTTGGGTTACATTATTGGAGTTTTAGTAAGAATCCCTAATTTTTATTTAAATATAATATAGCTTATATTACTCGGGAATAATGTAGCTTTCCAAAAGTGAAAGAATTTTTGAAATCGGTTCAGTAGTTTCGGAGCCTATTCATAACAAATAAACAAACAAATCTTTCCTCTTTATTAATATAGATAATAATACGCCGTGAACAAACTGAATAGTAATTTCGTAACAGTTTACCAGAGAGCGTTTGGTCTAGTGGTAGTGGCTTAATAAACTGCCTAATATACTGCCATAAGCTTGAAACTGTTCCGAGTTCAAATCCTTGCGAAGTTGGATTAAAAAATATATATATTTTTTACTACATATTTCCGCTAATTGGTAAAATATCCTACAAAGTAGATACATATAATGAATTTCTTTGAAAATATAACATTTCGACAAACACGTACCCAATCTTAGCCTAATAGCAGTACAACGAGTTTGAATCTAGATGGTAGCACCGGTAGTTTAGCGAACATCTCTGCGGATGACAACACTGAGGTGGATGAACTCAAGCAAAAAATTAAATTTCTAACGACACAATTAAATGCACTGCACAAAAAAAAAATAACTATTGAGAACAAGGAGTTTAAGGAAATCATAAATAAAATGTCAAAAAACTTGACCACCCTGAAACCAGCACTAAAATACTTTGTACTTCGGAGACCTTAGACAAAACTAAAAATATTGGGAATTATGACAAAAAGATGAATGAAAATATGCAGAATTTGATTGGAAATACACAACAAATAACAACTAAAACCGATTGCAATGATAAATATACAACTAAAGAAGATATTAACAAGCAAGTAAAGCGAAACAAATTATGTATTATAAGTGCAAACAAACCAAATAATATTCTATCACTTGCAGAGAAGAGTTTCGGGAAGAGTCAAATTTTTCATTTACTCTTACCCCTATTGTGGAATTCGCCAGCTCATAAAAAATTTACACAAAAAATTACATGATTACACTTTGGATTATTTTAATAGGAGAAGATGATTTCAGGAAAACAAATAACTATTTTGAATTAGTAATTGATATAAGAAAAACTTTAGAATGCATAAAAAATACTAAACCTAAAGACTATTATCTTATATTCTTGTATTTTTT
Organism: Danaus chrysippus; assembly: GCA_916720795.1. NCBI lineage: Eukaryota > Metazoa > Arthropoda > Insecta > Lepidoptera > Nymphalidae > Danaus > Danaus chrysippus. Next base: position 318,109 of record CAKASE010000005.1, on the reverse strand, counting down.
ATTCTCACAGTTATTGCGTTTCACTGTTCTATTTCTACATATATAATACTATAACTGTCCTAGTATTTATTATAACTGATATAAAGTTGGATGTTAAAGAAATGGTTTGGTTCAGTCTGTCCATTTCAAATTGCCTGAAATCGATTTATTTTTTGTCTTATAGTATTCTGAACAATAAACATCTTGATGAGTATTCAGGTTAAGTTTTAAAATAGCAGCCAACTTTAAATTTTATTCACTACGGTTAATTTTGGATCTTGAACTTAAAGTAATTTCGTGGAAGTTTTCAGAGACATTATAAATAGGCTTTGAAGAGTAGAGGAAGATAATTCACTCTAGAGAATTTATATTGTAGATGATAAAGTTTTAATATTTATAGAATTTATTTTTAGCTTTTCAATTAGATCTTGATATTTTACAGATTTTTTAAATCGTACACTTTCTGAAGGACATATATCCTTGAACTTAAATTTTTAATTTGTTTTACATAAGTAATAATCCGAATAAGAAACGGTTAAGATGGGTCACGGAAAATAAGAATAATTTTAATATATATTTGACAATTTGTTTTAAATTATTTTAGACAACAATTGAAGAACATTTTTGTATTCAGAAGAAAAATGCACTTTGAGGAAGTAAGAACATTGAAAAAAGGTGATAAATGTCATGACTATTTTATAACAGGATTTCATTTGTAATAGGAAATGTTAGATAAAACGTATTTAGAGGAATATTGGTATGACTAAGTATTAATTCTCTTTGTAATGTATTTTTTTTATCATCTCAACTACGATAGTTTATTTTTATTGGAACTTTGTAATCGCTTGGTCCCCGGGACCTAACCTTCTAAATCTTTCTAAGACCTTCCACTCTACACTTTTCGTTGTAAAAATCCTTTTGTGTTTCCAACCAAGATGATGAGACAGGACCCATTACTGTTTACATCTTATGAAAAACTTCAGATTTCAGTCCATGTAGAATTTTGAATTGACGAATATAATTAATTGGGTAACTTCAAATACTTATATTAATTTTTTTGCATGCTACTTAAAGATTCTTTAATAATAAAGAACTGGAATTGTGTTTTTATAATTATTACTTGTAATGTTACCTGCTTGTAATTGGTTTTGTTAGTGTTTTTTAACGTTTTCTCTGTTTTCATAGCTCAACTTCAACCTTTGCAGAAAGCAGGTGGTTGCTTCCTACTAAGGTTTTTCCAAAATATGTTTCCTTTTATATAAAAATCACTAATCTTATAACTTTAAAATAACTTAACTGCTGTCGATACAACAAAGGTTTTAATCAATTTAGTTATGAAACTAAAGTATTCAAGTCTTCTGAAATTCATTCAGGTGAAAGATTCAGTTTCTGAAACTCGTTAATCTTTAAACTCTAAAAACCTATAAAGGTTTTATGTAACGAGAAAAATATTTACAAAAGAGTCTTTAAGAAATACAAAGAAATCAGAATTAAAATAAAAACCCGTGCATAATTTACAAAATAATAGTCAAAGCGACAATTTTAAAACGTTCTTTATATTTAACGTTCGAATTAATTTCCTGAATCACAATAACTCTTAAGACTTCATTATCATCTTGGTAGTTTATTTTCTGTAAAGAACACAAATCCCGTGACACCAGAGCTCCTCACTCAGCGACACAGCATTATCAGATTGAATAAGACGTAAAATGTGAGAACAAAAGATCTTACGGCGACGGATTTGTAATAAATAATGTTTGTTGATTTAAAGTTTTATAATTGAAGAGGGAAATCTGATAGAATGATCCAAGGCCCAGGGATAATGTTCACACACTATTGTTCCGACATTGCTTTGTTCCATAATTGATTATAAAGTTATTTTATTTTATTATTATAATAACGTAATAATAATCACCTACATCTATACATAAAAGCTTATTAAATATTTATATGGACAAGCAAGATTATCAGAACTTATACTACAAGCTTACTGTTTACATGTTTTTCAAATTACTGTTAAACCTACATCTGAGTCACAAGTCCCAGTCACTTTTGAAGCTCCTCTCCCTGCAACGATAGACCCGTCACTGGCACGCCGCACGGTGAATACATGAATGGTCACAAATTTTTCGTCATTGAAACACCATTCTATAAGCTTTTTTATGAAATGAGTTCAATCATAACTAAATAACGTCCTACAAACTAAATAATGAAGTCGTCTTGAGAGATACAATTAATATTAATTGATATATCATTGAAGTGATATTGATTACAAACCGCAACAATTCCTCATTATTAATTTCCACCGTCAAGTCATTGAGGAATGAGGACGGAAATGTATGAGAATATAAATAAATATTAATAAGTGACAATAAATATTGTTATATCGAAATTCAATACTATTTCTTTAAATACGATAATTGTTAATTTTCTGTGAATTAAGTTTTTGTTAAATATTTCAGAAACTATAGATGTATTTAGATATATTTTACTTTTCGTAAGCCGTGGTGGCTTAGACGTTAGAGGCCCGCCTTTAGTGCATGAGGGTGTGGGTTTCAAAACCTTGCAAATAATAAAGTGATTTTTCCGAATCATATGTAATAATATGTAGATAAAATTGACAGACTGTGATGTTTTCCTCATCGTTCGTTCTGAGATATATTTTTTTCATACAAATAATTTTCCTCTTTCTATTTGTTTCGTACATACATATATTTATTTGCTTCAGTGTGTACGACAATATTTAGTTTTTCTTTTATTGGAATTCCGAGCACACAATAAGAACAAAATAAACAGTATTTATATATGTATAATGTTTCCTAATGAATATTAAAACTAAACTCAACTTCTATATTTAATATATATCATTGAGTTCTTAGTTATTTTCTCAGCCAGATCTTAAATTATTCTTTAAAACTACGCGTAGCTTACTAAGTTATTCTTTTAACATATTGAACCTACCTAGTATGTGGTACGGTTAGCGGTCATCTTCTTTAGTTTGTTCATTATTTTGCTTTTACAGAAGTCGTCTTTTCAAGATATGATTTTCCTCATAAAACCTTGTTAACTCTGATATCTTAAACTAAGTCAAAAATGTATGAGAAAAACCAACTTCTTTGTTATCCTAACTCTAAACAAAAGTATGGATTTTTCTATAAGTATGTACTTCTTGTAATTATTTCAACCTTATATGTGCTTTTGTCAAATTTTACATAACTACATATTTACATATATTTGGATCAAAAATGTCTAGACTTTGAATATAAACAATATATTCTTATAACATGAAACAATTTTGTTTCAGACTTCCATATTATTTTGTAATAACTCTCCCAGTCAAATATCGTTCCACTCGTGTCGCTCTACAATAAACTAACAAGTTTTTCCCAGTGCAGTAACTACGGCTTACTTTGCAAATAAAGTTCTAGTTACCATCTAGTATGTTAGTAGTTGGTGTTTGCATTTTCATTTCTTATTTCTGCAATGGTCGTCTGTTATAGAGGTGTGACTGATTCGTGGACTTTATAAAGATATTATCAGGTTGTCGCCACCGTAAGTTGCTGTTCCTTAGTGACTGTAAATTTTTTTCATGACCTATTTATTTTAGGAGCATTATGACTTGGAGTTTGAACCTCCCAAAATTATATATTGACAGTTCACGGGTTTAAACATATGAGATGAATAAAAATAAACTGAATAAAAATCCCCCCGTACCTACTCCTGCTTCGTGACTGGTCGCGGTACACCATGTCACTTACACCCACGACGGTAATCTCATCTATAACGTTCCGTGTGTACGTAAGGTAAAGTCTTTGTAAAGTCTTTGAGTGGTTTTAGCTTCTTATTCTCGAGAATAATTTAATAATGATTATGATTTAATGAACATATTTGAGTTTCAAATATGTTGTTACATTCAGGATATTTAATAGATAAATTCCGTAGTTTTAAAGGAGATTTCAGATTTATTTTTACAATTAACTAGTTTCAAGCAAGACCATTTCTAAGCCAATCATGGTTGACAGACGAGCTAACTATCCGTTTGATATTATGTAGTTTCAGTGCCCTTGGGCATTACGTGGTTGACAGAGTTGTGGGTGTGTTGAAGGCATTATAAGTCATCGTTTAATTTGATAAATGGACGATTTAGAGAAATATGGAGGTAAAAGTTTATTTCTGATGTCTGGTCGATAATTTCTTAATGTAAGTGGTGAGGCCGTTCATTGTTTATATAAATATTTAGTCAATTTCCTCGGACTTCAGATAAACTTTATGTTAATCAAGAGACAGGCTTGCTTGTTTTAATAATTGTTATTCTACAAATTAAGGCAGCATCTGCAACACGCGGGCTATTTAAATTATTTACAAATACAACCAACAATCAAACAATTAATTGTCAAGGATTTGTAAAATGATAAATCAAAGAAACCATGTAACTAATATATTTTGAGGACACACTCGTGTAGTATAATTTAAATGACTCGCGAAAATCTCAGATCCCATCAAGGAAACCATTTTTTAAACATTTCAGCATTGAATGGTTTGAACGAAAATATATATATGTACCTAATGGTCAATTTTTTTTTGGGTTAACGTTAATTAAATGAAATACAACCTATTATTCGATTACGTAGGTATTTTCCTCCAAGTGACGATTGCATTCAACTGGCTCTCTAATGTTTTTCTAATAGCCATTTAAACGTATTGTTATAGGGAGTTTTGGCATGAATCAGCTTATATGTATTATTAAATTGCAAAGGATACTGAATTGTTTGTAATAAAATGAAATATTTAGACGCCGTTTCTTTAGTATATTTCTAAAATAAGTTTTAACTTCTCTTAACCCAAATGGTCTCTAGCGTAACGTTTTCAGGGTGCAGTTCTATTCTGTGCGATCGGTTCTGATATGCCGCTTTAGGGAGAAAAAAATTCTTTCATATGGCCAACAAATGGAAACATTTATTTTAACAAAGAAAATAACAAAAAATATAAGTTTTACATATAAAAATGTTAAGAAATCTTTGTTATTGAATTGTTCATTTAATACTATTTTAAAATATTCAATTTAATTACAACTTGAAGACTTGATCAATATTAATAATTTTAGTTTTAATTAAATAAAAATAATGTGTAATTCTTTTAGAATTGTTCGAAATATTAACATATAAATGGCTTCGTCAAAGACGGAGCAGCCTCACGTAATGAATAGGGGATATAATAAGGTCTTCTTTGAAGGGAAATCTTTTAAATATTTAAAATATAAAATAACTAATGAGATGAGATGAGTTAAGTCGATTCACGGTACTAAGAATCCTGTTACTTCATGATGTGTACTATGAAATAAATTGGCTTTATTTAACTCTGGAGAAAACATATGATACATAATGTAAGTAATTGGTTTTTATATAAAACAAATGAATAATATTGTTATTATTAGATTTAAGACTGCCTATATCTGGATCAAAGTTCCTGCATAGTAATATTTTTTGATTACTATGTATGTAGTTCAAAATAATAAGAAATGAATAGTTAACCGAAAATATAGTTTTTTTAAATATTGTTATTCGTATAATCATTTTCAATTTCTAATTTGGTATACTAATGGTGGGATAACACATATATTTTTAAAGTTATAATAGGCAAAAATGACTTAATTTTTTTTAATCTAATAAGGCAAACTTAAATACATATTTTATACCTGTTTTAATTATGACTAAGCAAAAACTTGAGTTTTTTCTGAAACATGTATAACAGACAAAGAATCTGAAGAGCAATAAAAATATATAACAAAGTGCTTGATGCTGACTTTCAACCTACCTCTGTTGTTATTTCAATAAAATAGAGAGTAATAATAGTAATAATAGTATTACTTAGCCAACTGACAGTGATCAAAGCACCATTTCATAGAACACTATACATCAAAAAAAATCAAGAATAAACTATCAGAAATAAGCTTATAGTGGAAATAAACCGCAATTTTATTGCTACTCAAGAGTAGGGAAGAATTTCAAGAACATTTACTTTTAACAACGTTTACAGCTTCATTTTGTACAATTAACCAGTTCTTCAGCATCATATAAAACGTATCTTTAAAGGCTTTAAAGGAACACAACTGAGCCAACTCTATGTCAGATGCGATCAATTTGCCTTACTCTTAAAAGTGCAAACTCTTAATTTACTTTGTATCATGTACATATAATATTCGTTTGTAAATTCTTAACCAAATAAAACTTCTGAATATAAAAACCCAAATCGTTTTGGTACTCAACAAAACATTATGTCTCCTAATAACATACTTTAGGACAAGGACCTAGAAATGGGAGACAATAAACGAAATGATCAAAGGACAAGGTTGTTTGTAATTTCTAGAGAACCTCATCTAATTGTCAAATTGTTTTGTAATTTAGTATTAAGTACATTTAATATATGAAATTATACTTAGAATCTGTCCACATAGATATTGTTTATTTCAATAAATGTTATACATTTTTAACTATATTTCTGTATCGGAATAAAGAAAAGAATTTTCTATAATGAGACTAATATTTTCCGGATATACTAAGCGCCTTTATTTTTGCAAAAAAATGTCATACTTCCGAGGTTTCGGCTACTTTTAAGTAACCGTGATGAAGGGCAGACGAGATGTGTAGTATATACGAAAAATATTGGTTTAATTTAAATGAATAAAACTCGCGTAAATCTTAGAATTTCTATAATACTCATTTTGTCTCTATATATCAATAGAATGAATGTAATATAGTTTATAAATATTTACTAATCTGAATGGCAGAAATGTATTTATAGCTCAGCAGTGTTTGATAAATGCTTACAGTCAACCGGATTAAGTGACGTATTCAGTTTGATGCGGATGAATTAATTAGTGGCACGGAAAAAAAATAGAAATCACGAAATAACGATTGATATAGACTTATTATGATTTAAGTAAAACTAGATTAATTTCTAATCTAGGAGGCGGCGGAGCGAGAACGCCAGGACGACCCCTCCACTCCAGAGCTCCGCAGAAGAAGGAGGGACCACTTTCATCCGCCCCTGCGACGGCCAGAGATGGCCGTGCGCTCCCGCCACAACAGAGCCCTCCCCCACAAGGGGGGGCGTGAGGGGTCTGCCAGAAGGCGGGCAATCGCAGGCGGGGGGCTGGATGCAACCGGATTCCCAGCCCCCTGTCAGTCAGGCGAGGTCGGAGCGCCACTGGGTTGTTTTAGTGGGTATACCGGGAATCCTTTTCCCGGGGAGCCCCACATACCCCTCCCCGTCTCCCGACGGAGAGGGGATGCGTAAAGCATTTTTTCCCAGTGCGCACAAAAAAAAAAGATTAATCTCTAATCTCTGTGAACTTTGGTCATTTAATGGGTTTAAAAATAAATTAGCAATTAAAAAATGATAAAAGTCGACAAAACATAGAGTAAACTTCAAATAACATTACCTGTTGTAAGTTGTAGTCAGTGGTGGCCTAGTGGTTAAAGGGTTCGCCTCTGGTTGCCGAAGGCGCGGCTTCAAACCTGGCAAGTACCAATGTGATTTTTCGGAGTCATATGTACTTTCTAAGAGTATTTAGACACCACTGACATATGATGAAGGAAAACATCGTGAGGAAACCTGGACTTATAGTTTCACATTTGTAATTTTAAAATCACCAACCCGTCTTGAGCAAGCGTGGTGATTAATGCTCAAACCTTCTCCATGTGAGAAAGAGGCCTTTGCCAAGCAGTGGGGCGCTGATAGGCTGATGACGACGTTGTAATTAAATAAAAAAAAGATAAGCTAAAAATGTACATGTATTGCTTGTTACAATAATTTTAGTGTTTAATTACACCTTGATAATTTATTTTTTTACATTGTAAACTGCGATTTTTTCTCAAATCGATTTTATAAATGCTTATAATATTTATTTGGATAAAACTGTGTATGAATATAACCCGTAGTTTTGTTTCCTTTGCAGTAATGTTTTTTTTAAATTACAGTGACATTAAACTGACAGTATAATACTTTCCGTATTTGTATTGTTAATTGAATTGTCATCGTTAGCCTTTCTATAGGCGACTTAGTGACAAATCTATTATGCATCGTTATAGAGGTAAAGGTCATGAAATAAAAATCCGGAATTAAACTACAATCCTCAGAGATAATGATACAGTATATAATCTAATATTTATTATTTGAAAGAACAATTAAATTTCATTAGCTTAAACTAACATGTTTTTGGGTGATGTAATTATTTAACCCCATTAGGTAATTTTAAATGATATTAGTAGTAACCATTTCAAGGTCTGATATTTGGTGAGTGTGGTTTAAGCAGTAAGCAAATACGTTAGCATTTCTATATTTTATACTCCAATGAAATATCGATTCGGCAACGAGCAGGAACCGTGATGCAGTTTGGTAACATTGTTGGCAAGACATTGCAAACATATAATTTAGTTTCAATTCTCAATACTTATATAACAATTAAAGCCCACCTACAGACAGATTCCGTTTGTGATCACAACAAAATTAATAGGCTTATATTTAATATATAAAATACAAATTTTTTAATTTCAAATCGTTAACTGAAGTTATGGTTGGATTACCAGTTTTCATGTCGCAAACACTAACTGAGAACTTAGTTTAAATACTATTATTTTAACTAACGATCTTTTAAATATTTAAGAAACTTCAATTATATTTAGCATAAAAAGGAAGTTTACCTTATACTATGTATTATGTTATAAGTTATAATTTATAATGGGTCATATCTGTATAGTGTGGTATTTTTACGTGTATATAAATAAATTAATAAACAATATTACCATTCAATAAATAAGGCGAAGCTGTTTGATCTCTTTGGAAAAACCTACGCTCAGGTATTAAAACGTTTTTTATTCTTTGAATAAAACGCATCGTTTGAGTTCAAAGAGATTTGAGCTTTGACAGATTTACAAAAGCAATAAAAGGAAATACGGAGTCACGAACAAAAGGTACTGATAAATAAGATATATAATATAAATAAAATAGCGAGGTAAAATGGCATTATAAAAAGACACTACAATTATAAATATATTATATAGGATTACCTACAGTAAGGTTTGTATTCGGTTTAGAAGATAAAAATATTTTTAATGTGTATCAGATTTAAATATTTTTAATATATAGATAGGAGCGAATACCTTTTAGGTACGTTATTAATAATTATGGATAGTTAGACCTATCAGGTGTCACCTGTATAGGTGCAATTACAATCATCATCAATGAGTGATTAAAAACAGTCCTATTCGAGCCAGTGTTGACACCGGACCTATTTGAAATAAAGGATTTGTCCAACCGTCTACTAGATTACCTTCAATACTCTGACACTAACGATAATCAAGAAAAAAAAAGGCATTGGTGACGTCATTTTCTTTAAAAACTATGGGGGATACAAACTCAACTCAACAAACATAATAGGATTTTTTGTACATATCATACAATATTTTACTGTCAATACGTATATAATTTCTTATGAAATGTTATAACTGGGTGAGTTCTATGCATCACAAAGCCCTAAAATGTAGACCAGATGTATCAGTCATACTATTGGGGTCGGATATTGAATAAATCAATGTATACATATTCATCTCATGCTTCATCCGTCTGTGAAATAAATCTTCATGAACTTTTAGTAATCTCTACTACTACTTATAAATAAGCTTTCTTTTCTATATTTTAAACAAGTATTTGCAAACCATAATGTATATAAAAAGCCATAGCTAACTCATGTTCAATGATATGATTTAGGCACAATACATATATATAGGGTATCACTATGATAGATAGATATAGATGTATTTATGTATGTATGTATCACTATAATTCAATGCCACATTACTCGAATGTTTTTGATATAAATGTATAAGTATTATACTATTTGTAATGCTTATAATCTTCTCATAGCTTTTTTGTTAAATAAAGTTATGTATAATAAATAAATTAATTAAAATTAACCACCATAGTTTAAATGGTATAATTTTCGACTTACTTTTTTTTTTATCGAGACTTACCCGTTTACTGCTGCTTGCCGATTTTTTAGTTTTTATTTCGCATTTTGTTTAATTCATTTGTGCTTCATTATTGCAAGGTTTCTTGCCCGTTAGTTCATTGCAGTCCAACTCCTCTAAAAAATTGTTATCAGCCATTTGGTAGCGGTGATCACCTTAGATTTCAATTTTGCATAGTAAATTGGATTCTACTCGTACTTTTTGAGACCTTTCATTTGATACCCATATTAATGGGATTGATAAAACCTACGTTATCCGCCATTTCGTAGCGGCGGCCATCTTAAATTTATAATGATAATGAATTTAAACATAATTGTATTGTCACCAAAATCCAAAGTGAATACAAAATTTCAGATTAATCGGTTCACAGGAAGAGTGTGAAATTTGAATGACTAAATTTGACCCAAGAATAAATAAAACAAACAGGGTGAGCTAAATAAATTCGTTTAGAAAGAGTATCGATGTCAGCAACAAATATAAAATTATTTTAAATCAGTAAAGTTTTAGTATTACTTCCCTAATGTTAAGAAAAAATATATATAATTTCATCACGACATAAGACACCACACTCAGGTTTCATGTCAAGAAATGAGTAGTGATATCTTATAACAAAATTTAGTGAAAAAAAAACGTGTCTTGTTGTTTTTTTCGTTACGTAGAGAATGCTTTATATTTAAGATGCTTCAACTTGTATTTGAGTTTAAAAAACTAAAATTGGAAGAGACTGTAAGCACAGCATGACCATAATTATTCTTATTTATATAAGTATCTCTTTTCTCAAAGTACTTATAATATCCTTAACGACAGCTGACACAGTATGTAAAACAAGAAAACAGAGACCAGTCATCTAAAGATAAAAGCAATGGGTATACTTAATTACGACATCTGCTAGGATACCACCACGCACCTATAAACTCTGACCGATTTCTTAAGGAAAAGAATAATGAAAATACATAAAACTGGGTGGCACTATAAAATAACATAAAATAAAAAGAAACTAACATTGAATTAGATTGTTTAAACCATGCCTTAGAGATGAATTTTTATTTGGATAGAATTTTTAATGAGATTAATTTTTAAGAGCCCCTTGACCTTAACTTTAATAGGTTTTTGTCAGAGCCTTATTTATAACATATAAAAATAATGTAATAAATTTGTGACATAGATACGAGAAACTTATTCTATGTCATTCACCTGAACGTATGTGAATCTTATCACAGCCACTACGATGTAATTTTTCGAGTCCGCATCGGTGAATGGCAGCCGTCGCAACATGGCACGTGTGGACTGTTGCGTTGTCGTGCAAAAGGAGCACACCTTTTGACAGCTTTCCTCTTCTTTTTTCCTTGATAGCTTCTTTCAATCTATCTAATAAAGAAGTGTAGTACTGTCCCGTTATAGTCACACCACGATCTTTATAATCGATCAACAAAATACCTTCTGTATCCCAACAGACAGTCGCCATGATCTTTCCGGCCGATTGTGACACTTTAAACTTTTTTGGAGGAGCTGTGCCTTTTTTATGCCACTGTATCGATTCTTGCTTCGATTCAGGTTCATAGTGGTGAACCCAGGTTTCGTCACCAGTAAAAATCCGGTCCATAACTTCGTCCTTATTCTCTCCACAGAGCTTCAAAACCTGGCGAGAACACTCGACACGCTCTCTCTTTTGAAGTGGCGTGAGCATTCTTGGAACCCATCTTGCACTGACCTTAGTCATCCCAAGATGATGATGTAGGATATTTAAAATGCTTGTTTCGGATACTCTAACTATTGCTCCAAGCCGTTTCTTCTTCAACCGGGCATCTTCCAATATAAGTTTTTCTACTTTTGCGACGATTTCCGGTGTGGTGACCTTAATCGGTCGTCCGGAGCGGGGATCATCTTCAATGGACTCTCTTCCTTGTTTAAAAAGTCCATGCCACTTGTAAACCATGGTTTTACCAGGGGCAGAGTCCGCGTAAACTGATAACAGCTCTTCAAAAATCGTCTGAGTGGATTTTCCTTGCTTGGTGAGGAACTTAATAACGGCGCGGTGTTAAATTTTCTCCATACTCACTGACTTCTTCCCGATTCACTCGTTTGCAGGTCGATAACTCAAAAGTTAATGACCTGATTTGGTTCAAACTTGGTATATATACTATTAATGAGGTATTGAACAAGTTACTACCTGGACGAGTAAATCAACAACCTCCATCCCCTCCATTCCGCGAACTTATTGACCTCCCCTCGTACTATAAAACCTCACACATAAAATGAGTGCATAGAAAGAACACAACTCGTTCGTTTTTTCGAGATGGTGTATGCTCTCACACGAGAAAAATTTACAAATTTCATTGAAAACCTGCACTGCACTGCACTGTCCCCTTTTTATATTCAGTATACATTTAGTTCTTTAATATGAATCTATATTATAACTGGAAATATATCTTCGTCCCTGTCTTTGTAATTTTATATAAAAGTATCATTACTATTACCGTCAGCTATCAGGGGTGACAAATATTGTTTATTTGGCATTTTTGGTGGGTTCCATTATTGAAAAAGTATATTATAACAATTTAACAGACACTAAAATGATGTAAACAATAGTTATATTCATTATTTTACCTACTAGAATTAGAAATCAAAACCTCCTATTTGAATAAAAAGTCTATTTTATCTTATTAGAAACTTTTCTATAAAAGTAGTAACAAAATAAAAGAAACTATTAACATATTTGAAATTAGATATAATTATTTGTAAGTGTTAGAATTACTGTAAATATGTATACATATGGATACGCCATGAAGATAAACAATAATTAAATTTAAAATAGCGCGCCAGTTATGATAACTAATAAGATATTATTTATGCAAACAAAATTAAAGCTATGAATATGTCAATTATATTTATGTATAAGTCTGTATTATCAATTAATATAAAGATATTTCGTACAACTTTTGCTTTTTCCAGTTTACTAACTAGGGGCCATCCATAAAATACGTCACACTAATTTCATGAGTTTTTGAGCCCTCCCCCGTCCTTGTCACAGGTGGTCACATTTCTGAGACCCCCCCCTCCCTAGTGTGACGTCACATGTTTTGCAATTTAATCGAAAAATTATTAAATTAAAACAGCAGTTCCGAAATTAGTTTTATTTCCATTTAAAAATAAGTACTTTTTTAAGAAATCAACATAGTATCAAATATTTGAAATAATAAATAAACTAATGAATATATACAGGGTGACTGGTGAATTACTATCGATACTTGAGGACGTGATATTTGACGATTATATATGACAAAATAAAAATTAATATAACATAAATATTAATAAACTACTAAGTAAAGTTAACCAAAAAGTTATGTAATTCATTACGCATCGTGTGAACAGTCTACAGATTATGTATACACACACACACACACGCGCGTTTGGCGGCGTGGTGTTGTATCAGCACGCCGCTAGCACGCGTCCACACTTGGAACACTTGGAACGTGTCCTCACTTTATTTATTTATACGGAAATTTAGTCAAAAATTAAGTACCTTTTTTTACATAATTCGAATGAGAATCATGTACCGAGTATTCTCCTTAAATATTGATAGTAATTCATGTGATGACGCGCTCAGTTTTAAAGATTTTAATTAATATTTCAAATTACGCGATTAGTAGCTCTAGATTTTGAAATGTGATGTCACGAAACTTAGGACCCCTCCCACCCCTTGTCACACCATGTCACACTTTGTCGACCCCCTCCCACCCCCTTTACGTGTGACGTACTTTATGGATGGCCCCCTAGCGTTTAGTGTCGTTTAAATATATTCTGTTTAAAATATGTATGTCGTTTAAATTCTTATGGCTAGTGCTCCCTATTTGTCTCTTCACATTTCTCTGTCATACGTCGGGAGTATGTAGTTTTAAAATAATAAGAAAAGCGTTGTATATCAAAAACCTCAGTTTTATTAAAATATCTAAGTTTACTTTGGCCTAGTCATGCTTATTTTTTTAAACTTATGAGTTTCGATTGTTTTACAAATGTATTCAAAACATACTATTTATTAGAGGGATATGGTTGTGGTACATAAAAAGTTCGAACATTCAGTATTACTCTCTCTCCGTTAAAAGCAGATATATATAAGACAAATATAATTTTGATTGGAAAATTATGAATATTTCAGTTGAAATTCCAACTACATACTTCTTTATCACAAAATAAATGACTGGAAATTTTCACCAGCAACATTACGTCATGCCCGTATCATATTTGTACATCCCAGAATAAAAAAAAATATGTTCCTATTTTAGCAGCTTTTTTTCTCTTAAAACAAATTAGCAATTATAAAAACTGGGAAATTGCCAGCAAGAAGAAGAAGAATAACTATTACTGAGGTTTAATACAATATATCTTGTTTCAAATATCAATTAAGTAATTATGTAAGCTCTAACAACTATGTAACAGTTTTATTTATTTTTTCTACTTATTAATTGGTTAACCAGTAACACACCGATTTTTTTATTCTATACATTTAAGTCTATGCATATGTATATTAGAATTATAGTACGTTTTTTTTATAATTAGCTATAAATCCATTTTTAATAATAAAATAAAAACATGAACCTTAATTTATAGTATACCATCAATATAAGATAAAATGAGTAATTAATTAATTTAAATTACTCATTTACTATGCAGAAAACGGAGTCTTACACTCTAATTTGTTTGAAATCCTGATTCCTATTACAAAAGAATAAATTATTAACAGAAAATATCACAACTCTTTCACGCAAATAAAAACAAACTAGAATCGATGTTTTCGAATCGTTTACGATGAAAAATCTTCCCTGCATTTTTTAAAGAATTCCTTCAAAAGATTTTTTTTAAAAGTGAGAAATTAATTTATACAACAATTTCAACGACAGTTTTCAATACATTAAACATGTTTTGAATTATCTTTATCATTACATATATTTATATATTATTCGTTCTATACGCCTCGCAAGTATAAAAAAAAATACAAAACTCTATACCTATTTATTATTATTTAAGATTTTAGCACCTTCACATGATATTGATAAACGTGAAATTTAAGTCTAGTTTTAATTTACAAATAACAACACCCCTTTTAATGTAGCGGGTTGTTGTGTTTTTTTTTCTGATTAAATCTCGTGACCCCTGGTTCAAGGTTAGGGTCAAGGTCACCTTCCTGTTAATACATTTTCAAATGTCAATCTCACAGCAATGCGGTTTAAGTTCAGTATTACTTCTCATGTATATATCAAATTATGTAATCATTAAATATATTTTAAGTTGTATAATTAAAAAAAAAAAAATAATTAACTTTTTACAAAAAAACATTTCACAGATCGCATCGAATTTCATCGACAATTATGAGCATGTAATGTCTATTTTATTAAAAATACGACCTTTGTTTATTAAAATATATCTTATCGTCCGATTCAGTATTTAACAAAAAGAGAATAATCATACCTACTTACCTACTAATATAATAAATGCGAAAGTAACTCTTCCTGTCTGTCTGTTACGATTTTGACGCTTAAACTACTGAATTCATTTTAATGAAATTTGGTACAGAGATAGAGTTGACCTTGAAAAAGAACATAGGATAGTTTTTTACCCCAGACTTTTGGAAGGTTATCTTGGAAACGCCATATAACCGAACTCCACGCGGGCGAAGGTGCGGGCGGAAAGCTAGTCTTTTATAAACTAAACTTAACCGGTAAACTATTTATATAATATATAAAAGTTCGCAACCTTTGGTGATGACTCATGGTGTACTGAATAAAAAACAAGTTCCCGCCGAAATTTTACAATAAATGACTTATATATAAAGTTAAAAGACCCAAGCACCTCAGACGCAAAGACGAATATAATAGTACAAAAGTATTTAAATTTTTTAGCTTATTTATTATATTCAGGTTGTGATTTCGTTTTTGTGTATATCTGTCTAAAAATATTTTTATATAATAATCTCTAAATTGTATGCGAATTTGTAAATTAAAACTAATCAACATCAAAAAAATATTTTTTATATAGCAATAAGGTCTGTTGATTGGAAACATTTATTGGGTTCTTGATTGCTCAAAACTATTTTAATTCGTCAGTAACCATTATTTTTGTCTAATACAGTTATAGTTTTTCCTGTTAACTTTATATCCTTTTTTTGTTAAGATTTGATTCAATTCTTTTTAAGTTTAATGGATCTATCAGTTTATATTAATGGAAAAGAGGTGTGATGATTGTTAAAGAACTTCTAAACGAAAACCCTCTAGAAGTAGTTTTGTACAGGTTGTTTTTTAAGTGTTATCACGCCCATCTAGCAATAAATTTGAAGATTTCTAATGTATTAAGCAGGTAAGATTTCTAAAAGTTTACCAGTTCTATAAAATTTACAAAGCCACTTTAGTAATTAAACCCAAAGGATGAACCCCGAATAACATGTAAGCAGAAACTTTGCAGACGTTAGACTTTATGCTGAATAGTCCTGAGCGATTCTTCACCTCGGATGGTGGCTAGAGAACCACGTGAACATGGTTGTCTGTTTAAAATGAAATATTCATATTTCTTTAGTAAATTTTCTCCTATGTAAATTTAATACATCTACCATCTAGCATGCAATCCTCGGTATTTTTGAGACAGTCGTAGTTGAGACTGAAGTTGAAATATACTCGAACAATATCTTCAGATATGCGGACAATGGGTGGCAGATCCATATATTAGTATGGAAACTGGTACAACAAGCGAAGCTTTATATGTACAATTTGAAGTAGGTGGACGGAACAGTTTTGTGACTTTTGTCAAGAGCAACATTTAGTAGCAAATGGGCGATCGCCTGACTTTGTTTTATTGACCCTTATTTTAAAACAATATGTGTTATTAGTTCTATGTCAAACAATAAATTATTTATTAACTGAATCTCATTGCAGAAGGTTGAATATAATTTTTAAGGTAACTTTTTTTTGGGCAAAACCTTAATAACTCGGTGTTAGTGCATTGTTTATTTTTGTAAATGTTTCTGTAATCCGCTTAGTGAGTAACGCTTTATGGGCTTAAGCCGGTTTGACCTGCCGTTAACAATTTATTACCTAAAAAAACAGTCTCTCCAGTAATTTGTATTAAAGTAAGAATTACATTTTTTTTTACTTGATAATTAAGCAAACTATAATAATAATAATAATAATAATAATAATAATAATTTTATTTTCAGACAAATTATGTGTCCATATTAAAATTCATTTAAAGTGTTAGTAACAAAATCTTAAAATCTAATGTTAGTACTATAAAATTAAAATTTAAATTAAAACTAACATACTAGGCACTATTAGGCCTAGTATGTAGTTGTACTGTACTGTCTATTATCGCACATATTTGACTTAAACATTCACTGAATTCAATGAAGCTATCACTTTTACTATTATCGAATGGCATATACACAGAAAACAACAGCATTTCACGGTTATCATGCACAATGCAACTCCTCCATGAGGTCGTCCCTTGACGACTCCCATCGTCGTGTCCATTGATGACTTGCCTGTGTATGTGAAGTTGTCATCCAAGCTGCTCAAATACGTCAGTTCATGGGGCCAAAGCCAGGTCTCCTTTAGGGCGATGACGTCAGATGTTTTGCATAATCGCTGTACACACTCCGTCGATCTTACAATCGATTTACAATTGAAAGATGAAATAATAATTTTCTTTTTTGTCCACTTTATCCATTATGATTGTAATTTATCTTCAATAATCGCAGAGTTGTCTGTATCCAAGTGTTTTTTAAAGAAAACAAAACGTCGAAACGTTATACCTTCTGGCCATAGATTGTCATTAAGATATATGTGCAACTTACTTTTAGTTACAAATAACTTAAACGCATTATAAGGCTTATCGCGTTTCATACTGATTTTTTCTAAGTTTACATGCTCCTGGGTTTTACTCTCAATATATTCAACTATATCCTGTTCAGTCGTCTGTTTACTTACATTTGATATAAGTAAGGGAATTTTTGTCTCCGCCGCTTTAAATTTTCCCGAGGGCGATGAAACTGCCTTTCCAGTTTTGCCAGTCAATCGATTTTGTGTCTTACGTCGCTGGACTAAAGTCCAACCTTCACTGCGTTTATTTTCAATACATGTATCTTTTGTTAGTTTCATACTACCGACGGAGATTTGCTTTTTATCTTTATCGATTAAATTACTATAATTATTCGTCTTAATGCCCTCACTACACAGCACAGGCGATCTCACAGGTGCAGCCGGAACAACTTTATTAATTGCCGGAGAGTGGAACAGAGCACTATACGCTGGTTTGTTAAATAAATCATTGTTTTGATTGTTAGTAGGTGCACTCATAATATTGTTATTGCCGTGAGACGCTGCTGTGACGTCACACGTCGTGCGGCCGTTCGCGTCAGCTGTAAGCTCCGACGTCACGTGCGGTGGTCCTATCGGTCCGCTGTTTCTAAAATACTCTCCTCTGCGAATATTAATTTTATCATCGCTAAATAAAGATAACGGTGACCTAACCCTTTGAAAATTTTGTTTCAAATCTTCCAGTAAATCTGTAGTGACATAATTGTTTTTGATATGATTAACTTCGGCTTGTAAGATTAGTAAATCTTTAATATCTTCGTGAACTCTACGTGATCGAAAGAAATAGGCGGTAATTTGTGTAGATCGTAGGCCACAAACACAGGTATTTGTTCGGGATCTATCGTCTTAAACACAGCAATAATATCATCGAGATCCTTTTGCTTCTTTTGTTTACGTCTCGACATACACTTTTGTTTAGTCTTAAACGGATGTAAATAATAACTTCTTCGCCTCATCAATCTCCTCTTCAGAAAAAGCCGACTGACAAATCCTTACGAGACTCTCATTGTCCATAACATCGTGTTTATTGCGTATAAACGCCAATACTTCCGAAATAACCACATTACAGTTCGCACATTTAATTAAATTCTCAGACATTTTGACACACAACACAACATCGACCGATCCGCTGCGTATGCACGCGACGACTGAAAAATGAGTTCAATACACACATTAATACGTAGAATATTTTTCAGGTCAACTGAAAGAGCATCAGATTCGAGACCACAACCCGTTTGAGGAGGTTCTACCTCTGTGTTCTACTGAGCACTTGATTAACCTGCCCAAGGTATGTACGTCATATAACTCTACTGCTACTTGTATATACTGCTACTTATTTATCTACAATTAACAAACTGCAATAATATAATAATATATTATTTTCAGAACAAACCCCGCCCTCCTATCAAGGACGTCGCGTGTCACGCCATCAGCGACACGTATGAAGGTGTCACGTTGGTCATACAAGAGGGTCTTCTGTGTCGCGAGTGTGACACGCCGCTTGACAGTGACAAACACTTCCTGTTAGTATAATCACTTGATAAAACGACGCCACAAACATTGAATACAATCAGATTTATTGAATGTCAGTAAAGAGACGTAGTTTTTCCTTTATCGTGTTGAAAACACTCATTAACTTTTACAAAAAAAAAATTATTTTAGTAGCCCTTATTATATTGTGATATAATTATTTTAATATTTCTATATTTTCTAATGAAGAAAGATTAGATAAATAATATACCAAATATTTAAGACATACTAAAGTATAATTTTAATATTCTCAATATACAGCGGTCGCACGTCGCGCAGCAAGTGTCCATATGCTACATCATGTTACCGAGCGATGTTGGGACACAGTGGATATTGCGCCCGCTCACTTTCACTGGAGGCCGCTCCTAGACCCGCTCCCATGCTATACTGCGTCTGCGAATACTCTACAGACATAAGTCAGTTTACACTGGTTATAGGATATCAATCAATACAATATATTTTCATTTTCTTTTATAAATTTTATAACTAACTATGTAACTGTTAGACCAGCAGCATATATAATAAATCAATATAAAATATACAAATACCCAATGACTATAGTAACTAATAAAATATTAATATTTTAATCCCCAGACGGCAGCGTTAAATTAAACAAGTATGTAGTATTAACAGATTTTATTTTCACGACGCAAAAATTGCATACAGTTCGTAAATATTTGCAATTCTGTATGAAAAACTTTGTTGTTCTAATATAATATTACTCCAGGCACGGACATTCTATCTCATCTCCTCGTGACACAACACACAAGCGCGTACTTAACTGAGGAACTAGCACGAGCCAACACCGTCAGGGAAGAACCAAAACCTGCTGATGAAGTAGAGCCTGTGAGTAACTACTAGTGATTACTCATACTGTTTTGCGATTATATTTTAATATATTATGACATTTGCCGCTCAAGCGCGAGGCACGATAGCTCAATAAGCTTAAATAGTGCCTAGTTTTAACAAAATAAACCAAATTTTCATGTCACATAAAATCAAAATAAAATTTTCAAGTCTTAATAACAATTTTATAGAACATATTTGCTCTTTATTCAAAAACTTATAAAGTAATTTAAAAACAGCTTAAATAAACATGCGTTTCGTAAGGAGGAATTCATTTATTTCAGTTTCAATATTAATTTTAAGAGGTCACATCAAATAGTATACTACGTAGAAGAAATTAAAATCATCGTATATCTGTCTTCAGATGATTCCAGTGAACGCTGAAGGCTGTGAGCTGACGGCTAACGTGCTCCTCTACATGGACCATCTCAAACAACACCAGGACAAGGAGCTGGAGATTAAATGTACGAGATGTGTGCTGAGATTCGTACGTCTCGGTGAATAATACAACTGTAAGTACTATATAAACAGATGAAACTAATATTTTCGGATTGTTTCGAGTATTTTATTATTTAAAAAACTATTATATATACACCCGACGTTTCGGTTACTTGTCAGCAACCATGATTAAGGCAGACGAGTTGTCGGGAGTGTGGTGTTTATAAAAATAAAAAAAATACGCGAAGTATTCCGAAAATATTACTTTCATTGAAATTAATACTCGCAAGTCTTAAATCTACTATATAAAAATAAGTCCGGTTTTCCTTCCTGACGCTATAACTCCAGAACGAACGAACCGATTTCCACGGTTTTGCATTCGTTTGCATATTTTAAGTAGATGGTGCCGGTGCATGATACATTGTTTGAAGGCTACTCATTGTTTTCTGCTCAGGTAATTTCATGTGACAAACCGGTATTGTGTTTGTAGTTTAGACTCTTAAAACCATTTAGTATTTGCGGGATAAATTTAGAAAATCATTGTTTTTCACATGGGCAGTTATACTTTGCGTGTTCAGGAGTTCGGAAACCATCCGCTTTATTTGTGTTAACGTTAGACCAAAAAACAAAAAATGTGGTTTACAAAGGACCACTTCAATGAAACGGATAATTTGCTGACACGTATAACGTTTCGATTCGGTATCTACGTTGGATTCACTTTTATTTACTTAGAGAAGTTCAACTAAATAACACTACATTTCTGTAATCGAAATGAATTCATTACTGTTGTGAAACGAAATGTTACATAAAACGAAGCCTGGTGGCGAAACGGAGTCCGCCGGGTTTACTAGTCTCATTATACAATATAAATAAACGCTCACATCTCGTCTGCCCGTGATCACGGTTGCTGAAAAGTAGCCGAAAGGTCGGGAGTATGTAGTTTTTATCAAAAATCAAGTAGCGTAGTATATCCGAAAAATATAAGTTTAATTTACAATAAAATGAGTTCAATACACACATTAATACGTAGAATATTTTTCAGGTCAACTGAAAGAGCATCAGATTCGAGACCACAACCCGTTTGAGGAGGTTCTACCTCTGTGTTCTACTGAGCACTTGATTAACCTGCCCAAGGTATGTACGTCATATAACTCTACTGCTACTTGTATATACTGCTACTTATTTATCTACAATTAACAAACTGCAATAATATAATAATATATTATTTTCAGAACAAAGCCCGCCCTCCTATCAAGGACGTCGCGTGTCACGCCATCAGCGACACGTATGAAGGTGTCACGTTGGTCATACAAGAGGGTCTTCTGTGTCGCGAGTGTGACACGCCGCTTGACAGTGACAAACACTTCCTGTTAGTATAATCACTTGATAAAACGACGCCGCAAACATTGAATACAATCAGATTTATTGAATGTCAGTAAAGAGACGTAGTTTTTCCTTTATCGTGTTGAAAACACTCATTAACTTTTACAAAAAAAAAAAATTATTTTAGTAGCCCTTATTATATTGTGATATAATTATTTTAATATTTCTATATTTTCTAATGAAGAAAGATTAGATAAATAATATACCAAATATTTAATACATACTAAAGTATAATTTTAATATTCTCAATATACAGCGGTCGCACGTCGCGCAGCAAGTGTCCATATGCTACATCATGTTACCGAGCGATGTTGGGACACAGTGGATATTGCGCCCGCTCACTTTCACTGGAGGCCGCTCCTAGACCCGCTCCCATGCTATACTGCGTCTGCGAATACTCTACAGACATAAGTCAGTTTACACTGGTTATAGGATATCAATCAATACAATATATTTTCATTTTCTTTTATAAATTTTATAACTAACTATGTAACTGTTAGACCAGCAGCATATATAATAAATCAATATAAAATATACAAATACCCAATGACTATAGTAACTAATAAAATATTAATATTTTAATCCCCAGACGGCACCGTTAAATTAAACAAGTATGTAGTATTAACAGATTTTATTTTCACGACGCAAAAATTGTATACAGTTCGTAAATATTTGCAATTCTGTATGAAAAACTTTGTTGTTCTAATATAATATTACTCCAGGCACGGACATTCTATCTCATCTCCTCGTGACACAAAACACAAGCGCGTACTTAACTGAGGAACTAGCACGAGCCAACACCGTCAGGGAAGAACCAAAACCTGCTGATGAAGTAGAGCCTGTGAGTAACTACTAGTGATTACTCATACTGTTTTGCGATTATATTTTAATATATTATGACATTTGCCGCTCAGGCGCGAGGCACGATAGCTCAATAAGCTTAAATAGTGCCTAGTTTTAAACAAAATAAACCAAATTTTCATGTCACATAAAATCAAAATAAAATTTTCAAGTCTTAATAACAATTTTATAGAACATATTTGCTCTTTATTCAAAACTTATAAAGTAATTTAAAAACAGCTTAAATAAACATGCGTTTCGTAAGGAGGAATTCATTTATTTCAGTTTCAATATTAATTTTAAGAGGTCACATCAAATAGTATACTACGTAGAAGAAATTAAAATCATCGTATATCTGTCTTCAGATGATTCCAGTGAACGCTGAAGGCTGTGAGCTGACGGCTAACGTGCTCCTCTACATGGACCATCTCAAACAACACCAGGACAAGGAGCTGGAGATTAAATGTACGAGATGTGTGCTGAGATTCGTACGTCTCGGTGAATAATACAACTGTAAGTACTATATAAACAGATGAAACTAATATTTTCGGATTGTTTCGAGTATTTTATTATTTAAAAAACTATTATATATACACCCGACGTTTCGGTTACTTGTCAGCAACCATGATTAAGGCAGACGAGTTGTCGGGAGTGTGGTGTTTATAAAAATAAAAAAATACGCGAAGTATTCCGAAAATATTACTTTCATTGAAATTAATACTCGCAAGTCTTAAATCTACTATATAAAAATAAGTCCGGTTTTCCTTCCTGACGCTATAACTCCAGAACGAACGAACCGATTTCCACGGTTTTGCATTCGTTTGCATATTTTAAGTAGATGGTGCCGGTGCATGATACATTGTTTGAAGGCTACTCATTGTTTTCTGCTCAGGTAATTTCATGTGACAAACCGGTATTTTGTTTGTAGTTTAAACTCTTAAAACCATTTAGTATTTGCGGGATAAATTTAGAAAATCATTGTTTTTCACATGGGCAGTTATACTTTGCGTGTTCAGGAGTTCGGAAACCATCCGCTTTATTTGTGTTAACGTTAGACCAAAAAAAAAAAAAAATGTGGTTTACAAAGGACCACTTCAATGAAACGGATAATTTGCTGACACGTATAACGTTTCGATTCGGTATCTACGTTGGATTCACTTTTATTTACTTAGAGAAGTTCAACTAAATAACACTACATTTCTGTAATCGAAATGAATTCATTACTGTTGTGAAAACGAAATGTTACATAAAACGAAGCCTGGTGGCGAAACGGAGTCCGCCGGGTTTACTAGTCTCATTATACAATATAAATAAACGCTCACATCTCGTCTGCCCGTGATTACGGTTGCTGAAAAGTAGCCGAAAGGTCGGGAGTATGTAGTTTTTATCAAAAATCAAGTAGCGTAGTATATCCGAAAAATATAAGTTTAATTTACAATAAAATGAGTTCAATACACACATTAATACGTAGAATATTTTTCAGGTCAACTGAAAGAGCATCAGATTCGAGACCACAACCCGTTTGAGGAGGTTCTACCTCTGTGTTCTACTGAGCACTTGATTAACCTGCCCAAGGTATGTACGTCATATAACTCTACTGCTACTTGTATATACTGCTACTTATTTATCTACAATTAACAAACTGCAATAATATAATAATATATTATTTTCAGAACAAAGCCCGCCCTCCTATCAAGGACGTCGCGTGTCACGCCATCAGCGACACGTATGAAGGTGTCACGTTGGTCATACAAGAGGGTCTTCTGTGTCGCGAGTGTGACACGCCGCTTGACAGTGACAAACACTTCCTGTTAGTATAATCACTTGATAAAACGACGCCGCAAACATTGAATACAATCAGATTTATTGAATGTCAGTAAAGAGACGTAGTTTTTCCTTTATCGTGTTGAAAACACTCATTAACTTTTACAAAAAAAAAATTATTTTAGTAGCCCTTATTATATTGTGATATAATTATTTTAATATTTCTATATTTTCTAATGAAGAAAGATTAGATAAATAATATACCAAATATTTAATACATACTAAAGTATAATTTTAATATTCTCAATATACAGCGGTCGCACGTCGCGCAGCAAGTGTCCATATGCTACATCATGTTACCGAGCGATGTTGGGACACAGTGGATATTGCGCCCGCTCACTTTCACTGGAGGCCGCTCCTAGACCCGCTCCCATGCTATACTGCGTCTGCGAATACTCTACAGACATAAGTCAGTTTACACTGGTTATAGGATATCAATCAATACAATATATTTTCATTTTCTTTTATAAATTTTATAACTAACTATGTAACTGTTAGACCAGCAGCATATATAATAAATCAATATAAAATATACAAATACCCAATGACTATAGTAACTAATAAAATATTAATATTTTAATCCCCAGACGGCACCGTTAAATTAAACAAGTATGTAGTATTAACAGATTTTATTTTCACGACGCAAAAATTGTATACAGTTCGTAAATATTTGCAATTCTGTATGAAAAACTTTGTTGTTCTAATATAATATTACTCCAGGCACGGACATTCTATCTCATCTCCTCGTGACACAAAACACAAGCGCGTACTTAACTGAGGAACTAGCACGAGCCAACACCGTCAGGGAAGAACCAAAACCTGCTGATGAAGTAGAGCCTGTGAGTAACTACTAGTGATTACTCATACTGTTTTGCGATTATATTTTAATATATTATGACATTTGCCGCTCAGGCGCGAGGCACGATAGCTCAATAAGCTTAAATAGTGCCTAGTTTTAACAAAATAAACCAAATTTTCATGTCACATAAAATCAAAATAAAATTTTCAAGTCTTAATAACAATTTTATAGAACATATTTGCTCTTTATTCAAAACTTATAAAGTAATTTAAAAACAGCTTAAATAAACATGCGTTTCGTAAGGAGGAATTCATTTATTTCAGTTTCAATATTAATTTTAAGAGGTCACATCAAATAGTATACTACGTAGAAGAAATTAAAATCATCGTATATCTGTCTTCAGATGATTCCAGTGAACGCTGAAGGCTGTGAGCTGACGGCTAACGTGCTCCTCTACATGGACCATCTCAAAAACAACACCAGGACAAGGAGCTGGAGATTAAATGTACGAGATGTGTGCTGAGATTCTTACGTCTCGGTGAATAATACAACTGTAAGTACTATATAAACAGATGAAACTAATATTTTCGGATTGTTTCGAGTATTTTATTATTTAAAAAACTATTATATATATACACCCGACGTTTCGGTTACTTGTCAGCAACCATGATTAAGGCAGACGAGTTGTCGGGAGTGTGGTGTTTATAAAAATAAAAAAATACGCGAAGTATTCCGAAAATATTACTTTCATTGAAATTAATACTCGCAAGTCTTAAATCTACTATATAAAAATAAGTCAGGTTTTCCTTCCTGACGCTATAACTCCAGAACGAACGAACCGATTTCCACGGTTTTGCATTCGTTTGCATATTTTAAGTAGATGGTGCCGGTGCATGATACATTGTTTGAAGGCTACTCATTGTTTTCTGCTCAGGTAATTTCATGTGACAAACCGGTATTTTGTTTGTAGTTTAAACTCTTAAAACCATTTAGTATTTGCGGGATAAATTTAGAAAATCATTGTTTTTCACATGGGCAGTTATACTTTGCGTGTTCAGGAGTTCGGAAACCATCCGCTTTATTTGTGTTAACGTTAGACCAAAAAACAAAAAATGTGGTTTACAAAGGACCACTTCAATGAAACGGATAATTTGCTGACACGTATAACGTTTCGATTCGGTATCTACGTTGGATTCACTTTTATTTACTTAGAGAAGTTCAACTAAATAACACTACATTTCTGTAATCGAAATGAATTCATTACTGTTGTGAAACGAAATGTTACATAAAACGAAGCCTGGTGGCGAAACGGAGTCCGCCGGGTTTACTAGTCTCATTATACAATATAAATAAACGCTCACATCTCGTCTGCCCGTGATTACGGTTGCTGAAAAGTAGCCGAAAGGTCGGGAGTATGTAGTTTTTATCAAAAATCAAGTAGCGTAGTATATCCGAAAAATATAAGTTTAATTTACAATAAAATGAGTTCAATACACACATTAATACGTAGAATATTTTTCAGGTCAACTGAAAGAGCATCAGATTCGAGACCACAACCCGTTTGAGGAGGTTCTACCTCTGTGTTCTACTGAGCACTTGATTAACCTGCCCAAGGTATGTACGTCATATAACTCTACTGCTACTTGTATATACTGCTACTTATTTATCTACAATTAACAAACTGCAATAATATAATAATATATTATTTTCAGAACAAAGCCCGCCCTCCTATCAAGGACGTCGCGTGTCACGCCATCAGCGACACGTATGAAGGTGTCACGTTGGTCATACAAGAGGGTCTTCTGTGTCGCGAGTGTGACACGCCGCTTGACAGTGACAAACACTTCCTGTTAGTATAATCACTTGATAAAACGACGCCGCAAACATTGAATACAATCAGATTTATTGAATGTCAGTAAAGAGACGTAGTTTTTCCTTTATCGTGTTGAAAACACTCATTAACTTTTACAAAAAAAAAAATTATTTTAGTAGCCCTTATTATATTGTGATATAATTATTTTAATATTTCTATATTTTCTAATGAAGAAAGATTAGATAAATAATATACCAAATATTTAATACATACTAAAGTATAATTTTAATATTCTCAATATACAGCGGTCGCACGTCGCGCAGCAAGTGTCCATATGCTACATCATGTTACCGAGCGATGTTGGGACACAGTGGATATTGCGCCCGCTCACTTTCACTGGAGGCCGCTCCTAGACCCGCTCCCATGCTATACTGCGTCTGCGAATACTCTACAGACATAAGTCAGTTTACACTGGTTATAGGATATCAATCAATACAATATATTTTCATTTTCTTTTATAAATTTTATAACTAACTATGTAACTGTTAGACCAGCAGCATATATAATAAATCAATATAAAATATACAAATACCCAATGACTATAGTAACTAATAAAATATTAATATTTTAATCCCCAGACGGCACCGTTAAATTAAACAAGTATGTAGTATTAACAGATTTTATTTTCACGACGCAAAAATTGTATACAGTTCGTAAATATTTGCAATTCTGTATGAAAAACTTTGTTGTTCTAATATAATATTACTCCAGGCACGGACATTCTATCTCATCTCCTCGTGACACAAAACACAAGCGCGTACTTAACTGAGGAACTAGCACGAGCCAACACCGTCAGGGAAGAACCAAAACCTGCTGATGAAGTAGAGCCTGTGAGTAACTACTAGTGATTACTCATACTGTTTTGCGATTATATTTTAATATATTATGACATTTGCCGCTCAGGCGCGAGGCACGATAGCTCAATAAGCTTAAATAGTGCCTAGTTTTAACAAAATAAACCAAATTTTCATGTCACATAAAATCAAAATAAAATTTTCAAGTCTTAATAACAATTTTATAGAACATATTTGCTCTTTATTCAAAAACTTATAAAGTAATTTAAAAACAGCTTAAATAAACATGCGTTTCGTAAGGAGGAATTCATTTATTTCAGTTTCAATATTAATTTTAAGAGGTCACATCAAATAGTATACTACGTAGAAGAAATTAAAATCATCGTATATCTGTCTTCAGATGATTCCAGTGAACGCTGAAGGCTGTGAGCTGACGGCTAACGTGCTCCTCTACATGGACCATCTCAAACAACACCAGGACAAGGAGCTGGAGATTAAATGTACGAGATGTGTGCTGAGATTCGTACGTCTCGGTGAATAATACAACTGTAAGTACTATATAAACAGATGAAACTAATATTTTCGGATTGTTTCGAGTATTTTATTATTTAAAAAACTATTATATATACACCCGACGTTTCGGTTACTTGTCAGCAACCATGATTAAGGCAGACGAGTTGTCGGGAGTGTGGTGTTTATAAAAATAAAAAAATACGCGAAGTATTCCGAAAATATTACTTTCATTGAAATTAATACTCGCAAGTCTTAAATCTACTATATAAAAATAAGTCCGGTTTTTCCTTCCTGACGCTATAACTCCAGAACGAACGAACCGATTTCCACGGTTTTGCATTCGTTTGCATATTTTAAGTAGATGGTGCCGGTGCATGATACATTGTTTGAAGGCTACTCATTGTTTTCTGCTCAGGTAATTTCATGTGACAAACCGGTATTTTGTTTGTAGTTTAAACTCTTAAAACCATTTAGTATTTGCGGGATAAATTTAGAAAATCATTGTTTTTCACATGGGCAGTTATACTTTGCGTGTTCAGGAGTTCGGAAACCATCCGCTTTATTTGTGTTAACGTTAGACCAAAAAACAAAAAATGTGGTTTACAAAGGACCACTTCAATGAAACGGATAATTTGCTGACACGTATAACGCTTCGATTCGGTATCTACGTTGGATTCACTTTTATTTACTTAGAGAAGTTCAACTAAATAACACTACATTTCTGTAATCGAAATGAATTCATTACTGTTGTGAAACGAAATTAAAATTTTCCTTTTCAAATATAAAACAATAAAAAAATTCTTCATCTTTTAATCACCAAACGAAATGTTACATAAAACGAAGCCTGGTGGCGAAACGGAGTCCGCCGGGTTTACTAGTCTCATTATACAATATAAATAAACGCTCACATCTCGTCTGCCCGTGATCACGGTTGCTGAAAAGTAGCCGAAAGGTCGGGAGTATGTAGTTTTTATCAAAAATCAAGTAGCGTAGTATATCCGAAAAATATAAGTTTAATTTACAATAAAATGAGTTCAATACACACATTAATACGTAGAATATTTTTTAGGTCAACTGAAAGAGCATCAGATTCGAGACCACAACCCGTTTGAGGAGGTTCTACCTCTGTGTTCTACTGAGCACTTGATTAACCTGCCCAAGGTATGTACGTCATATAACTCTACTGCTACTTGTATATACTGCTACTTATTTATCTACAATTAACAAACTGCAATAATATAATAATATATTATTTTCAGAACAAAGCCCGCCCTCCTATCAAGGACGTCGCGTGTCACGCCATCAGCGACACGTATGAAGGTGTCACGTTGGTCATACAAGAGGGTCTTCTGTGTCGCGAGTGTGACACGCCGCTTGACAGTGACAAACACTTCCTGTTAGTATAATCACTTGATAAAACGTCGCCGCAAACATTGAATACAATCAGATTTATTGAATGTCAGTAAAGAGACGTAGTTTTTTCCTTTATCGTGTTGAAAACACTCATTAACTTTTACAAAAAAAAAATTATTTTAGTAGCCCTTATTATATTGTGATATAATTATTTTAATATTTCTATATTTTCTAATGAAGAAAGATTCGATAAATAATATACCAAATATTTAATACATACTAAAGTATAATTTTAATATTCTCAATATACAGCGGTCGCAAGTCGCGCAGCAAGTATCCATATGCTACATCATGTTACCGAGCGATGTTGAGACACAGTGGATATTGCGCCGGCTCACTTTCACTGGAGGCCGCTCCTAGACCCGCTCCCATGCTATACTGCGTCTGCGAATACTCTACAGACATAAGTCAGTTTACACTGGTTATAGGATATCAATCAATACAATATATTTTCATTTTCTTTTATAAATTTTATAACTAACAATGTAACTGTTAGACCAGCAGCATATATAAATCAATATAAAAATATACAAATACCCAATAACTATAATAACTAATAAAATATTACAATACACATAAATACAAATATTAATACAATACACATAAATACAAATATTATTGCTTATAACTATAAATATAGTTATGAGTTTAATCCTTAGTAATACTTAGAGCTATGTAAATAAAGCAGAATATAATAATAGTGTATAATAAGACCATACAATAAAAATGTATCACAGCAAGTTTGTAAATTACAGCTAATGAAACTTGAGTTTGTCTTAAGGAGTTGATGTAGTTTGTTGAGTTCATTTCGTCTTAATGAGTTTGTTCTCAGAAAGCACTTTTGTCAAATAAATCGTAGTAGAATTAAATTTGTGGTTATAAAAGACCATTCCCTTCCCTTTTTACAAATATTTCATTAATTTATTATAACAAATGATGTTTTATAAGCTTAAGATTAAATAAAGGAGGTCTTTTGCTTGCTTTACACAGTCATCTACAATGTAGACAACCGTAGTCCTTGTACATACACGCACACATATAAACACATACTTACATTATAAACAAGAGGATTACAATGACGTACTATGCTTGTATTATTAAAAGTCACCATAAAATTTTTGTTTGATTTTTTTGTGAAGAATTTATTAATATAATTTGACTTATTTGAAAATAATTAATCTAACGAACAGCTCATTCATAGATTACCCGATACTAGTATTATGTCTTCTTTATAACAAACGACTCAAGCTGGACATTAATTGGAAATTAAATTCAATAACATATATAACTATTTTGACTTTTAAAAAGTGCCATTAAATTAACAGCTACAAGAATAGAAACATCATTCGATATGTGATTTAAATATTAACCAAAAAAATCACCCGCAATCTTTATTACTATAGATAATATATTCACATAAATAAGCTTAAAAATTATCATGGTTTTATTATTGAATTTAACTATTTAAAAGAATTTTTTAAACTTTGACTGCCCTAAAAATATAATGTTAGTAAAATATAATATAGATAAGAATATATTTTTAGGATTGTATTGTTAAAATTATGGAGTCTTAAAAGACAGTCTTACGTTTATTTCAATAATTGCAATAAATATATTATAATAACTATTTGCCTTTTAATCGAAGTTTCTGTTTCTTATAAATTACCTATACAAATTTCAAAGAGATCTTTCTTATTCAAAAGTTTGTTTTAATCTATTAAGTAAGCGTAAGTGTCTAGACCTGATAAACTGACTTATAATACCTTTATCACAATTCCTTTCGACCCTTTGTTTTTGGGCCAAGCTTAGATAAAGTTGTTGTAAAATGTATACCGGACACGTTTTCATTTATTCAATATAATGTCTGTTTTTTATATACGTGATTAAGTTATAATTTTGGTAAGATTGGTATATTACTGTAAAATATTAAAACTTGTTTAAATTCTGTACTTGTAGGGATAGACATGCAAATCTATATTATGAAATTTGTTAAAGTTTTCGTTAATGAACAATATAGGTTTTAAAGTATTAATTTTTAAGTTTTAATTTGAAGAAATATGAATATGTTTTCATTAAATATCACTTGAATATTTAATCAGAATGTTTTTTTTTTGTACCCCAATTTATGTTTTTGGATCTGATAAGTATCACGATATAATAATTATATAATATTTTGTCTCCATCTAAAAAAAATATTGTACTTAAATTAATATATTATTTGTTACCCTTTTTTCTAATAATTTAATAAAAAATAGATAAAAGTGGATCCAAGTAAAATAACAGTTTTTTACATAAATAATCTAAGAAAGTTCAGACATAACCATTTGCAAGAAATCTTTCTTTTATTCACAGTAACTTTCTACAAACCTAGTGGTTTAAAACTATCTTGCTCTCTGAATTTTACATGTATTATGTAAACAGCATCATTTATACCAGGGCTGTCCAAGCCATGGCCCGCGGGCCGCGTGGGGCCCCCGGTTCGGATTATTGCGGCCCGCAGGATCTTTTTTATATATTCTTTGTTTTAAAAACATCAATGAGCAAAATTATTTTTATCGCGATGAAATTCAAATTTTTTAAAGGGTATGTTCGATCACGTCGCACACATCATTTTTTTAGACAGCCTCAAATACATAGACGAAATAATCGTCGAATTCGAGCGACGTTTTGCAGATTTTCAAAAAATGTAGAGTGATATAGCACTCTTCACTAATCTATTGACAATTGCAGTTGAGACTATGAAGATTGATTATCAACTAGAACTGTGTGATCTGCAATAAGACCCCTTTTCCAAGGTCAGAACAGAAACAGGGATATATTTTTTTAAGCTCATCGCTGAACGTTTCCCGAAACTGGCGAATTTCGGGCAAAAAATGGACCCGATGATGGGCAGTACCTACCTTTGTGAGAGTGCATATTCGACAATGAAGCTAATTAAATCGAAATACAGGTCTTCAATGACAGATACTTTACTTAAACATGCACTGCGCCTAGCTACTACTAATATTGAGGTTGATATTGACAAAATTATAAAAGACAAATTAATGGAAAAGTAGTTAATAAAATTACGATATTATTATTACGAGCATTTTATTTTTATAAATATTTTGCGGCCCACCAATGTATTTAATCAATTTTATTGGCCCTCGGTCCCATTTAGTTTGGACACCCCTGATTTAAATAATAAACAAAACAAATGAGAAGAACAGTTGTGCTGCACGTCAGCCATAAAGAGTTATTAACTTTAAACTAACTATAGAAGATCTTGTGATAGAATGCCTATTTTATCAAAATCTTGAAATGTAAAACAAGTCCATTTCAATTTAGAATAATTATGTTACTTATTTATCAAAATCATGATACCAACGTTTACAAAAGATTATCTTAAAAAAATATAAACAATCAAAAGTTGAAGGATTTTTTATAGAAGGTTATAAAGGTATAAAGGTTGCTTGCACAATTTTTACTCATCAAAAAAAGTCATCCGCTTACCGATTTCATAAAGTACATACGTCTAAGATGGGTCTCAAGAGTAGTTTGGCCGCCGCGGCCGTGTCATAGTTACCGTACATAGCCATACTCTTTGGCGATCTCTGGGGGTATTTACTATGTCCACTAATTAATAAGTCAAGATTTATATAGGGCTATCATTATTAAGAGCTAACAAAAACTTACAGATCAATTACTTTAAGGTAATTGACACAATAATATAAATTTGATTATTTCATTGCTCTAAGAAGAAGTCATAGGTCTGGGAACTCTTAATTGAAATGTTAATTTTATTAAATCAATGAATATTTTGTTCTACATTGATAAGCTGCTTCAGTAATAAGTAGAGAAGTCAAACTAAATTAAAAATTAAATTATTCCTTTCACGTACTTATATCTTAAATAAATTTTACTTCAATACCTTTTTTCTAACAGCCGCAGGGTGAGTGGTAAGTGAAAAAAAAAAAACGTTTTATCATAACGGAATAGGGACGAAAAGTTGTCTTATAATATTTAAAACAAGTGTA
The DNA here is from genome assembly GCA_916720795.1 of Danaus chrysippus. Lineage (NCBI taxonomy): Eukaryota > Metazoa > Arthropoda > Insecta > Lepidoptera > Nymphalidae > Danaus > Danaus chrysippus. The sequence continues at coordinate 283,971 of CAKASE010000005.1, read as the reverse complement.
AAAAATTACACTTACCAGTCGCAATATTTTGAGGTGCCTCAAAGGAGATGAAATAAAAAAAAATCCGATTATTTACTGCAATATTTTTTATTTATTTACTGCATAAATTAAAAATTAAAAAGCAAAATTACATTTCAAACTGTTTTTTTCGTATTAAAAGTAGGCATTTGTTTAGGCGAAAGCAGTCTCGCTCTAATGAAACCGTCTCTTTTATTATCCCCACAAACTGCATTTGATGCTTCTGCCACCAACTTGACACAGCGCTCTACGGCTTGAGTGTGACATGTAAAATCAATAATCTGACACATCCTGAGCCCGTTTTTGACCACATCTTTCAAAATTTCATCAGTAATTTTTAAAGTAAGAGGGGGTTCCGTTATCTCGTAATCTCGCCACGTAATAATATCAGTATAATCTTTGGCGTCAAAATGAAATGTAGGGACCTTAAACATCCGCAGTCCTTGAGCCTTCTCTGATCTTACTTTGACAATTCTTCGGTATGCAATATCCCTTATAACCTCTCTGTCATCGCCAAGCATCGTAAGAAGAAGATTTTCTGGGTGCCCGAAATACCCGTTTCGCTGGATTACCTTGACAATGATTATCTTCAAATTGGCATCCAAATAACGACTAAGACGAATGGTTTGAAATATGTGCTTTGCTCCGTTAAAGCACGAAGAATTATATTTATCGTAAACCACATCGGTCCATAAACCCTCATAACATAAGTGGCTAATATTTTAAAATTTTCTGCTGGGTCAGTTTTAGAGGCATACAATATACATATAAACTAAACCCCGCAAGAACGGCAACTATGTGGGAAGAACCAAAAATCTGCCGGAAGTCACTATTCCACGCGGACGAAGTCGCGGCTAAAGCTAGTTTAATTATGTATAAAGTATTTTAGTTACATCGTATTTTATAGTTAACTAGCTTTCCAATCGGGTTTCCAAGAGAACCTTTCAAAAGTCTGGGATAAATACTATCCTATGTTCTTTCTCAAAGTCAACTCTATTTCTGTACCAAATTTCATTAAAATCAGTTCAGTGGTTTAGGCGTGAAAGCGTAACAGACAGACAGACAGAGTTACTTTCGCAAATATAATATTAGTAAAACTTTCAAGTAATGTGGCGTTGAATTGTAGTATAATGTACCTACTGGGCCAAAATAACACCATTGAACATGAGTCAACTTTGATGCCTTTTAATATATGTATATTATGGTTTGCAAAAAATAATTTAAAAAATATAAAAAAGAAAGCTTATTTATAAGACTAAATTAATGAAATAGTTTTACTGCATAGCAACAACTTTCATGTGAATGGGTTTTGAGACGGCCTTGTATGGGGCTTTCCCAAGTGCACTATGAGAAAATCGCGTATGTGCTGTCTCAAAACTCCGTATCTCAATTATTTCAAAACTAAATGATCTATAATTTTAAAGTTTCATGGTTTTATCTTCTAAAATTAAGAAATCCCATACAAACTGTCAACCCTTATTTCACCCCCTCACTGGTCGAAATTTCAAAAACGCTAGATCAAATGTTTAAATATATCCTATCAAGTGCTTAAATATTAAGTTTCATGGTTTTCTCTTTTAAAATTCAGAAATCCCGTACAAACTTTCAACCCCTATTTCAACCTCTTCATCCCCTTTTTCGCAATAAAAGGTAGCCTATATTTTTCTCAGGCTCTAAAAATTGTCTGTGCCAAATTTCATCAAAATCGTTTGAGAGGTTTAAGTAGGAAAGCGTAACAGACAGACAGACAGAGTTACTTTTGCATTTATAATATTAGTTGTGATGGACTCCCCTCCGTACCCCAGTGACGCTTACATAGAGCCTACATCGCATGCTGGCTAGCTGAGCGCGGTGAGCGGCAACCACGCGACTTTTTTCTAATACTGCATTTTTAAACTCGTGATATCTTCCGAATGAAATGTCCGAATTGAATAATTCAAAGAGTTATAAGAAGGTATTGAAGCCGTCTTGAATATAAAGTAATTTATTTTGATAAGGATTAATACCAAGGTACAAATAAAGAGCCTTTTCAAGCGGCGGCATATAAATTAAATTTTTAGAATATTAAACCGCTTACTGTGACATAACTATAATATTTAGACATATGCTGTCGCGACACTTTTTGTAGATGATAATGAGTTCTGCAAAGTCGTAGTCTGATTTGGTTCTATCATCAATAGTTTTCGCAGCGCACGCGACGTAAGGAATTTTTCAGATAATTTTTTTATACCTCGGGTTATATTATTGGAGTTTTAGTAAGGATTTCTAATTTCTATTTAAATATAATATAGCTTATATTACTCAGGAATAATGTAGCTTTCTAAAGGTGAAAGAATTTTTGAAATCGGTTCAGTAGTTTCGGAGCCTATTCATAACAAATAAAGAAACAAATCTTTTCTCTTTATTAATGTATTTTTTTATACCTCGGGTTATGTTATTGGAATTTTAGTAGGGATCTCTAGTTTCTATTTAAATATAATATAGCTTATATTACACGGGAATAATGTGGCTTTCTAAAGGTGAAAGAATTTTTGAAATCGGTTCAGTAGTTTCGGAGCCTATTCATAACAAATAAAACAAACAAATCTTTCCTCTTTATTAATATAGATATACGTATGTTAAGGGTATGAGCGTTAAATTTTATTATATAAAAACTATATACGTACTATCATAAACACAAATTTTAAGAAGTAAGCATAATATACTTATGAGTGAAATATTAAAGAAAACAAATTTTGTTGCCTTTCATTATGTATTAAAAAGGTTATTGTAAAAAAGAGATGCAAATCAATTAGTAACGTATCATTTGATATTTATATATTTCAAACTTTCTTTTAAAAATAGCAACTTTTCTTTCTTTCAACTGCTGAAGTGTGATGGTGGAATACATAATGCCTATATTACGATTAATTATCATATAAAAGGAACATATCTCATAAATTGATTAAAAAGCATTTTCTTTCAGAACGAATAATAATTTTCCCACTTTCAAGTAATAGAACTTAGGTAAGGTAAAGTTTATCAGTGACAAGCAGACTAAGGAGTTAAGTAACTTTTCTTATTTTTAGAGAAAACTTTTGCTATTTTCTGTGTTTGTGCTATTCTTACTTAATAACTTCTTACGACGTTTACTCGGATAAAGTTTAACAAAATCAAATATGCTCCAACATTTATCTCTTAAAATCTAAATCTGCTAAAAGTATAACAAATGGATAATGTAAACGTTACTGAATATTTAAAAGAAATTTATATTAAACAAAGTTTTTAGTATACTAAACCTTTTTATTCTTTTATTTTTCGGTTCTTGTCATCTTGGGTAGACGAAATGAAAATCACTCATTTCAGGTTTTATCTTGTTCAATCAAAACACAGGGAAGAATATTACAGAATAGTTGTTTTAGAATATATTCAGATACTTGGTAAATGTTCTCAATGTTAATAGACTATGATATTTGAAAATTCATCTCATTCAGTTATGTTATCTATAATCTTCTTTTTCTACCCGGCAATTTCCCAGCTTTAGCCAGGGTCTGCCTTACATGTTGTGAATAGTTTTGGCTAATTGTTTTTACGACCGGCCGCTTGCCTAACATCAACCCTCTTTGGGAATTCATTAATCAGTGATGTCTAAATATTCTTAGAAAGTACATACGACTCGGAAAAATCACATTGGTACTTGCCTGGGCCAGGATCGAACCCGCGCCCTCGTGAATGAGAGCGGGGCCTTTTAACCACTAGGCCACCACTGACTTATTAGTATTATTAGTTATGTTATCTACAATATTATTTAAAATTCAATTTTCACAATATATAACATAAAAAATTTAATTAGTATGAAACAGATCGCATTTTTTTTTATATATTAAATATATAAAGGGAAAACAAACACAATCCTTAAACTTTTCTTATGTAAAACATGTACAGACACAAGTGCTTCCTGTAAATCTTTTTATGTACTTTACGTAAAGATTCAGACATTCTTCAAAACTATACAAAGCCTTATGACGTTGCACTCAAGAATTCATATAAGCCAATCTTCAGCCGCAAGATATTCTCCTTTACAAACATTTATTCGAATATCTTATTTATATTATATCATTTGAGGTAAATTATTAATGATGTATTTAAATAGCTTTGCAAAAACGCTGTTCTTGAAAGGAATAATTATATTTTCACTTTAAAAAACTATATCGCTTAATAAAATCTGTAAATAAAATACCGGAGAGTTTTAAAGCACTTTGAACATCACTTACAAAATGAACAATGTTCGAATAGATTTAAACTTTCGAGTTTTTAAATGTAAACCGTGTTCTAGTGGTATTTAAAAGAAATAGCTTGAAAAAATTGTAGTATATTTAAAACAATGGTTAATGTTTATTTTTAATTAATAAAGGTCTTTTGGAAAGGTTCCTTGTCTCAATGGATCCGTCATATGCATACATCTGAAAGATGTTTTTAACCCATGCAAGGGTCGTAGAACGGTAATCAGTGTTTGAGTTCCCTTTGTATAATTATCTAATAAACATTTACTATATGTATACAAAGTATGTGTACTATAGATAACAGTATATACATATATGTCATGGCGCAGAGGACCACAGCATTGTAAGCTATCACTTTCTTCTATCACTTTCATGTATACCTTTAAAAAGTTTACTTAAAATTATATGTATATGTAATTATTCTACTTATTTTTTTGTAAATGGTATATTTTATATCGATAAAACTTTTCTATAGAAGCTTCGTACACTTTAACAGGTACACTTTTGACTTGCAGTAGTTTTTATTGCTTAATTCGAAACTACTACCAAAAACATTACTATACCAAAACATAAGATAACTGATTCAATAATTTTAATTTCAAAAATATGTTTAGATTAAGTGGATTTTATTATTGTGAACAGAACAAACCACGGGATTCATATCTTTATAGATGCCACACACAATTAATCACGAAGCTTCCTAATTTAAATGAAACATGAATGAATATGTCTCAAGTTTTCTTGAACCTATAAAATTTGTTTGACAGAAACACTCGCTTTAAATTAAGGGATAAATTAATTTAATTTCACCTTAAAATTACAATTCATTGTTAGTTTGAGTTTTAAAAATCCTAATAGAAATGCAAATGCAAAAGTATAGAATGCATAAACTTGTAAATGATTGACACGATTTCACAAAAACAATATTTCTTAAACGGATTGAAGTTTTAAGACATAATAAAGATAACATTGTTTTCAATTATTTAATTACAAATTTTTCTCTTCTACAATTCAATTAATAAGATATTTTTTTACTTTGCAGTTAAAAAACTTTCAATCTGAAAAACAATTTTGGCGTGTTTTTATTTATTTGTGCCCTAAAAGTTTTAACTTTAGTCTACATGGTTAAATGTATCCAAGAATAATAACAATGTAATAATACTGTGTGAAGGACAAAACATTTATAAATTTTTAAATATTTCTACTCGTTCAATTTCGTACAAATCACCATGTTAGACTCATAAGAACAGCGCCAAATGAAGTGCCGCTACAATAGCTAAATGATTTTGAATCCATTTTCCCTTTGTTGCTGTGAAATGGAAGATTACTCCCAACAGAGTTCTGATAAAATGTACATAGATACGATTATCTTTTCCTTGAGCAAAAATGTATTTATTTCATAAATTTGAGAAGCATAAAATTGTTCAAAATAAACAAACCCCACCAGTTCACTATGAATTTGTAAGTTATTATAACTGTTTATTATTTAAAATAGAATTACTGTGATCATGACGTGTTATTTTTTTATTTGAATATTATTGTAACGGGAGTATGAACTGGACTCACTATTGGTAACGTGTTTCAATTATTTATGCTCATTTTTTCTACTCTTTATCTAATAATTTGAATATTTTTATAATTTTAAAGCTTAACAAATGAGAAATATCGTGAAATACTTCAAATAAAAACTTATAATAGTACTCGTACATACGATATACATATAATCTAAACAATAGTGACGAATTTAAATGGAATCTCTTTAGAGATTAATTTATATTTATGTCCTCATAATTAAATTTCAATGAAATCAATAATAATAATGAATTAGGTTCACATTCGAATTTGTGTTTCCCATAATCAATTGCCTTAATTATAACAATCGTTTCTTTATTGTTGTCTGCCAAAGTAGTAAATTTTCTTCTTACTAGAGCGTAATCCAGACTTACTTCATCCAATATTTTTTTAAAGACAAACAAATAAATCTTTTTTTTTTGTTTATTTTAGTTCCAAGTGTATATCTCCAAGTTTAAAAAAGCAAATAATATAAAAGTGGTGATAAATATTATGCAACAAATCATACATGATGTTTGGAGAGCAAATAGCCATAGGAAAATTTTTGAGATGTGATGCTGTTGGCTACGTTTTATTAAATTAGTAAGCAACATACATGTATGAAGTGTAGGTACATATCGAAGCAATTAAAATCCTATAGTTTGGTATTCAAAAAGACTCAGAGGAATAGTTTCCTGTTTAATGATCAGAATTAAATAGGAGTTATTATATTTTATAAAGTTTAATCTCTTGTGAATGGCTTCGATTACTGCAATAGTTCTGTTTAAAATATTGTAACTACTAATTGAATTTTAATAGTCAAAGTTTCTTAACTAAAATTCTGATATTAATATTTACTTACTACTTACTAATATTACTACATACTTTAAAAAATAATATAACTAAAATAAAAAATATAACTACATACTTTAAAAAATATTAGAATCGTACTATACAAAACATGTGTGTTAATTTTTAGGGAATCTATGTTATTATTGTGAACGCACTGTCGAGAACGTTATTATAAAATTGTAATTTATTTGAATAAAAATATTTGTTTACCTCATGCGAGAATGGTATAAGTAACTTTGCCAGTTATAGTTTCGGCGGACGTTTACGTTGAGTTTCTATTACGGACTAAATGGAAGCACCAAGTGGTTTGTTCAGGATCTTATTAACGACGTAAGTAACTACCACTTCTGACGACAGTCTTGTAAGTTTCGCTTTGTTTCCCTGAAAACATTAACATTATGTAACTTAATATGCATATTCTTCTTTATAAATAATAATTATCGCTTTGCTACGAAATATATTTGTTTATCGACGACGACAACGAAATATATATTATATATATGAAAAATAGCGAGAATTGAAACGAGTTACAGTGAATTAAAAAGTAAAGAATAAGTTTACTTACAATATAGTGGTCCCTACGATACCTTTGTTAATTAAGTTACTAATAAGTATTGAATAGTGCTAACGTAATTTTGAAGTAAACTCGTCGTAAAACAATAAGTAGGCACAAGTATTGTTATATTTCTAACACTGAACCTAGTATTAATAGATAGTTATCAATGTATATCTATTGTCATATTGCATTATTTAGGTCTGTATATTCTCATTCTTCTTAATAATCTTATTTTAGTAACGGATTCTGTAATTGCATTTTTGTTTCTGATGCATTATTTTTTAGATACTTAGAAGAAATGGTTTTAATTCTAAAGAAGGGAACCGTCTAAAATTGTGGATATCAATTAATCTTCTGAATATATTATACATTTTTTTTGTGGAAAAAATAAATAAATACCTATTTATTATATTTATATGTATTTTAAAAGACTATTATGAAAAATTAAATAATATTTAAATCAAGAAACAAAAAAGAAAAACAAGAATCAAGAAACAAAAAAAAATCTTTTTTTTAAATTAGAACATTATATTATTTTGTTTTCGCTATGAAAACCTTAACAGCCACAATTACCTTAAAACATTTTTATGTTATTGGTCTCCTTTATAAAATATCCTTTGTTCGTTGCCAACGAACAAAAGGCATAGAACTAATTCCTGTAGTAAAAATGACACCTTTACTTTTGGCTAGCGACAATTTATTGCTTTAAGCGATTACTGAAAGCTAAACGACCAATCTCTTATTTCAAGCACGTGTGAACGTAATCCACCAAAATGTGTCCGTTATTTTACGACCTCTAGTAGTTTTGAAACATATTTTACAAGAATTTTTATTGAAACACAAGACTATTATCTTACTTATATAATATAACTATAGTCTCCTATTGTCAACTTTTCATTTATCTATTATATGATACCTATTACCTAATATACTTTAAAAGATTTCTATAGAAAACAAAAGAAGTAGTAGACCTCTGCCTTGTAATCTGAATAACTTATTATACAATTTTAGACTTATTTGGCATTAATAGTAATTTGAGCGTGTTATAAAAATAATTTAAAGATGAATTCTTAAATAACACGATATTGAGAAATAGGTGAAAGTCATATGTCTATACAAAACCGTAAAACTTTCTTAAATAGCAAACAAATACTCGACTTCGACTTTACATTCTCATACATCAGAAGGAGAATGAAATAATGAATGAATGAATTTATTCATTTTCTATTGAGAAAATTTATTTTTTACCATTGAAAAGATAAGTTTTTAAACAATATATTTAATCTTGACCAACCTATGGAACATGTAACGAAAATATCGATTATAATTGGTTTTTACTAAACAAAAATAAAATTTCTTCCAATGTCATTATTATTGAAGCAATACCGTCTTTACCATAAGGGCACACGGGGCCCGTGCCCAGGGCCTCTATTCTCAGGGGGGGCCCCGAAGGACCTACAATTTCTCTCACACATTTATTCTCAAAACATTTTTGTCGGACACATTACTTTTTTTCGCAAATTAGTAACCTTATAAGAAGGTATTTACGTGGCATATACACAGACACTGTGGGCATATACTACGCTATTATATCGATGACTGCGGCTATTCCTACTGTACAAATTAATAATATTTCTGAACGCATCCTACCTAATTTACTAAGAACACCATTTAGCGATCACTCACGCAATCACTCCGATTCCAAAGTCAAGCTGCACCGTCTAAACAAGGCCTATCAGAAATGTCGACATTGTCTATGGTCGGGGGAATCCCCGAATGATGTATTAAACTGTCAGTCTGTTATGAGTGAGTGGAGTTATTTTGTTTCATTTAATATTTAAAATTGAGTAAGATAAACAAAAGTTTCGATTTGTTCGTTTGTCGTTCGTTTAAACATTATTTTATTATGTCGAAAAGAACATATTTAAGTGGTTCACAAAAAAGAAAAAAAATTATAGCTCAAAAAGAAATAACGGAAAAAACTTCCAAAACTCACTTCATTTTTTACGGTGGAAGAAACAAATAAGCCGAGCGATTATTCATTCTCATCACCGCAAGACAAAAGTACCTCTGAATGTTACCAGGAAAAAGAGGTAACGTGTGACGAAAATGACAATCACACATCAGATGCTAAACCATCGACTTCAACTTACTGTGAATTAATAACTGCAAGCTTAGAGAATGTATCTGTGTCTCCTGACCCGGGTACTTACTGTGACGACTTTATATCGGAAAAAGTCCGTGATATTTGGATTCGAAAAGGGCCAGAGTTTTTCCAAAATATAAACAGTGACTTCTCCGAAACTTCTACTAGTTTTCCAGATTCAAATGGTAGAACAAAAACAAGATGCTTGACAAAAAATATTTTTATTCGTAAATTGACGAATGGTGAGTCTTTAGAAAGAAAATGGCTTCTTTATTCACCAGCAAAGAAATCTGTATACTGTTATTGCTGCCGTCTATTTAATACCACTACTGGTGCTGGACATAATTTAAGTTCTCCTAATGGATATAAAGTTTGGAAGCATATAAGTAACTTATTGATAGAGCATGAGAACACACATTAATTACTCATTAAAAAAAAACGTTCTGGAGCATACCAAGAAATTGATAGTCGATTTGGTTTTCTTTGTCAGTTAACAATAATAGAATCTGATGAGTTGACCGAAAAATGCAAAGAATTTACAAAATTTTATCATGAAGACATAAATGCAGATGAGTTCAAAACAGAATGTTTTCATTTAAGTCAATATTTAAAAAACATAGCAAAGCGATCGGCGGATTTAAATATCTCAACCTTACATAATAGTCCAAGAGCCAGGGCCAGCCAGGCATTCGTTAATTTACAAAAGCTGAAAGTTTTTCTATAGATGTACTCAATATAGGTAGTCGCGATCCCCAAATATGAAATTTGGGTGGAGGTGGCTTTGGCAGGTAACACGTTCTTAAGGTGTATAAAATTTTCTTTCACTTTCCTCTTAGTACAAAATTCAGTTTTGATATACATATTTTCATCGTAATAAAATTAGAAATCACGCTGTAAATTGCCCGGCACTTAGTAAGGTGGGAAACCCAGCCAGGCACCCCTAAATTATAAGTAATTTTATTTGTACTTTCGTTATAGTACATATATAAGCTGATTTTTATGTACGTTACTGAGGAAAGTATTAAATTATATTTACTCAGTAGCCAGGCAGTTTCGATGGTGCTTTTACCTGGCCAGGCACACTGAAAGTCTTCCGTAAGTGCGAGAGCGTGAAACATATATCTGAGCGAGTGTGAGTGAGTTAGTGCTATCGGTCTATTGCGAGCTTCTACTGCGCATCAGCTGTCATTTAGCAATGTTTTTTGTGTGAACTATTTTATAATTCAACAAATTTTCAATAAGTTATTACATCAAAAATCTAACAGTTTAATTAAAACTGTTTTGAAAAATTCTACATTTCAATGTTTATTCAAATTAGAATCACAATATTAAAAAAATAAATTATGTATTATGGGAGGGCATAAGTAATTTGTCAATAAGAAATTTAACGAAAAAGATATTTTTAATATGCCTATTATTACTTTTACTTTTTCTAATATCTAGTATATAATATCAGCAACAAATTATATTTAGAACCATCTTTTCACTCAATGACTGATCTATATAACACATAAAAAAGTATTGTTCAGAAACAGAAGAGCCTACCGTCTGTACGTTTACTTTTGAAAAAGCATTTAACGAGAAAAATTTGTCCTAATTAACTAAATTTGTCTTCCAAGTAACTAAATACCTATAAAATGTAAACATGAACATATCTATTCGTAACTTCATCGAGGATATGTTCCTCGCTCTCGCACTTACGGAAGACTTTCAGTGTGCCTGGCCAGGTAAAAGCACCATCGAAACTGCCTGGCTACTGAGTAATTTAATACTTTCCTCAGTGACATACATAAAAATCAGCTTATATATGTACTATAACGAAAGTACAAATAAAATTACTTATAATTTAGGGGTGCCTGGCTGGGTTTCCCACCTTACTAAGTGCCGGGCAATTGACAGCGTGATTTCTAATTTTATTACGATGAAAATATATCAAAACTGAATTTTGGACTAAGAGGAAAGTGAAAGAAAATTTTATACACCTTTAGAACGTGTTACCTGCCAAAGCCACCTCGACCCAAATTTCATATTTGGGGATCGTGACTACCTATATTGGGTACATCTATAGAAAAACTTTCAGCTTTTGTAAATTAACGAATGCCTGGCTGGCCCTGGCTCTTGCTCTATAACTTAATAATAGCAGATAAATTGGAAGAAACTTTTCCAAACGTAGAAATTGCTACAAGAATATTCCTTTGCTTGATGGTTACTAATTGTAGTGGAGAGCGGTCATTTTCGCAGCTTAAGAGAATAAAAAATGAATTGCGAACAACAATGTTACAAGAACGACTAAGTAATTTGTCAATTAAGTGCATTGAAAGTGATATCCTTCAAAACATTGACTTTAATGATATAATAGAAGATTTTGCTCAACAGAAATCCCGAAAGAAACCATTATCGTAATCAGAACCAAAAAACAGCAGCATTCGAATATCATTAATGACGTATTTATAACATCATACTGTATTTGATTTTCTATAATAAATGATTAAACTTATTTTTAAAATGTTAGTATAATTAGCGTTTTTTACTTTCCAAAAGGGCCTCTAATTCTGGTATGCCCAAGGGCCCCAGCTTAGTTTAAGACGGCGGTGTATTGAAGCATCATTAAATACCACTGGACATAACAGCAAGGAATTAAAAAATAAACCATTATAATATTAATTAATGTAAATGATATGGTTATGACAGAAGCGATTAACAGAAATTTCTAAATTATTATTTTAATCTGAACTAGTTTTGTCGAGCCGTTCTAGTTTATGATGAAAAGTATTATGTTTTAAGCGAAAACATGTGATGATATTGTCAGATAATTGTAAGAAAGTTTTGTGTTAGATATTTGATTATTCGTCATGTTTAGGTCACAATTGAAATTATTGGTCAATTATGAAAAGTATATTTTAAACAGCGGCTTCTGAAAGCACTAAAACCTTGTATTCGAAAATAACACCTTAAGAATTCATATTTGTATGATTGCTTAAAATTAATAATCCTATATCAAGAGTTTGTTTGTATGTATGTATATACGAGTATCGAGTAACTCACAATGCGATGGTTCGTTATAACGGCATCAGACGAGTCCTAATTAAATTTGACAGTGAGATTCTCAATGTTTACTTAAAATTTTTGAATTAACAGATAGAACGAAACAATCTATACATTCACAGGAAAGCAAGAAAATATATATAAAAAATCTAGAGCTTCATATCTAAAATTCACGGTTTTTTGACGTGATAACGTCTTTAAAATTGTTTTAGTCGGGTGACATGTTCAGAAACTTGTGTCACACCAAAACCTTTCTTTTTATAAATAATAAAAGGTTATAAAAAATTTTTGTATAAAATCAACAACCCTAAATTAATGTGATTGAATATTTAAAATACTGTAGATTCGTAATTAAAACCAATAATATGAATAAAAGTAGAACAACATTCCCAACCTTCGTTCAATATAACGTTTAACAGAAGGAAACATAAAATCAGAAGTGGCAAAAGTATTTACCAGAGGCAAGACAGGTACATACAAATATCATATGGACCGCTTAATCTTTATTTGTAGATACGGATTAAAAGTTGGAAATATATTAGAAAATGATAGTGTCAATAAATATACAAATCATAAATAATTTAAAGTTATAAGTAGACAAAAAAACCATATATGATAGCTCCGTATCCGTACAACCGGTATTCCATATATTTACGGTGTTGATTTTAGAGATTATGTCTCTCCTAAAATTAGCTTAAATAATTGGCCATAACAAAACAACACTCATGAAAAATTATTGCATCATTAATTGACTGGGATTTCTCAAATTAACTTCTATAGCCAAGTTTTTAATATAGTAGTATTCACACATGTCCGAACTCCTTAAAAATGTTTGTCGACGACTTATATTGATTTTTTTCTTTCCCTTTCTCAATACAACTATAATTAGTATTTAGATTTATGCTATATTGATACAAAGATTGATTCTATTGTCCCATAATATATATGTACATATATTGAATACTATGTAATGTATAACATATTTCTGTTCAATTGTTGTAAAACCGAAAGACCCTTTACATGAATTCTGCTTAATGACGCATAATATTATTCAAATAAGCCGTTAGTTTCCCTTCGTAATGTTACAACTTTACTCATATTGTTTAATGACTTTCTAATTAAATTATATGATTTCTGAAGTCTCAAGATAGTTTATCAATTACAATTAATTGTCATCTATTTAAGAATCTTTACAATAGATTTTTTTTAAATTATCATATAATTATATTAACTTAAAATTAGCTTTTGCTTCGTTATATTGTTTAATTAGTTTTGGTTTCGTTCATACTATACGAAGACGGCTTTCCAGTTTAATGAAACTTCTTTCTAAACTAAGTGTGTGGAATTAATAGTGTTTAATTATTTATGTCCTCATATAGGGTTATATTGTTCTTTTTCTATTGGTTATATTGGGTTTTCTATTGGTTATATTGGGTTGTATTCGTCTGGAATGAATCTTCTTAATAATTTATGGGTGAAAGGTAAAAAAAAAAAATATATCAATGTTTCTAGCTTCCTATTATTAATAGTCTTAAAATCAAACAATACCTTATTTCAATTTTCGATAAAACTAGACGGGGACACAAATTTTAACAAATTTGTCGCTTCTCTCACTTACAAGGGTATAACTTAAGGAACATAAGTTTGTCAATTCTACTATACTTTACATTTTGTATATTTTTTATTTTATGTAATCTTTACAAATGCAATATTATAATATATTGAAATTAATATTAACTTCCACGATCACTTAAATTTAAGAAAGGAACGGTTCAAATCATTAATATTCTTTTCAATGACCTCAAAAGTGATGGAGGGTCGTCAATTCAACCGTATATGTATTTCTTTTATGTGTGTTTGCCGTAAACTTTGTCCTCAATGAATCTTTTTCTGTTGTATATCAAGGGTAGTCACATGATAAGGGGACAGTTTCTGAATAAGACATCTAAAATATATCTGTTGAATGCTTTGACAACGATAAATTCAGAAATTGTACTAACAAAGCTGATCTATGGATTTTTTCCAGATGGCACTCTTTACCTCGATTTAAAGCTAATTTGGAACTAATCTAATTTTATTGAATTCTTTTAGTCCAAAAATTTTCTCCTGAAAAAGCGGTCGCCTTTAAGTGTTAATATTTTGAAGCTCCTTAATTATTATCTTTATGAATAATCAATGAAACCAAATTATGAAGATCACATTCAAAGACGAGAATAGAAAAAATTCAATAACTTGTTGTAGTTATCTAAAATTCGAAATATTAAAATTTTCCGAACACTCAAGGGCAGACCGTCGTTCTAAAGTAATGGAAACGTGCAAACAATCAATCGCTTAGTAAATCCAAATACGTTACTTTAAATAAATACAAAATTTATTTTACTTTTAATTATGCAAATGTCACAATTTATTGAAAGTTTGGACCTAGAATCATTACATATTATTGTTTAATGATTATTATTTATTATTACACTGTTACAATCGATAAAGATCCTCCCTAGTTCATCAATGACAAATAAACATCGGCCTAAAAGTTCAGGAAAATTTGTTTTTTTACCAACGACATTTGGAGCCCAAACCAAACCAATGCAAAAGATAACAATGGCGACAAATTGCCTGTTCCTGATGCAAGGGAATTGCTCCACGATTTCTATTTAGCTCTCGGCGACTGTAATCATAGTAAAGCTTCATTCGAGTTTAACAACTATAACGATGCGTTATTTGACGTTAAAGATGTTTTTATGTTACTTCTAGATATATATTTAATTATATAATGTTTATACATACGTTGATGGGCCTGAAAACAAGTTGGCAATTTGACTACCGTATGATTGTTATGAAAGTAAAGGTGTTTGCAAAATGATTCTGTAATCCTTATTTTAATATTAAATAATTTGTTATAATTCCTGCTTGCGAACCCTAAATAACCAAAATGTATGTATTTCTACGCAGGGAGGGTTTTTATAAATATTAAACCTGATTAAAATATAAAGAATGATATTAAGCCTCATATTATAATACTGAATATATGTGATACAAAGTAAAATACGATTTTACCAGGATTAATTAGTGTCGCTAGTTTTTTATATTTCATTAAAATTTGTACTGAATACCCTTTTAAAAAGCGAATCTGTTCTTCTAAACTCTATATAAAAAACAGTTTGATTTAAATGTACAAAGCAGTGTACATAAAGCTATGTTAGGCTTGAAAACGAAACGCAAAGGACAGGTTGTAAAATATTCAATACTAAGTGGTGTTTTCCGTATCTTGTGTTGTTTAATCGTGAAAGCACTTCAAAAATCTATATTGAGTGAATACGTTATTCATTCACGTTTTACAAATCAATTACTATTTTGAATCATAATAATCGTGTACGCTGTGTACAAACATCTTTTCGTTTGAGATACTAAATGTGTTATTGGTGCTAAGTTATTCACTGTAAACGATGTTTATCATATAATTACCCTCTCCTCTTATAACTCAATAAAACAAATTAAGAATCGTGTCACATCCAGGTTATAGTTGCTTAACACATTACGTGTATTTATTAATATTGAGTTTTTATGCATTCCTAAACACATAATTAATCAACCTAATAAAAGTTTTGGGAGTACATTAAGATAGTGTGGGCTTGCGTGAATTGTGTGTGCATGTGTGACAAGTAAAAAATTCATACATTTTTAATTTGCACAAAATATTTAATTAACTTGTAATAAGTGTATTTCATGATTTCGCTCTACCCAGCATCCTTTTGGACCATTTATCAAATATTCCGTAGGTTCCTATATCATTTTCTTTAGTTTTAAATTTGGCAAAATATAAATATGTAAAATACTTAAAACATTTTTCAGAACTAATTTAAAAAAGAAAATGCTTATAGATTTAACTATGGTTTCAATATTAAAGCATCATTGCTGTAACGAAAAAAGAAAATATATAAGAAAGAATGCCATAAACAATTCATCGACAGAACCATTTTCAGTTTCTTTGTCAACTAGGGTATCGTATCCCAATTGAAATCTATGAATTAAACGAATTTACTAAAATCGTAATAATATTAATTAATATTTAATAATTTGCAGTACCTACAGATAAAACATCGTAATGGTATCGCCACCGATAGTCAATCATGTAATAATATTTTTAACATCAAAATTATATTTTTTATTTACTTTTACGTTAATTTATGCGTAATTGTAAAAATCTTATCTTTTGGAAACAAAAATTAATTCCATTAGTGTAGCGCTTCAGTGATTGTTTAGATTTTATAACTCTTTCTTAAAATCCCACTTAAGAAATTACCAATGCATCTCTAATAGGCTTCAAGTGATAATACATCATTTCAATTACGTGACTTAGGTTAAGACACTTTCCTCATCTATCAAGAAATATATTTCTTTCAGACAAAAATTCTTTCGGGACTTGCTATAATTTTTAAGGCTTTTTCCTTTTGAATAATAAATGGATGTTTATTGATCATTAGTAGAGGAGGTTTTTTTAAATGTATGTATATATATACGGTATACAAATATTTGACACGTAATAAGCGCCCGGAAGATTTTGTAAATTATTTATTATAATAATAGTTTGATCTTTAAGTACTTTTAGATACTGATGCAAAGAAAATCAAATTTGATTAATTTTATTGATTTATAGCAATTCAAGTTATACAACATATTCCTTTACCATTTTCAGGATGTCCACTTGAATACTCATTCATTCAATTGATATTAGGTATAGTTTGTTGAACTGCAAATAAAGGAAGAAAGAGTAGAATTACATAAAGCATTAAACAGTTTTTGTAAAAAAGAGTTTTTTTTTCGTTTCGTAATATTGTCATAAGAAAACGAAGTGCTCCTTGTTATAAATATTTAAAAATCCGCTCGCCCAAGGTTACGCGACATTAAACATGTATAATAGGCATGTGAATACATAAAGTACATATGTCCATGTATCATGATACCGTATGTTATTACGAGATATACAACGAATTATTTATGATAATATGTTTAAATTTATAGTAAGAAAATATGTAATATAATAATAAACACAATAATTTTTACTTTCATATTCACCTATTTCCAGCCCCTGTATAATCCATCCATATTATAAAAATGAAAATTACACTCTGTATATCATTTGGATATAACGTTCTATTTATTTTTGTGCTGATGTTTTTTCAAAAGAGTTATCAGTATACTACAATTTCTTTAATATAAGGCTTTGAGCGATCTTTAGATTATAAAATTTAAATATACACAAATTACTCTAACGTTAGAGGCAACAGCCCATGAATAAAAGAACATTTTCTAAAATATTTTTTCTAATATGTACCACTATTGATTTCATTTTATTTTTTCAATATAATTTTTTTTTAAAGGGTGAGTCTTAGTATATAACTATTGAGTAACTATTACAAATATCATATATCAGGAGTAATATCTACAATTAACATTTAAATTTCATCATCATCATCATCAGCCTATCAAAGCCCATTGCTGAGCAAAGGCCTCTTTCTCACATGGAGAAGGTTTGAGCATTAATCACCACGCTTACTTAAGACGGGTTGGAGATTTCAAACTTACATATAATTGTGAAACTATAAGTCCAGGTTTCCTCACGATGTTTTCCTTCACCATATGTCAGTGGTGTCTAAATACTCTCAGAAAGTACATATGACTCCGAAAAAGCACATTTAAATTTCATAATGACTATTTATTTTATCTATTACTATAGAATTTTTGCAAATTCGAATCTCCACTTATTTAAATCTTTACATATAATACTATGGTCAGTGGTGGCCTAGTGGTTAAAAGGCCCGCCTCTCATGCACGAGGGCGCGGATTCGATCCTAGCCCTGGCAAGTACCAATGTAATTTTTCCGAGTCATGTGTACTTTCTAAGAGTATTAAGACATCACTGATTAATGCATTCCCAAAGAGGGTTGATGTCAGGCAGGTTGCCGTTCGTAAAAACAATTAGCCAAAACTATCCACAACATTTAAGGCAGACCCTGGCTAAAGCAATAATGCTTTTCCAGCTATAAAGCTGGAAACGATCTGTGTTTTATAGACCAGTGTTCTCTCATTTCACAACCACAATAAAAGCATTCCAACATTTACCGGCACCAGATTGATAAAAAAACATTCTTAATATATATTCTTCATTAATGATATATGTATTATTTTATATATAAAAGCATAAGGTTTTACATGTCCAGCATATTTTTTAATTTAAAACATATAAATATAGCAATATAACTTAATTTACATAGTTATATTAACACAATTACTTTATCAGATCATTACTTATTTATAAAAGTTATCCCATACTTTTAATAAACAAAAAATACGACAGAAAAGCTTATGATAATCTTGAAGAAGTTAAAAAGAAATTTTGATGTGATTGACAGACGAAAATCTTTGAGTTGTTATACTTCTGATGTAACAGTTTTTTAATATCTTCATTAATGATAATTGCGATACTGTACATTATAGTAGTGTTTTTGTTTGCAGATGATTTAAAATTAACAAAAGTTATTAACAACTTAGCTGACTCAGAGCTCTTGCAGGTGGATATTAATGCTATATATAATTGGTGTAAAAATAATAAAATGGAATTAAACGTCAGTAAATGCAAGCATATAAAATTTACGCGAAAGCTCAATAAAATCGAAACAATATATAGCATTAATAACATCAAGTTGGAAGAAGTTTCTGAAATAAGTGATTTGGGTGTCATTTTTGATGACAAGCTTACTTTTGTCCCGCACTTCACTAAAATAATTACGAAAAGTTCCAAAACGTTAGGATTTTTAATTAGAAATGGTAAACACTCCGTATTCGGCTTGCATGACAAGGCTGTTCGGTTCAGAGTTCTGTTCAGAGTCATCCTCCATCTGGCTTCATCAAACAATATAACGGATTCCTACAAATCGTTTGGCAGCATATTTATGTCTGATGATTGAGAATTATGTAGGCGGCCGACATTGTGGCCTTCCATTCACATGGTTTGTATTAGATAATATAAATATAATTAGTTATTTCCAGAAATAATTACATTTGAAGTCCTTAAATACGTACTTACATTATTATTTAAGTTGAAAAGTCAACTATAGGATTTAGAAATTGCATTGGTGTTAGAGTTATGGGGGAGAGACTTAAAGGCCATTAATTTATACGCTTCGGTTTCAGTGAACATCGAATATATTGAATTGACAAGCGTGAACTGTTCTTTGGAGCTATCAAGAATTTCCCATAAATAGAAAGCGTTGAATTATCCTCTTAATTATACTTTATTATTTATTAGAACTATTTTCAATTGACAAGATGAGAAAAAATATTTTGGAATATCTGATATATGTAAGTACAATCCTTGGAGTGATAATTCATTTAAAACTTCACATTAAAAGAGTTTGTGGATACGAATAGCCACTTACTTTACTCCGGTTGTTTACTGGATTCACATAGTAATCATTATAGTTGTATAGTATTTCATTATGAAGCGTACATTAGAATTTAGCCTTTTTTTTAAATATGCTATAGCAATAAATTTTAATCTTAAATTGGCTTTTGTTATTTTTGAAATAAATTTTGTTATAATTATTTTGGAAATGTTCAGAAAGAATTTTTCTTTTATTAAGAAAATAAGATGAATTTTGAATTATTACAATTAACATAACTTTCAATAACACAGCCGCCAATAATACTTAGATATAATAAATTTAATTTAACTCTTTGTTCACATTTAAAATAGACTGGTCAATTGAAATTTCATTTTTTTCATTACTTTATTGTGTTATAGCTTTTGTTATAATTATCTAAGGGGTTGTGATGAAAGAAATTTTAAACAGTGATTTTATGCAGTGGTTTTTGTTTAGGCTCTAAAGCCTTTTTAAATATGGAAAACAATAAACAGTGTTTGCAATGGTATTATAGCCAAAAAAAAATTAACCAATTTGTTTCGAGGAGATGTGTTTATAAGACGCCAGCACCAGAATCGAATTCAATCCTACAATTTTGATGTCAAAGATGCGCCACGTTACGGAAGAATGCTTGATAGTGATAATGACAGAATAAAAAATAAGTTGATATCAGCCTGTGAATAATAAGGAACTTCGTTCCAATTACCTGTCAGGTCGGTGAGATCTTAAATTTATTGAATTCGTCTGTTTAAAAACAAAATAAAACGAATGCGTTAAACCTCGAAGTTATATGTACATATATATATGTTGGCTCCCCACATTGCCACAGAGACGAATTTGTGTGAAGTCATTAACATCTGTCTGCTTTTTAAACATTCCTAGTTTAGGCGTGGAATTGAATACGTTAAGTATTAAATACAATAAAAGTTATTAAATAACATATACACTATTACAATAATATAAGAGAGATGTTAATATTTTATCAGTAAAACTGTTTAAATACAAAATTCAAAACAAAACATTTTCAAAAGGTTTTTTTTTAAATAATATAACTTATTCGACTGTTTTTGATTCTACGTAAAAAAGTTTATCTTTCATGTTCTGTCCATAAGGACTAAGTTTAGAATTTGGTAAGATATTTCATAGAAAAACCAATTTTGAAACTAAACATAAAAATAAGAAATAAAATTTATGTAAATTTTTTATTTTATACGTACTTTCAAATAAGTATTGTATTTAAAATGGTGAATATCTCTGAACTGTACTTGTTTATTTGTTTTTTATAATGTTTGTGTTCCATACTGGTCTTGTGATCTTTTTGTCTGAGATTATCAATTATTTCAGATGATGAAATTATAGATGGAAGACATATGGATTTTTTGATCGACGACGAGTTATGTGATTAGATACAATTTATGCTTGGGTAAGGCTGCAATAATGAAAGGTGAAGCTGATAATGACTAACATATTTCAAGCGGTGATAACATTAGCCTGAACTATATTTAAGATATGTAATGATACTCTCTTAATGAAATATATACGATTAGACTCAAATTTTCAAATCGAACAACAACATGGTAGGTGGCAGGGCCTAGCTATTCTCAAATTACTGCAGCTCAAACGTGGGCTGGCTCAACTTGGGAAGTACCACCCTTTGACAGAAGATTGTGTTCTTAGGTAGAATAAAAATATTCATAATCATGACTTAATATTGACTGAATTCGAGATTTGTGCTATATTAATCAGACAATTGGTTAAATTACCAGGGAATCGCGTCAGTAGTAACGTCGAAAGCAAGTTATTATATTTTTTCATTTTAGGTTTTTTTACAAGTTGTGTAAGATTAAAAACTATATATATCAGAGTAAAAATTAACCACAAAACCTTAACAATGGGTTGATATTTTAATTCTTCCATTTCGTGTGAGTATTTTTTGTTTATTATTTTGGATTTGGGTTATTCTTCTTAGTAATAACTTATGCATGTTCACAATATTTTCATTTCTCAGCTGATAATGGGGCCTGTAGATAGTTTATTTTACATAACTATGACCGAAAATGAAGAGTAAGTTGAAATTTAATATAATCGTACACAAAAATTAATTAAAATTTTGTTTACAAATATATAATTTTTTTAAGTGACATCACCAGATGCAGTTATACAGATTAATAGAAAATTTACTATTTGTAATTCTATAACTACATTTATATTACATGTTGTTTTAATGTTAAATGCAATCTAAATCTTACAACTTACGTTGTGGTATAAGAGACATGAATATATGGATCTGGGTACAGTCACAGTTGATATATTATGCATATAAAATGTAATAAAATTCCTTGCTTAGATTATTCTAAAGCTCAACGACTTACATATGTTAATCAGATATAAACTTTAATAACATCTATTCAGCACTGTTCAGCTCTGGGCTTGCAAACAGCAGTGATTTTGTACCCATATAAATGGGTGCTTTGTTTTTTTTTACCATAGTGATCAAAGTAAGGGGAAGTTTTTTATTAACGTTATTTATATTTTTAGTTAAGAGAAAAGTATATAGTTTGTACTTCAATTAGAAATTATGTATTTCAATGAATTACAGATAATATATATACATTTTATACAAATATTTTTAAATTACCTATACCCCTGGCGATACTCCTCATTTCCTGGAATTATCTAGTAAGACAAGACAAGACGTAAACAAGATGTTTGTGGCAATAAACATCTGCAGACAACAGATTAAAAATATTTTTTATTTAATGCAATAGATAATAATATACTTTTTAATTTTTTCAACCCTAAAACAAAACCAGTGTTAGTTGAGCTAATACTGGGTTTTATTAATTTTTAAATCAACATAAATTCTCACATAACTGAAAGTATTTAATATCATATGAAATCGTCCTCTTGCTGCCAGGTAGAAATTTAAATTTAAAAATTATAAATTCATTCGTTTGAATTTAAACAGTTTCATGTATTCTACAAAAGAAAAGATAATCATAGTATTGCATAATATGATACATAAACCTTTAGCTTGATCTTTATGGAACGTGTTGGAAAGCTATCAGCCTACAGTCCACAGAGAATCGTTTAACGGAAATACATTAGTGGATGTGACTTTATCTCTTACAAACCTCTTCCGGTAATGACGTGATAGTTACATTACATTCTTTATTAGTCCAAGTATAAAATTATTTCGAATCGTGAGATAACTTTATTAAGTTTCATCTATCGAAATCTGAAAATACTTTCATTTTGTTGCATTAACAAGATATAAGTTACATTAAACAGAACTATTGATAACATTGATTATACATAACAAGTAATCTAAAGTAGAATAGAATTGTATGAGACTATGAAAGATATAAGCAGTTCGGATGGTTGGTAACATTGTCATCACAGTGAAACTCTGTGATATAGTTAACGGTTAATAATTTAAAACAAATAATTTATAGTTATAACCGTTCTGAAGCACTATGATTATATATCGTAAACAAGCCTAAATAAGTTATCATTTATTTTTTTATATAACTTTATATTAGTAGAAATTACACACTGATTATTTAATAATTCTCACAATTTAATCTCAAACTCCCTTCTTCCTAAATTGAGTTGTATTTTTAATCTGGCTGAGATATCTTATATGCATTATTATACATAATTACTTCAACAAATAATATTAATTTATTTTTTAAAAGTAAAAGGTAATGTGTTTTAATATTATTACTTTTGTAAAGTTTTAATATTGAATATTAATAAGTAAAAATGTATTACTTGTATTGCAAAAACTGACATATCAAAAGTGGAAAATATATTAGCTGCCAGCTTGGTTTGAAGGAAATTTGTACATTCGCTTTCTCAGAACTGTCTGTGCTTGGCACTTTGAAATTAAATGAAAAGAAAAAGCAAAGAAGTATTACATATACGTAGGTATTATTCTGAAAACAACAATGAATTAAAAAAAATGTATATAAATCGGCAAGAGGTGTCCTGTATATTAAATTGATACCCGTTTAATCTCTAAATTGAAAATTTTGGTATAATGCAATACATAGTTTAGTTACCTTTATAATAACTTTTATTAATACTGGCAAAACACAAAAAAAGTATCTGTATTGAGCATGTTAGACAGAGTGCATTTCTGTTTGAGTTAGTATTAACATTGAAGCTGATAAAATTTGAAAATGATAAAATTTGATAAAAGCTGATAAAATTCTGATAAAGTAAGTATTAACATTGAAGCTTTTTTAATGGAGAAAATAAATTAACTTAAAAAAGCTACAGAAAAATTAATTAACTTTATATTATAATAAGCGTACCCTGATGTCAAGCGCTCAAAAGTCAAAGTAGCTTATGAAACATTACAGGTGTATTACACTCGTTCTGCCGACCCTTCTAACACCTGTTCACTCTTCTCTTGAAGAATCCCATATTGTAGTCCCTTACAAAACGTTAATAGGAAGTTTTATCATAGCACGAGTGTTTGACTATGTTTTGTGTGATCGAATAATATTTATTACATAATATACGATTCTTTCAAATAGCGCCTACAAATTGTGTAACTAGTAAAGATAAATGAAACATGTTAGAACTTGTATGTTTGAAATTCAACTATAGTAATAAGTGTAATTTGGACACTAACATAATTTTATAAGTAGATATTTAAGTAATAATAATTAATAATTGTAGACAGTAACGCGTCAGTTTTATCTATATTTAAGTCGCTCGACTAGAGATGCACCTCCAACTCACAATAGAGACCAGCCAAATCTAGTTGCTTTTGCGCTATATGATGTCTCTGTAGTAATCAGTTGTGCTGACAAGTGCGTGACTCCGAGAGCCGAGACGTGTGGAATCAGCGATCAGTGAAATACGATGTAACGGCTATCCTCTTGCCAAATGCCACAAATAGGATTTTGAGAACCCATCTACCACATGATCTCCACCATACGAGGTTAAACCGGCATCTGACGAGAAGTCCCTGGAATAGTAAACATTTCTAAGTAGGAAACTGTACTGTTCCTCCAACAAGGGATTACAAAAACAACAATTACTTGTGCGAGCAACTTAAATGGGAACCATATCAATAAATAGAAAACTGATCAGTATATAAACCTTTGTGTAAGACTCAACATTCGACATTAAGGAAGCAGTACACCTTTATTATGCCATGATAGAGATGCCTACGTATGAGATAACGATCTGTATAAGAGATGTTCATTAAGAAAATATATGTCATATATAAAGTAGGCCTGATCGGCTAACAGCGGCGTTTTTCAAAATCAGAGTTGACGCCTCTTACCACTTTTTTGAAACATTAGACAAGTTCCGTCTCCATTGAAGACTTCCAACTATTCTCTGTACCTACAAATTTGATATATCAAGTCCGTTGAATTACCGACATACCACCATATTGTTCCCTCTCTCCTACACGACTCTTCTGAGATACATAGTAGATCATTATTAATAAGTGATCATTAATTGGACTCTGCCGCGGTCAGCATCGCTGCTACTGCTTCCCCTACACATGGAATATAAATACCACAAATTGTTAGTCTTCTGAAAAAAAACAAAGTTAATGAGAGAGAATAGTTTATTTATTACATTATTAGAAAAATGGTTGTATAATCAGATTTATTTAATATATTGTGTCTATTTATCTTCGTGTATTTAATTATAATCTTTGATTAAAAAAAATAAAAAATTGGAATATAAACGTCCAACCTTCGCCACGACTTTTTAAACTGTTCATACTTTTAATTAACCTTAAATATTTAGAAACGAAACAAATCACTCTTATCTTATCAGGATCTCTTTGGTAACTGAGACATATTAAAATAGAAATAAAAATTAAATGACCAAAAATGAAAAGCATATTAGATACTGGTAAATTATGTAGATGTAAAGGAATTAAAACAAAATCCTCTTCTAAAATGAATTGTTTGTACAAACAAAAGTTTTAATCTATTAAATAACATAACATAACCTTTTGGTTATTACAATACATTAGTTATTCACAATATTTTAAAGTTGTGTATAGACTAACAAAACAAAAAGTTGCTATATGATATGTTCTATCAAAACAAATATCACGTTCCCTTCCACGAAACAGACATCGTGAGATAAAATGAAAATGCTTTGGAAACTAAATACTATCTTTATTGTACCACTTGTAAGAAAGTTTATAGTGGTGAGATTTAAATGAGAAGTAGATAACGCGAAAATTGTCATATATATACCTATTAACCTTTAAATTAAATTGAGGTTCGTAGGTAAAAAATTTCATTTAATGTTAATGAGGACAAAAGAAATATAGTAACTTTAAACAGGAACATTGAATAGAAATAAAAATTACTTAATTAACATAAAAAAAATCTTTTAAAAATTGACTGATTAATACATACTCAAAAAGTAGAAGAATATAAATGAAACCTTACTATGTAGTTTCGATTTAAGATAATATAATTCTTTAACTTTTATTGCCATCATGACATCAGCCTATCAGAAGCCCACTGCTGAGCAAGGCCTCTTTCTCACATGGAGAAGGTATTTTACTTTATTATAATATGTATGTAATTATATTTTAATATTTTTATTAATACTTTAGCTAAGTTGCTTCTACCAGAGATATATATTATTAATTGCAACAATTATACCAAGTTATATCAATTTACTCAATGCCAACTGACTTAATTAATGACATAACTTCAGTAGTTGGATTAAAGTTTTCTCCAAGGTGAATTGAATTTCTGGTAACAATGTAACATTATCATTGAAGCGGTCCAAAGAAACTTATAAGAATTCATATATATTAACTAAAGATAAAAAGTATTAAAAAACAAACCAAGACAGCTTTAGCTTTTAATATATATAATTATATGCTTTATATAAAATGACAAGTAATTGAATTGCATTATTTGGTATCAAAATTTTCTCGTTATAATAAATGATGAGGGTCTAATATAATTAACTTTTAATGTTAAAAGCGAATCAAATGATTCATGTTTCATTTTGTTCTTATAGCTAAATTAATTTAATTGCAAGGAGTTCGACGTCAAAAATTATTTTGCCATTTAAAATGTTTTTATTTATGCCTATTATATATTATATTATCATATAAGTGCTACAATTAATTTATAAAAAGATCTTGCCGTTTTTTTTATTATTGTTGGTAATGTAACTTTAGGAATATTTAATTTTGTAATATAAATTAAATAATGATTTGTTAATGATTTGGAGTATTTTGGAAAGGCCGAAGTAAATTAAAGTCATTAATTCGTATGCTAAAGAGTTTGTTAAATAAAAATTATTATATGTAACAGGTTCATACGACAATTAGGCCACGAGCTTTTAATAATAACATGACTAAAATTGTAAGTGGTTCTAGAGAGGAACAAATTTGTGACAGATTTTAGAATCACAATGTTCCTTCAACAAAGAACATAATTTGACTCTAAGCAAATGTGTTGTGAACTGAATGGAGTGTCATTATTAAGCTAAAACCATTACGAGAGAATTTCGCAGTCCAAAGAAAGTGATTTTTCATATTTTAACCATGAATAAAGTAAACATAGGAAACTTTCTGGAAAAGCAATACTTTAAATAACTTTACTCTTACGTTAAGGACCAAATAATATAACTATTTCTAAAATTAAAGAATGTATTTAGACGGTCCATAAATTTGGATGCCCTAAAAATATATACTAAATAACCTTATTACATCTAAATAATTCTAAATTATACAGCTTTGATTCTGTCCCTTTTAATTATAAAATACATTTGATATGAATAACTTAACAAACTGGAATTATTAAAAAAAATATATCATAAACTAAAACTTATCTGAAGATACGTCGTTATCTTTAGTTTTCCATATTATTTATAAGCATCTATTTATGGAATAATTTTCATTATAAACACTTTATAACAATGACATACAAATTCATACTCCAACTGTTTTGATGAAGTAATATATTTTTTTTACTAACACAAAAAAGAAATTAACAAGTCCATTTGTGGGATAGTTTCAAAATAGCTCTTCAATGTCGATCTAGATACAAAGCCGCATACTTCGTAAAGACATTGACGTCATAGTGACAACAAATGTATGTCCAAATAGAAGAACGACAAATTTATGAACGTAAATATGTATTATCCTGAAAGCACAACTGGAAATTGCCATCAATTGTTTAGATAGTTATAATATGACATACATATGATGATAAACATATATGTATATCTAAAAAAATCCTGTTTCTCACTTTATATGATATTTTACGGTAGTGTCTGGTAATGTAATTGATTCGAATTTTGTAAGTTGTCTTTATTATCTTGTATATTATTTACGAAAACATTTCATAATCTGAGATCAATCCTATTCAATTTTGAGATATAGGTTTATATTTGAAATTCTATTCAATCTATAAAAAATGTTTTTTTTTTTTAAGTCTGGTATTGTTATCCTGTATTATTTTTAAACTATTTATCTATTAATCCATCAAGTATGTCTGGACTTTTCGAGTATGTAATATCTGATATTCTTTTCTCACTTAATCCTAAAATACTTACGCATAATTCTAAGATTCTATCTATTATTAAGTCGTTTGCAGTTGTATTTTATTTGTATAAAATACTTTCACACTAAATAAAGGTGATCAAAACAAAAAAAATATACAATTCTTATATCATAAAAGTAAGTTGTATAATTCTATTATAAAAGCAATCTTCAGGAATTGAATACTTATAAATACAGAATAAAAGGGTATCATGGTTATGTCAACCCTACATCTCAGTTTATGGAGCCAAGACTTGAGATTAGATCGACCCAAACACATAAAGCAATCACTGTGCTTTTAGGGACAGGTTAAAAAAATATAAACCTTGTTTAACTAACCTCGACAAAAGATACTTTTATTTTATATTTTTCCTATCGTAACTTTAAAGAACATGTAATAAATACGAGATTTTTTATTATAAAATGAAAACCAATTAAATTTCCCATTTCATTTGAATTGGACGAAATAAAACTGTAACATACTGGTAAATAATTTTATTATTATGAAGTAAATTTATTTTAACCATTCTTACGGTTCTAGAGCACTTTATATCCGGACTAATAAACCTGGTGAATGTCTCTAATAATGCTACCCTATTACCAGAAGAGGATCCATAAAGTTACACTCTGTAATGTATTTCCGTTCAATAATTCTCTTGGGTTCGTATTTTGATGGTTTTAAATTAACTGTGACGATTTTATCAAAGCCTAAGTTTGACTTAATATTACGAGGATAATTAATGCAAATTTCCCTTTTAATGGAACATTTTGTAGTGTTTATGATAAAATGACGTTTTTGTATAAGTAAAAAAAATGTGGGTTGCTTTTTTGCAATGCAAGTAATACTTTATAATATTTCATAATTTTGTTATTAAAAAAATCCATTTAGCTTATTTGAAATTGCGTTGTGAAACCAAATATATTTATAAATAACACAAATCAAAGCTCTTATACGTATGGTATATATAAGATAAATTTTAATTTAGGCATAATATAAATTAAAGAACATTTAACATGCCACATAGACTTCACCTATTAGAATCTAGATTTCTTTCAAATAAATTCTCTACGAAAATATTACATACTTCTGTGCTCTCCTCCAACCTGTTCACTGATCCGACTTATAAAAGTTATTAGTAGGAATTAGGCAAGGACTTTAAAGGGACTTTAAAAAAATTATAATACAGGTTCCAATTTGATCTTACCATGTCTTTTCATCATGATATGTCAGTTATATGAAATAAATAACTTATAATCGTTTTTGTTTTTTAAATTAATAATGAATATATTTATTTCTAGCATATATAATAATAAATACAATATATAAATATATAAATTTTATTACATTAATTAAAATCTCAAGTTTTATAGAGGTACGAGTACAATTTAATCTAAATTTAGATTTTGTACAAAAATTAATTTTAAAGACTCTGCAAAACGTGCTTTTATAATAATGACACATTTTTCAGATATTTTAACGAAGCGCTCTTAAGTAAAAACAAGTTGGAAAAGTTGAAGTAACATATTTTTATGTTATAAAAGTTTTTGTGATATTTCTTCAAAGCAGTACATATATTTGAAATGATCTTCAAAATATTCAATATAAATTTCGCTTCAAGTATCGATATACCATGTTGAAATACCATGTTGAAATGAGACACGGAACTAAATCTAAGCAAAGATTTAGCGCTCAAACAAAGAAAGAGTATGTTGTATTTCTCTCTCGGTCGTCGTGTCTTTATGGTGTATAGATGTGATCATGGCAGGTTGTTCTTGCCATCACATTTTGAGCCAGATGGATATTGCAGGGGAATGCACAGAGATTTGGGGTAGGGTAAGCAGAATGTTTGAAAAAAAAAATATAAATTTTCAAAATAATTTCCTCTTCTAAAACATTGATAATAATGAAATCTTTCGTAGGTATTAATTTAAATGAAACTAATATTTTCGTATTACTACGCGTAATTTATTATTTTTAACGAGCAGACGAGATGTCTGCGTTGTCACGGTTGCTGCAAAATAACAGAAACATCGGGAGTATGTAGTTTATCCGAAATATAATCCGAAAATATTAGTTTCATTTAATCATTGATAATATTGGCGCATAAAGTTACAGCAGTGGGATCAAAAGGAAAATGTATATATATCATGAATCTCTCAACTACTTCTGAGTCACGAAAGTACCTTAAAACGATTACGATCTGTTCATCACCGCTTTATAGACGTTACGTCTTATTATAAGTATTTTAAAACAACAAAAAAGGAAAACAAAATAACTAATTTGTGTGTACACAACCTGCTAGCTAATTAAAACTATCACAATAGTTATTATTGAAACGAATAACATTACCTTTCTTTTAGTTTATACTTAAGTGGTCACACCCCTTCCCTTTGTAATTATTTTAATTCTATCATGAAACAACAACAAATGATAGCGCCTAAATCAGAATTCAAACGAAAATTTAATATGTACTAGTAATTAATTTCGTTAAACATACAGTTATTATTTTCCATCATTTACTAAACTAATTCACTATTTACTAATTAGCTAATTAAACCTTATTCACTTGCGCTTAGAAAGACAAATGACAATATTCAATAATAACAAAATAGCGAAAATATATATAAGAACAGTTTATTGACCAATCAAAGAGTCGCGTTTCATTTGACAATTAACAGAGTTTCTATGACATTTTAAAAGAAAAAAAGAAAGCAGTGCCTAGAAACACAATACATAGATTTTGCACAGACATGCAAATATTTTCTACATACAACACGAGATTTTTATATCGTCTTTGAGATTATTCTATCCAAAATAATAATAATAAATTATAACAGCAGCGGCCGATGATTATGTAGGGTGGCAATCGGAGGTTCCAGAAAAACTACGAAACATTCTATTATATGTTTATTGAAATACGAATTACATGTTAAAACTTATAACCTATACCTAAGACTACACTATTGCCGTAACACGATCGAAAATGTTTCGGTTTCAGTTTAAAGATGGCACTTTTAACAATTTTACCAAATCCTAAATCAAATGTATTTTAAATGTCGGTAAATATTCGTGTTTCGTAATGTATGATTAGAAGTTCAAAAGTAATAATTAAACAATATATTCTTAGTTGTTGTATGGGCAGGGTAAGCAGTATTTATTTAAATCTATGGTGTTCACGGCACTAGGATATTGGACTGCATCTTCTTAGTTGTACCTTCTCCTTTGCATCGCTTCATCTCAAGGGCCTAGGTCCTCTACTCCTCTTTAAAATAAATTCAATTGTATTACGTAATACTAAAGCAATAAATAGTTAAATACACCTCTAAGATATATTACAAATCTTTGAAATTTACCTCCTCATTAATAACGTTACATAATACATTCGACATTTTTTGGACAATTTTTGCTATCATAGAAATGCTCTCAATTCGTTAGGTCTACTCTTTAAAAGTGAACAAGGATTTTTGTTGGTTAGAAAAGTAACGAAATGTATGGAGTCAATCCCTTTATTTAATAATTCATTTCGAAATCAATTACTCACTTTTACATCATTTTCTTTAAAGCGCGTTACTGGATGGATTCGGCACCCACACGATGAATTTATGGAACGCTTAGAAGTTTCGTTTCATTAAGGTTATTATTACTGATTGTCATCTTTCGTGAGAGGGTGCACGTCGCATAAGTAGTCGTTTTTCATGCAAGTTAAACCTGAAAATTATTTCAGAGTACATAAGGACATCTTTAATTTTCTGACATTTAAATGTAGATCATTTCTATCAAACTGTCAAGCTGTAACGACGTTTTAAGACACCGGTAAGGACTTCTAATTTATCAGTGAGTTATAACACAATTTTATATATTTAATTAAATGTTTGATTGTGAGATTTTTCTGCATTAAAGTTATATAGTTTTTTATTCTAGTATACATATTTTCTTAATTAAAGATGTTAAAAGTAGTGACAGGTATATTTAACATTTTACGTTTTTAATGTTTATCATAGCTTTAAGTATCCAATTTATATAATTTGATCACAAAAAATGTTTTTAGGTTCTGAAAGTAACAAAAAAGTTATTTTAATGAATTATTATTCATATATAGGCTTATAGTTGGAGAAGTTGAGGTCAATCACATCTTATAATGTTGGCGTTTCTTTCACCAATATACTGTCAAAATGTATGTTAAAGTAGAAACTGAGAATTAAACGTTTATCAGGTTGAGCCAGGCAAAACTCCGTTCAGAGAAATAAGGATATTAACTTCATTCAGATAAAAACGCAACAGATATTTCTTGATTATAGGGAGATACGAAGTTCACCGGGTCATCTAGTATTCTATATATTAATTCTAGAATTTTCTTTGGGAGACCGGCTACGACCTGCAACAAAATATTCACTCGTAATAAAAATATTTCTTACAAAGAAAAATGTTTTCAATATTATATGTAGAAACAAATTAATTATGTCTTCACAATCAATAGCACTTAGTCCCATATTAATTTATTAATTCAAACACATTGCTCTGCATTTTTTATAAGTTTACAACTAGATACTTTCGAAGTTTCAGTTACTTTGCAGCAACCGTGATCATAGACAGAGGAGATGATACCTTTTGAGCTACCGCCACCAATATTTTCCATTTTAAAAGAATGTTCAGTAATGTAATTTGAATAACTTAAGAGACTAATATGTTTATATTCGACACACTTTGTATGTCACACTCGTCTCATAAGTCTGGAAAATATAAAGACATCTCTTTAGTTATAATGCTAATAAAATACTGTTGAACTGTTTTATTATAATACTATTTTGTTCCTTCATCATCATCATCATCAGCCTATCAGAGCCCACTGCTGAGCAGAGGCTTCTTTCTCACATGGAGAAGGTTTGAGCATTAATCACCATGCTTGCTCAAGACGGGTTGGTGATTTCAAACTTATAATTGTGAAACTATAAGTCCAGGTTTCCTCACTATGTTTCCCTTCACCGTATGTCATTGGTGTCTAAATACTGTCAGGAAGTACATATGACTCCGAAAAATCACATTGGTACTTGCTAGGTTTGAACCCGCGCCCTCGGCAACGAGAGGCGGACCAAAGTGGTTAAAGGCCACTAGGCCACCACTGACCTGTTCCTTGTTAAACTAAATTGGTCTGCAACCCCATTATTTTATTCCACGTTTCATAGATAGTTGCCATGTTTTCCAATTTTTTTTTCTGATCTTTATTTCTAACTTTTTATAGTTAAAAGTCGAAATAAAACGAATATTTATCCTTACATTTATGTATCCATGAAGGTGTCATTTTACCAGAACCAGCATAATAAAGTGACAGATTACTCTTTTTTTTATTCCGTGACATGATATCATTTGATATTTAAATTGAACTAATATTTTTCGGATGTACTATGCGATCCGTGATCACGATTGCTGTAAAGTAGACGAAACGTAGGGAGTATGTAGTTTATAGTCAAAAATAAAAACTCGTATGTAGGAAATCCAAAAAATATTAGTTTCATTTCAATGAATACTCGCGAAAATCTTAGATCTGAGTATCATTTGATATTGTTTAAAAAAATGATTATGAATAGAGTAAGTTTGAAAATGTCGCACTTACAATTACAGTACACCAAGATCATTTAATATTAATTTCTAATTAAAAAGGGATAGCGTTATCGTGGGAGTTGTCCTATAAACCATTTATATACAACCTTTTTACTTTCCTTTTATTTAATATAATAAGAAATAATAAAGAAAACGAAAAATAAACAGAATGTTAATGTGATCAGTAAGAATAATTAAGGCACAGTCTTTAGATGTTAGACATTTTACGAAATAATAAATATTATTCCCCAGTCTCCTCAACTCTTCATAAAACAACTTCCGCATATTAAATTAATTTCTTTGATTAGCAGTCATAATTCCTTAAAGTAATTAATGACCTATTAAGTCATAATATATTGCTAAACCCATTAAAGAATTTATAAACCTGTGGATATTGTTGATTTATAAAGGAATGTAATGTTCTCCCAGAACGGAAAGTCTGTATGAAAGTACACGATCTTTCTTTGTTTAATTTTAGTTCTCAAAAAATTTACAGTCACTGCCCTTAATTCATATCTGATATGGCAATGAGAGTTATTTTTTTTAGCCACTTATAAAAAAAAATGTATAAAGAGTAAATGGGGTGGCTTTATCAAATAACTTTTTTTTTCCTTGGGAAAAATGCATTTACGCATCCCCGCCGTTTTTAGAAAACAGCGGGGTATGTGGGACTCGTTGCCACTACGGCCAGTGTTCCACGCCGGCCCTTGTGTCGGGGCGGGGATCGCTCTCGCACTCCCACCGGCTTCCCCGACAGGCTGGACCGCCACTGGGGCCCTTTCGTCCTTTGGGGCACTGGTACCGCCCCCCCTCGTGTGGTTCTCGTGTGGTTACCGTTTAGCGAGGGTTGGGGTCCGCGATCAAATAGCTTGCTTAATGGTATAGCGTATTTTGTAATTCACTTACTATTATAATGACACTTCTTTTGTAATACATGAAAATATGGTTTATTCACGATATATGAAAATCTCACAACAATTGATGACATTGTCACTTTAAAAATCTTTGAGAAGTTTTTCCAGTTATTATCTTATCAATTTGTTTTATATCAAAGAGGCAAACGAGCAGACGTTCTACGTGGGAGGTAGTCACCGTCTCCCACGGACATCGGCAACAAAAGGGATGTTGCGGATGTATTGCCGACCTTAATTGTGGAAGATGGGTAGGAAGTTCAAAAGGGTAGGAAAAGTAAAGACCGCAACCAAGTACTCAACCAAGTATTGTATATTATCTAAATAATAATTAATCATTATTAATCCAAGTTGTTACTTATGTTTGTTTTTTGAATGATAATCCAAATGGCTGCAGACAGTGTTTACGGCTTAAAAATACAAGTTGATACTTAAATGTTAAACTTCATTATACACTAAACAAGTGAGCGCGCTATGCTTACTGTATTGGCGGAGAGGGGATGTGAAGGGAGCAAGAAGGGACCATAACACGTGGTGGCAAGATGTGTTTTGTCATTATTTAGGGTCTCAGGTTTAAGAATCCGGTCACAGTTGCCGTCACTCGGATTTTGCATACTCAACTACATACCTCTAGCGCCTGGACTATTACGCAGAAAAAGTATGTTTAATAATTAATTATAAATATTGATTTTTAAACTTAGTACAAGGACGAATTTTATCATGTTGCTAGTTTAATTGCTTTGTCTCGGTTGACTGTAAACATTAAATTTATTATTATAAGTGAATTTAAATTTCGATATAACCGAATATATAAGTTGAAAATTACTATTTGGGTTGTGACTCGAGTGAATTATTAATCCGATTTATTGTTTCCACTACGAGGGGTTTTGTCTACTGGTCCATGTGTCAAATTGTGTAGATAGTGCTAAAACATTGCCACTGCAGATGCCATTAGGAATTAAATATATACTCTATCTGAATAATATGTGTAAGATATATGTACATCTCTAAGTGTAAAACAATGAACTCTTAGTATGGTCAATATTATGTTAGCCGCTTAAAATGATTGGATAGAATTTTAGTGAGAAAACGTATAAAATTCTCAACTATTTTTTTATGATTTTGTCTCGTCTCTAGCTTGATATTTTTTTCCAATATGTAGGTTACGTTTTGAAATTTTATGTGACGGTTGTTTATTTTCAAAATATAAGTTTTTCTTATATTATTTAAATTTGCTTCTGTGAGAACTTGAGCTTCACAAACATTTATGTATATATTTTGATATATGTATATAATTCAATTATAATAATAATTTTCCAACATATACACTTAAGAAAAAAGTTAGTCAGTGGTGGCTTAGTGGTTAAAGGGCCCGCCTCTCGTTGCCGAGGGCGCGGGTTCAAACCTGGCAAGTACCAATGTGATTTTTCGGAGTCATATGTACTTTTTGAGAGTATTTAGACACCACTGACATACGGTGAAGGAAAACATCGTGAGGAAACCTGGACTTATAATTTCGCAATTATAAGTTTGAAATCACCAATCCGTCTTGAGCAAGCGTGGTGATTAATGCTCAAACCTTCTCCATGTGAGAGAGAGAACTTTGCTCAGCAGTGGGCGTCTGATAGGCTGATGAGGACGACACCTAAAAAAAAAGTAATAAATTATAATGTTGTGGTTTCTGAACTGGTCCATACATGTAAGTATGAAAAATTCCAAATGTGTAATAAAAAAATATTGCTACATATTACGTTCTTGTTTATTACTCGAAATATATTCTATAAATTCAGTAAGAGGCCTCCCTCTGAAACCATGTCTGTAAATTATTTATCCTATAATATACAATTAGGTAACACCATAAATAATTTTGACACATTAATTACTTAAGAGAAAGTGACTAATTAGTATCATGGCCATGATTCCTTGAACCCTTTTCACATTTGACTTAAGACGGCTTTGTTATGTCAGACTCCATTATGAATGGTTCTATATAAATAAGACAAAACTGAATGCTATTTGAATTAACAAAGATTGTGAATTGCCATATTCTGACAGATCTCTAAATGCCAGAGAATGCGTAATAATATTTTTATATCGTCTAAAGTACAAGGTACGATGTAAAATTACATATTTTTAATTCAATATTTTGCTATTTATACTAAAAAGGATCACATTTCAATATTGTGATCTGGGTCGTAATTCAAAGAATGAATGAGTCTCTCTCAAAATATACGTAATCATATTTTTTTTACTTTTTTCGAGAATAACCCGCTCAATTTTCTCTTGATGATGACCGGGGCCTTTATTAACTAGGCTTCGTGTTTTATAACGTTACGACTTGATAAGATGTTCATTAAAAAATTAAAGAATTTTTGCTTTGTTTCAGCGTATTTAAATAAAGATAGTTTTTAAAAGGCTTTTATTTATTATGTATATTGTAGATATTTATTTTATCATTGAAGTTTTTTAATTGACCATTTTTTCAAACCGAAATTTAAAGCTTATGAGGGAATTTTAGGAATCTTTACTAGTTTTTTAAGTCTTTACTGACTCATTTGCCGTTATTAATATTTACGCCTTCTTAAACTCCTTCATAGTTTATGCTTAGTCTGTAGCAAGCAAAGAGCAAAGTAAAACAGTTTAAAGTAACATTGGATCTGTAATTTTTGCTGCCATATTACAACTCACGATGGTCTCATTAATGAATGTTCCTAATACATATAAATTATCATATGAAATATTGACATGTGAGCTTCACAAAAAGTCAGGTAGTAATAAAATATTGGTTTGCATGTACACGTAATTTGTTTATTGGTTGTTTAAATTTGTGGTATTGTAATTTGATATTTTTAACCAGTATTATTTTCATCTAAACGATGTTTCATGTACATACATATATTATAAAAATATGTCGATAAGAGGTACTGTTACTGTTGTACGGAAGAAATTTAAGTTATTTAATGAAAGAGAAATCTGCTACCTAAATTTGGTTTACTTTGTCTCTGTTATTAAAACTAATCCAAAGGAATTATGGTGGACCTATAAAATTCCCATTGTATCAAATTATTCAACTATTTTTGGACAACGTCTCCTAAATATTTGTGTCACGTACCATGTAACAAGCATCCATTAAACTAGAATGTGTACTATTTTATCTTAAAAGTACAAAAATACCTTTTTTGTTGCCCGACCTTGCTTTGGAATTTCTTTTTACAAGTATACCGGATATATTTGATGAAAATCTATAAAAAATATTTTTGGGAGATGAAATATTAAACTGAAAATAATTTTCAGGTAAGTGTATTACTGAAATTCATAACCTATATTATGTTTAAAAGGAGCAATAAAGTCTTTGAAATAATTATAAATCCTTCTTACCTTGCAACCCTAGTTATATATTCTTTTCATGAAAAATTAGGAAACTTGCAACTTTTTCAAAATAACACCGTGTTTATGTTTGAGTCAAATTTTACTTTATTTCAGTGTTATATAAATATACATTGTTCGTATTATAATAACAATTTTACTCCTATATACACAAAATTGCATAATCAATGTTTAATATTTGCAAGGAGACAATATTAAATGAGACATGTTAGTCTTTGTTGAAGGCATTAGCATTTACTATGTTAGTAATTGAAACCTGAACAAATAATTCAGAGGTTACTTTTTAATGATAATAATATGCATGAAGACGTGGATAATAAATGAATGTATTTTCAAAGTTATTTAAACCTTCTTCTATAAACTTTTGTTGATCGGTTTCTTAAATCATTTAAAATTAAATGTAAAAGTAATCTCCAAAGTATAAGAATCACCAGAAATACCAGAATCAAAGCTTTTGCCATGAAATTTTTTTAAGATAGTGTTTTTCTTTATGTTTGTATTTAGTATGTATTATATTCATACGTAAATATTTGATACATCATATCAAAGCTTAAGCCAAACCTCAAGTAGAGTCAAGTTTCTAGCGCTGTAAACTAATCTGTACAAGCTAAACTAACACTACACTTAAAGTGTTACGACTAATGTATGCTTACTTCTCATAAAAACCATTGTTTCTTACAACTTTAAAAGTTTAACATTAAATAAAAAATCACAGCATTTTTTAAAGAAATAAAAGTGTTAATTAAATTTAAATCTATAGAGTATTTTTATCATGATGTGCTCATAACAGCCAACACCTTTAATTTTATTTATTTCAATGTAGGTTTTATCGTAAGGCTTTATTGTTATTAGATTCTTTGAAATTCAACAGACGTTTGTAGTTCTTTTTGAAAGAAATTACAAAAAATATCTTTTTATATGAGTTAATCTTGTTTCGTAATAGTCACTCTTAATATTTTAAAAAATAATATTTAATTTATTCGTAATTAATGGATTAAAAACAAGGAACTTTTTTGTACTTTTTTTGCCTCTTGCATGATAACTATAAATCCCAGTGGTTATGTTTGTCACTTTCTAAGGTATTCGAGCAACAGAAAAGAAGAGATAAGCAAATGATAACTATAAAACAATTTATCCACTGCCATAATTTTAATTGAATAAATTTATTAAAAGCGATATGCAGAGATTGATTTATTCTCAAGTACATCTTGTGCGTCAGTCATTATCTAGTAAGTCACGTCTTCACTCCGCTCACATACCACAGGAGATGAGTAGTTTTATCACCAGGACTATAAATTTGATATGATTATAAACATACATATATATTAGAGAAATACGGGCTTCAGACAAATCTTGTTAGATTCGCTTTTATCTATAGAATATATGTTAGTTATACTCTTTTCCTTGTCTTTAAACACATTCACTATAATTTTATTAAATAAAAGTTTTGATGAAAAAATTGGTTTTATGAGTATTTGAGAAGAAAATATGAAAAACTGAGCGAGCTACCGACAAGGTGAAAAAGCGATGTAAATAAACAATTGCTTTAATTATTTAATCAAATTATCCACATCTACATATAGGCTTCCCACAAACATATTTTGGTTACTGTCAATTTAAATTGACGTAAAACAATCTTATTCCGATCATAAAATTATTAAAATTAAAAATATAAGATAAAGTAAACTGAATATACGTTATTTATTTTAAAGAACAAATCTACACCTGGGTCGCTAGTCCCAGGCACTGTTAAAGCTTCTCTCACTTCAACGCGGTGGATCCGGCACGCGGTGAATCCATGGCATGCTGAGAAGTTAAGTCTCGTCTCATGGATATGAAAATAAAAGTGCTATAAAACTTGTATTGTGTTCATAACTAATTAGTATACCCAAATACATTATTTGGATAAACATTTTATTTCTGAAGGAGGCTAATCAGACATACAGAATCATAGACAAACTTAGTCTTGAGATGGAACTAAAAACTATAAAGGCAGCACCCGACTAGTTTAATTTAACCACATATAAAAGAAAAAGTCTATTCGTACAAATGTGTTTCCTAGTGACGTGTTTTTCGACGATCTACCAAAGATGAAACTGCGGGATATCAATTAAATGAAGATAATACTTTTTCACTCCTTTACAAAGCTAAATTTAGATTTTTT
This sequence comes from Danaus chrysippus, assembly GCA_916720795.1. Taxonomy (NCBI): domain Eukaryota; kingdom Metazoa; phylum Arthropoda; class Insecta; order Lepidoptera; family Nymphalidae; genus Danaus; species Danaus chrysippus. Next base: position 243,505 of record CAKASE010000005.1, on the reverse strand, counting down.
CAATAAGAGTGGATATAACAATCCATCATGAATTCCTTTTTAGTTTAGAATAAACTGGTAGCCCGAGAGCCAGTAACAGATTTATATGACCAAGTTCCTCTCAAGTGATAATTAGTAAAACGCATCAGAAAATCGAACTATAAAGCCTCGTGAATGTCAGCTGAGGCTCGGTGGGGGGAATTAGCAGGAGTAACCTCCCACGCTTGAAGAAAAAAAAATAAATTCAGTCATTTCCTCTCGGCTTAAAATTTTCCAGATGATAGCTTATAAAAGATAAATATATACGTCAGCTGGCTGTATCTCGGTGGAAAAATCGTCAGCTGATACTTTGAAGGTCGTTACGGAGAAGTTAGCCAGAAGCATTTACTGACTATTTAAAGGCATTAGCTGACCAGGTTTCCCTCGACTTATTGCTAGCTGATTCTTTTTATTTATCACAGTATTATATTTAAAATCAGCTCACAAATTTTCGTCTGGGAGGAAATGACGTCTTTTTAATTATTCGGTATAGCACTCCAATATGAGTGTTGAGGTGAAACAAATATTCCATATCAATATTTTTTAGACTTTTAAGTCTAAAGTATGTATATAATCATATAATTTATGTCTAAAGTATATATAATCATATAATTTTACATGTATTCCAATATTTCAATAATCAATTTGCTTAGTATGAATTAACTAGTTACTTGATACAAAAATATTTTTTTAAATAAATTATGACAAATTACAATTTAAATGAGAATGTTATTTAATCATTTTCGGCTTCGCTTTTTCTTGAGTCACAACCATCTCTCTATGATTCATTACCCGAGTCACTGTTAGAGCTATCTGCTGTTATATTTTCATCGTCATCATCATCAATATCATTAATATGATAATAAAATGTTACCTTTTTCGGGCTGGATAGTTATTTCATCAATCGATGTTGGTAACTGAGTTCCAAAGAACCAGGTAAACTCATATTTATTGTCAATTTTTCCCAACCATAGTCTTCCGGATCATCAGAAGTTGGAACCTTCAAGCGTACATTTGACCAAATTTGAGTAATATACATAGCTTGCTCTTAAAAATAGCTGATATAGCTCTGACTCTCAAGGTGGTACAGAAGAGCCATCAATACCTTCCTTTGGTAACTTGAATGTCTCCGTATCCAAGAATTTATATGTTTTTTCAAACAACGCTACTCTTGCCTCATTAAACTTTTTCAGGCGGTTAATTCCATACGTATGGCAAACGAACTCTTGAATTTTCTCAAAAATGTTGTCTCTATTCTCTAATGATTTTGACATTTGGATGAAACACTCGATAAAATCATTCGATTTAGCCATCATTGAAAATGGTCGTTTTTTTTTTCGAAAAACATACCTTAATACTGTTTATGCTATACTAGCGTGTGTTGTTTAAATTTTTAAAAAATAACAAGAATAATTAAAGAGACGTTATTTCCTTCCACACAAAAATTTGTGAGCTGATTTTAAATATAATACTGTGATAAATAAAAAGAATCAGCTAGCAATAAGTCGAGGGAAACCTGGTCAGCTAATGCCTTTAAATAGTCAGTAAATGCTTCTGGCTAACTTCTCCGTAACGACCTTCAAAGTATCAGCTGACGATTTTTCCACCGAGATACAGCCAGCTGACGTATATATTTATCAATAGTTACACATAAGCTATCATCTGGAAAATTTTTAGCCGAGAGGAAATGACTGAATTTTCTTTTTTTTTCTGCAAGCGTGGGAGGATACAACTGCTCATCCCCCCCACCGAGGCTCAGCTGACGGTCATAGGGCTTTATGATACTGTTGTCTGATGTGTATCGCCAATTATCTAACGAGAAGAAATGATTAACCAAATTTGCACCTGGCTCTCGGGCTATGGGCCAACTGTTAAATAATTGAATTACTATGATCTCTGGGTATATCTTTAAATTAATACTACAACATTGATACTTAAAAATTCCATTCAATTTGTCTTGATTAAACAAACTCTCAATGTAATTCCAATAAATAAAATGAAAATGCAAAACGGAACTAAAACACTTTCAAACAACAGAATAATTTTAATTCTATAAGTGGTTTATCATAAATTACTGTAACGTTTGTATTGTCGCCTCTGCTCCGAGTTTCATTTATTCCTGTATAAAATTTTACTAATCATATATAATTTTTAGTTTTGTGCTGTATCTATTCATGTATATATATTAATAACGTTTAATTTGTTTAATTTAAGTCGTTCCGTCCTTTTACATTTGCTTCATATTGTCTTTACAACGTCAGTAGTCCGTACATACTGGTTACACTTTCATTTCTTTATTTAAGGAAGTTTATCATTCTTAAATTTATTTTAAAATCAACTCTATTTCTATGTAAATAAGAAATAAACAAAAAAATAACAAACACCATTATTTATTAACACGGTTTAATCAATTTACGTTTTATTTCTCAATCAAGATGACATTAAAAAAGATTTTTTATATTATATTAAAGTTGTATTGTTTTTTTTTTAATATTTAAAGCGATTATCATTGCTTTAACTAAATTATCCTGCAATAATTTGTCCTTGGCTTTGGCTTGGCCTTGGCTCCTCCCACAAAACTCAACACGTTTAAGGGACGCAGCGTGTTAAAAGAAATGATCCGTGAAAAAATGCGGTAAAGAATTTGGTCAGCGGTGAATGAAATTGATAAATACGTAATAAATAGTCATTGTCTTCCGTCTGAACAAATTTATAGGAAATAAAATTCGAAGTACAGAGCAAGTCTTTTACAATTTACATTATATTCTATGTTAATAATTTAATGTCGCAACCATAAAACATTAGATGATAATATATTCTTTTATTTTTATGGATAAAATCATAGCCTCTTTTAATTATTATTGCTAATTATTGTAAACTTTATCGAAAATGAGTATAGGAAAATATACATAAGTATTGTTTCCAAAGATTTATAACCATGTTTCGTTTGGACCTGTCGTTAATATAATAATAATAAGTAATATAATATAATATTATTATGTCATTTTTAAGCAAGAACAAGCAAAGTTAATTAAAGTTAGAACGCCCGTGAAATTATAATATTATTGTCAATACGATAAATATCAGCTTGACACATAAATTGTGATTATAATATATTAGTTAAGTGGCTTTCTCATTATGACGTGAAACGTGAAATTGATAGATTCGTTTGTGAATTAACTCGCAATAACATTATGCTTTTACATATAACATATTTTAATCAAACTAACAAATTGATCCACGCAACGTTTAAATTAGTCTAGAAATCAATTCGTCATAATATTCATATTTGGACGAAATTTGTATCCCTTTTTAAAGACTGTTTTTGTAACATATTGTAATGAGTTATAAGACTTTCGCGAGTATTCATTTAGGTAAATGAAACTAATATTTATCAGATTATACTATCGTTTTTTATTGCATTTCAACTTTTCAGCAACCAACCGTGTGGTTACGGTAACAGACACGTCGGGAGTATGTAGTTTTTAAAATAATAAAAAAAGCGTAGTATGATCCGAAAAGTATTGGTTTCATTTAACCACATTGTATTGAAAGACTCGAATGTATTTTTAAGTGTTTTCAATGAGTTTTGAGTTCTTTGTATAGGATAATATACATATTACAATTTTTATCACACTCTTGCAAAAGTTTTAACCAATGTAGCATATTTTATTTAATTTTTAAATATTGATATTATTATATGGTTATAATTTGAAATATCAACAAAAACTCTTTAAATGAGAATATAAAAGTAGTTTATTTGTTACGACATTCAAATTATATTCATTAAGTCTGTTCAGGAAGCCATTTATAATAATTTAGAATTAAAGATATTTTATCAAAAAAAATAATATTTAGATATAACGTAATATATTTATATAATATACAGTTTGTTATAACATTTTTGAGAACCTTTTCTATGGTCACAATAAGTGTTTTTTTTTATGAATTAATGTAAGCAAAATAATTTTTCTATGGTAGGAATCACTTTATATTATAACTAAGTATTTCAAATTGAAATAATAATATTTCCACACGAATGAACTGAAATGAACTATTTCGTAGCAAAAAGTCTTTTGCATATTGCTTTTTTATTATTAAGAACAGGAAATAATTGTAAAAATCAAGCCAAAAATATATCTATTTCAATTTCAATTTTCAATACCTTTCATAAAGTAACTTTTACTTGATAGGTACCAAAAAGCCTTTCTATGTATGTATATGAGAAACATTTTTAAGATCTTGTATGTTATTAAAAAGTAATTTAAGTAATAACAACGTGTCATATCGTTCTTCAGTTAACATCTGATACAAGCAAAGACAAAATTAATTTCAGCTATAAAAACGGAAAACGCAATTTTTAGGTTTTATCAAATATAAATAAGATTTGTAATAGAAATACTAAATAAATAATCTTTGCCCTTTACACAACAAAGATATAAGGAAATACTATGACTAAAATGAATATGAAATGAACTTAATTCCAATTATCACATCTCATTCAGGGCCCGGAAATGTACATAAGGGAGAGTCAGATATATCGTACCAGTTTTCACTTTAACTCAAATATTTCGACTATTACACGTCTTATAATAATTAATACATATGTAAAATAAAGTTTCATATTTTAGCTTCCTAAGAAGAAGAGAACAGATCCTTGCGATTATTCTAACATTGTTAAAAATGCTTTTTTATAGAGGTTTGCCATCGGTACGATTTAGCCGACTAGTCGTTTTAATCGTACCACTAAGTCTTTAAATCGTACCATGGGTGTTTAAGTCGTACCACTGAATGAAAGACATTAAAATTATTTATTTTTAACTGTTAGGTAAGTAATAAAACAACATTATTTATATCTTTTAGGTAATAGAAACATAATTTTTAACTCTTAGGTTGTATAAAGGAACTATAAGCTTTCTCAGTAAAATAATATGATTATACTATGATAATGAGATCAATCAACATAACTAATAAAAATGAGACAAAAAAAACAGTAAACTATAATAACAAAGTAACAGTTAACAAGAATGTTATTTTTAATATAATTATTGTGCATATTTCTTAATGGAAACAATTATGACAAATGTCTGGATTCGAAGTACACGTCTCATGTAGCCACCGTTTACAGCGAACGCATTGAATCCAATCTACTTTTGGACCCTTCTTATCGTAGTAAGAACAATTGCACTATCGACATATATTTTCAAGATAACCATCGCTGTCATCATCATCATCTAGTTCTACAACAAGTGTCTCTCCTGAATCATCGCTACTGGTGACGGACTGAGATCGTTTCCTCTTATAACTTTTGTTCTTGGCCTTGGGTAGTACTTACTATACGTACTTGCGGTAGTACTATAGGTACTTGCGGTGGGTAGTCGGGTAAATCGTACCAGTACAATTTAACCAACTACAAGTGGTACGATTAAACCAACTAAGACATTTCTAAAACAAAAGCAAATATCCGGCATAAACTCAAAACTTAGATACGCAACAAAAACCCCCAATAATCTATTATACAATTGTGGAATAATAAAAAAAAACTGTATAACTATAGCTTACCTTGATTACGAGTTATCTCCTCACGAATGTACGACAATATTTTTATTAATTCCTACAAAAAATGTTTTTCTTTTATTACGAGCACAGTTGTTAACTCACGTCGATTTAAACTAGTGAGTGAAGAGGGATAGTGCAGGGCCACGATTTGGCATTGTCAGTGTAGAAAAAAATATTCATTAAATGGGAAATTTAGAAGTGGTACGATTTAAATGCTAGTACGATATAACCAGCTCTCCCCTATATAGTGAATTATGTGACATTTGTATAAAGATTACAATTAACCGCTTCGGACATTTGTTTATTAATTAGAGTATAGTCCGTTAGACTTAAGCTGAGCTTTGCATTTGTGTGAGTGTAATTAATAGTAGAGTTAGACAAAAAACTTTTAGAATTTAATTTTTTATATTTTAAATAGATACATAACATAAGTGCTATAAAATAAGCAAAACTTAACAAAACACGCCATTAGGAATAATTTTACCCGTTTCAAAAAGTTTCCTACGAGCGACATTGTTCATTACTCTCTGGGAAATCCTTATTTAAAAAAAAATCAGAAATCTCTGAAATAGAGTTTATGTTAATTTGTAATCAAAGATGTCAATAAATCATACACATAGACAATTAACCTGAAATCTATAAATGGACTCAAAACAATTTCATCACTGATATTCAATACATATAAATTATTATTATTAACACTATTACCGCCGTATATGAAATTGATTTAATAGTAACACCAAAATACTATTTATTTATTCACACTGTTTAATTGTACTATTATCATATTTTCTAAATATAAAAATACTATAATATACAATTTTAACATATGTAGTTATCGATTAACATGCCACCTAGAACTAACGCCGTCGGTGAGAGCGCGCATCTTAAAAATTCACTCTTCATTTTTTTCCATCCCGCCAAAAGAAGTATAACTCCAAAAATAAATTTACAGAAGCCCGAGATATTTTTAATAACGTACCCTCCTCTGTTACTTTAATTGTTGTATATTAGCAATCTGTTACGACAAATTAAACTTTAATTAATAAAATTAATATTTTATATAGTTCAATTTATTTTTATATTCCCTGCTCTCACATTTCTTATCTCAAATGCTCACAAATGTTTTATATTTAGATTGATCTATAAAAGTTCATTTTATTATTAGAATATGTTAGGAAAATTATTTTAATAGATTCATAATAAATAACTAATGCGATTGTATACACAACAGAAATGTATGTCATGTAATCCATTACAGAGTTTTAGAATAATAAAGACACAAATTTGTTATTAACAAGTTGAATATTTATTTGCCTGATGTTTTACCAACTTGCAAACTAAACATTATGTATCTAGGACATTTTTCTTGATGAGTGACCATAACATTTTCTGTCGGCATAGTTATCAAATTCATATCACCGACGGATTCGTCACGTTCCAGTATATTGTCTGATGTCTGTCTGTCTCTTGCATTATCCCTACTAATATTATAAATGCGAAAGTAACTCTGTCTGTCTGTCTGTCTGTCTGTCTGTCTGTCTGTCTGTTACTCTTTCACGCCTAAACCACTGAACTGATTTTAATGAAATTTGGTACTGAGATAGAGTTGACCTTGAGAAAGAACATAGGATAGTTTTTATCCCAGACTTTTGAAACGTTCTCTTGGAAACGCGATATAACCGAACTCCACGCGGGCGAAGCTGCGGGCGGAAAGCTAGTTAAGTATAAATCTGAACATTGGCCTGATTTCGTTTTCTGATCTGAATTTTGGTGCTCAGCTGGCCTCGTGCAGACATTAGCGGCTCTAATTAGTAAACTAGCCACTTAAAGTATGCCACCTAGCAAATTGTGTAAAATTCTGGAGTAGCTTCAACGTGTTTTTTCATGACCGGATGGGAGGAGCCGATGTCAATACAATCCAGTGCTGCACACTCCAAATCAAACCATCATTGGCACACCATGTTTTGGTTTTCTATAATTTCTAGACATCGTTAAACTTCATTCATTTATTTAATGTTTCCCTGTATATTATATGTGTCAATTGAATTTTGATATCTTTACAAGTAATTAAAATGATAAGTCCTATTCATTTAAAATGACAAGTTATATGTTATTTAAATGCAAGAATGAACATACATCATTGTACTTCAAAGTCGAAGTGTCGTAACTTACAAACTTTGAAGTTATTTTCAAGTTAAAGCATGTGTTAGAAATTATTAAACAAGTATAATTTATTTTACTTTTAAATTTTCTATAATAAGTTTGAACAGGTGTGACATAATATATTTGGTTTCAAAGGGCAAACAAATTTCATCTCGGTTCGTCTGTAGAAGTAAAAATAATAATAATAACTTTTCATGTTTAATCACTTATAGAAATTCATAAAATTTTTAACACTCTATAATGTGTACTTATAGTTACCAAATTAAATAGCCAAAAAAACTATTCACAACATGTAAGGCAGACCCTAGCTATAGCTGGGAAATTGCCAGGTAGAAGAAGAAGAAGAAGATAGTTACCAAATTAAACATCTTTATAGGGCTATTTTTAAAGATGAACTAGAAAATTATTGCGAACATTTAAAGTTCAAAGATTATAATAATCGGTTGGCAATTGATTTTTCTTTGTGTGTTTTAAAATAATTTATTCAAAACTCCAGTGTTTCTTATTTTATTAGAAGTATCAATACTTTTAATAACGACAATATTTAAGTCAGTGGTGGCTCAGTGGTTAAAGGGCCCGCCTCTCGTAGCCGAGGGCGCGGGTTCGATCCTGGCCCGGGCAAGTACCAATGTGATTTTTCCGAATCATCAATCAATCAATGTACTTTCTAAGAGTATTTAGACATCACTGATTAATGTTGATTCCCAAAAGTGGGTTGATGTCAGGCAGGCGGCCGGCCGGTCGTAAAAACAAATAGCCAAAAACTATTCACAACATGTAAGGCAGACCCTGGCTATAGCTGGGAAATTGCCAGGTAGAAGAAGAACGACAATATTTCTCAAAACAATTTCTTTATATTTTCCCCTTCATTGATAAAAGTCTATATATTAATGTTTATATCAAGTTAAGTTATTGCCTTGTTTTCTAGAACTATTTTAGATATAGATATTCTGTGAAAAAATATCTCACCAATCAATTTAAATAACTCTTCAACATAATAAATGAATTTAATCATTGTTTTGAAAATTGTAACAATGTCATGTAAGATACACAAGGAATAAATTCAGTCAATTTAAATTCCACCCATGGAAATTTAAACATAAACTTTAATTCATTGCATTAGTGCATCATACTACTATTTTATAATTTTCCTTGTAATTGACATTCAGTCTTCATAGTCCAAAAGTTTTAATCATTGTCAATCTTGGTTCCTTTTATTCTATAAGTTTTGTTAGTAACAAGCAAACAAAAAGACAAATTAATGTAACTTATAGCAAAAACAGACTCCTCCTTATCCCGTCACGTCAATGACACTCGCTCCAGTTTCAGTAAAACATCTAATCCTAAACGTATCCAATTATGAAAGTATAACTTTTACAAATAAAAAGTTGGATTATGAAAGAAATTATGTTTCTTTGTAATAAATGGATATAAAATCTTGTTGTTGTATTTTAATTTATACAATAAAAATGTGGTTCAACTACTTTAATGTTACCAAGTATAAAATAATTAATTATATTACAAACTTTTCTATTTTTAGTAATAAAGTAATATTGCTGTTAGATTATATCTGCGTAGTTTTAATCTTTAATACATTAAAATAACTATTTGTTATATTTAATAGCAAGCAAGTTTTCGGTTGTAGAGTGCTTTTTAAATAAATACTAACGTTAAAAAATTATGATCGTTTCAGTATGACATTTATTTTTAAGAAACATTGTGAACACAAAGGAATCTGTATTTGATTTATTTATTTACATAGTAAAGCATTGTATCGAGTTGTAAAATCCTTTACCTGTGTATTGAATCAGTAAAAAAAATTTAGCAGTTTTATAATACATACTTTTTTTACTAAAATTATGACAATAATACAATACAAAAAGATAATAATAACAAAAGGGAATATTTTTTTTAAGGAATGAAATACAAAGCTATATACATATTATTAGCAATAAAAAAAATATCCAATCAAACTCGCATTTCCTAATACATTTTAAGTACATATATTTTAAAGGTTTCTTATCCAGTAACTTAACTTTTTTTATAAATTTTTATTACAATCTATAGCTTTCATATCATACGAGTGTTTGTTATATTATAATATTAATTGCTACATAATAATAATTGTATGTAATAAGAGTTTTCTTAACTTTTGGTACAACTAGCAACTTACTTCTTGTATTTGTTTTAAAAAGTACAGGTTTTTACATAATTGATAGTAGTAAGTGAATTTATTATATGCGAGTCTCTTTAGACACCTTCCCATGCAACAGTGCAATAGTTTATTAAGCTTTCTAATAGTCCATGATAAATAGTCTTTATTTAGAACCTTATTAACATTATAAAAAAAGTGAAATAGTTATGCTGCTGTGTATGAATAAATGTAGATTTTCCACATTAAGAGATATTTGGTTTCCTGTAAGACAGTTATTTAATATACAGATATTTTTTTGTTGAGATTGAAAAGTTGTGAAAAAATTGAATGTGTTTATTTTTAATATGGGTAATACTTATTTTGTATTTTATAAACACGTAAGTAATAAAGTTAAAAGTTAGTTATAATAATATCAAAATAATTGCGACCTCTAATTTATTACTTTATTTGAAGAGCACTACCAGCTTTTACAATCCGACCCGAAATATCTTTTTATTTTAGAAATCATTTTACTGGAACTTTATATTTTTTCTTATTTTTCCCGTGTTATATTTTATAACACAAATTAATGTAAAAATATGGAAGGAGGAGAAAGAGGAGGAATTTAACTACGAAGTATTCCAATTCAGGAGTATTAGTAAAAAGTGTCATGTCACATTATTTTAAATGATCATCAAAAGTATTAAAAGCATTTACTAGGGCTGAAATAAAACAATACCTTTAAAATTTTATTATGTGTAGTAAAAGTTTTTTTTAGCCTATCAGAACCTACAACTGAGCAAAGGCCTCTTTCTCTCATGGAGAAGGTTTGAGCAGTAATCACCACGCTTGCATAAGACGGGTTGGTGATTTCAAATTTATAATTGTGAAATTATATGTCCAGGTTTCCTCACGATGTTTTCCTTCACCGTCTGTCAGTAAGTACGACTCAGAAAAATCACATTGCCAGGATCGAACCCGCGCCCTCGGCAAAGTTTTTTTAGTCAAAATCTTACTCCGTATAACTATATTATCAAAACCATTATTTATTAGCAAATTATGATTTCGACGGTCGGTGGATGCAATGAAACCAAAATTATTTGACTTAATTTAATTACAACTAGGGTCTGACTATGTTGCACAAAGGTTGAACAAATAGTGACAATAAATCTAATGAAAATCTTACAAGAAATATTATAATCTTAAAACATAAAAGAAATATAAAACCAAAAACTGTCTTCACACGAAACTGCCGAGTAAGACCCGTGTAGAATAGACGAGTTTACCCAGAAGCTAAGGCGTCCTACGATTACACCGTATAAAGATAATTATATTTTAATTAAACGACCACTAATTACACCGTCACATAACAAGCACTTCTACTTCTTAATAAAAAGCGATATACTATGTATATAATAAATAAACAAGTTAATAAAACTTTATAGGACCAAAATTTATTGCGCTGAGTGTATCCTTAATAGTCAAATAATATAAGTCCTTATGTAATAATGTAAAAAAAAAAATAAACGGGAAAGCCTTACACTTCATGTGATGTGAAATCTATTTATTGTCGAACAAAACAAAGTATTACTAGTTTGCAGATGTTTGCTTTTTCTAAACAAAGTATTGCGTACGGCCTTAGTCGTTACCATATTTCTTTTATAGTCATGTCACAATATATTTTTTTGTTTTAAATGGTTAAAATGACGTGCCTTCAAAAACTGATTATATTGTGGATTACAATTTGTATTTTTTTTCACACACTTCATATATTTCTGTCTGAAAACAACTTTGATGTTCACGCGGGCGGAGTTGCGAGCAAAAGCTAGAGAACCAAAAATCAGTCAGATACATTAGATATTTTAAATGAAATTATTATTTTGGTTATTAAATACATGAAACATAATATTGAACTATTAGTCATTGTTCAATTAATACTTCAACATAATATCTTTATAGAAAATATTGTTGTCGAGAGAAAAGATGATTATCGGGAAAGCAATAAATGGTTTAGGAGGAAAAGTATTATAAAATTACTGAATAAAGCACAAAAAAGTAAATCGGTGCGAGCAAATTGTCAGAGGAAGCTTTTAGTAAAATATTGTATAGGTGTTTTTTATCTGATTTATTTTCTGTAAAATTGTATAAGCTTTATACATTTATATATAAAGTAATATTTTAAGATTGATGAATTTTTTAAATTTAAAAATCGTTTATTCTAATTCATAAATAATTATACTGTATTATAACAATACATGTAAATATTAAGTCAAATAATTCCAACTTCTGCGGGAAATGTAGATCCCTCTATAGCTATAACTTTAAAAACAATGTGCATATTATAAATAACAGAGATGATATTCAGCTCCAGAGCGGGAAATAAGGCGTTAAACACTTCATAAACCTGTTATAATACGAAATAATATTATTTTAATGAAAATTTTATAAAATTCAAGTTAAAACTAACAATCTTCTATTGACTCTTTCACTTGTGTGATGAGAGTCTTAAGCTATTTCTATAGTATTTATGTTTATTTGTTTAATGTTATTGAAAAATATGACATTGTAGCTCAACCTATAACTAACTATATTGCTTAAGAAAGGGAATATGTATATGTATTTCAATGCTCAGATCAATAAATGTTCCTTTAATTATTAAAACTATAAATTAGGAATCATAGTGGACGAAAATGTTATAACAATCATCAATTTGTATTTAGTTATACAGTAAAGAACTCCTTTGAAATAATTAAAACTTATTATCAGTAATCGAGTTTTCTCTGAAACTTTTAGTAAGTCAAATTTAAATTCCATTTGTTGCTAGTTTTCATACACTGTGTGCTTATTTGGTGATTTAATATTCACAAAGAGTTTATTGTTTCCACATGAATTGAAATGCTATGACATTAAATTTAAAATAGCCTTTCTTTATAAACGATATATTCAAAAATTTACCAGTATCGTTCACTCTTGTTGGATTGGTTAAAATTAATCATTTAATGTGATTTTATACCTCACAGTAACTTATAAGGAGTTATAAATTGAAACAAACTTTGAAGCTTTTGTATACAATGTATTTCAATGTTGCAAACATCAAATGATTGTTCTGGATTTGAAAATGTTTTAGTCAACACAGGGTTATCAAATATAAGTAAGGATCATTTTACACAACTGGTTTTTAAAACACAGTTATAAGTGACACTTGCATGCCATCACTTTGAACAATCGACGATAAAAAGTTTATTCATAGTACATGCAGTATGCAAAATTTGCAATTCAATTTCTATTTATAAGTATTAATGCCTTTATATTCTTTATTTATCATAATTTTTGTTTAGCATAAAAAGTTTAAAAAAGTATAGCAATTTAGTCATTACACTAGAAATAGAGGTAATTATTGGAATATCCGGATACGTATTGATCTCAAATAATGTTATCTAAGATTTTCACGTGTACACGTTTAAATGAAACTAATTTGTTTGTCTGATGCGCATTTTCTATTATTTTTAAACGTTCTCGACGCTTCGACTACTTTTCAGGAACTATCTCGTTTCCAAATATCTCGTGTGCATCAAATTACTGCCAACTCAAGCGTGTCATCCTCCATCCCGTTGCTTTATAGTTGCTGGAGAAGATTAGAATTAGAGCGAGCATTATGTATTATAGCATGTCGTTATACGATAGCATCCGTCTATTCTGTCATAGCAATGCAAAGTTACGCCAATACGATGACAAATGCAAAGCGACTTCCAATGTAACTAGTCCATTATTCACTTAGATTGAATCATCATTTAAAGCTGCCAGATAGAGAGACAAGCATACCGTCACAAAATATTTGACTCAAACATTGGTAACATTTCAGTACTGAAGAAAATGACTTTAAATACTGCGATTGCTTTTTGTATCTTTTTTTAAACATTTAATAGACATGAGAATAAATTTTATGAATTTAAATACTTTTGTTTTTCTAAAATACTTTGTTCTTAGTTTTCTTAGTGCATAAGTAAAGATAGTCTTTACAACAGAAAGAAAGGTTTTATATAAACAAGTTTTATGTTAATAGTTATCGTAGGCAAATTGTAAGCTTTAGAAAAAATTGTGAAATCTTATCAAGTCTCTACATAAATTAAATTTGGTTTTGTCAAATGTATTCTTAATAAAAAACCTAATTAGAGGAATGGAAATACTTTGTAAACTTATAAAAATATAGTGGAAATTTCTTTATTGAAAAATAAATAATGAAGCATAGCTGAAAAACAATATTATTATATATATGTATATGACTCTCTGTTGGCAAATTTTCAATCAGTCGTTGAGAAGTTTATGTCGAAAGAATATAGTATTCTGAAATGTTGTTAAGAATAAACCAAGCCTAATTATTTATTTTACTTTTTAATAATTTGTGATTATTTCAGTAAATTTTAGAGGGTTTAAATAACAGGATTTGTATTTTATTGCTACTTATGTAAGATTTTACCTTTAATTCCCATAATATACATAATTTTGTTTTACTAAATATGTCAAATTTAATTATTATAAATTATTTCAGCAGCAGCATAAATTCTATACACTTTTAATTTAGTCTTTAAAATTAGTTACAAAAGTTATCCGAAGAGATAAATATTCTTTTCCCGATGATTTGCTCAAATTCCTTCAAACATTCTGATTGACTTCAAGCCGGGGTAATTTGAAGTTAAATAAGTTTTGTGTCTTTTTTTTTCACGAGCTGTTTTATTTAAAAACGAATAGACCGAAATTGTAAAAAAATTGTTTCACTTTCATATGTAATTAAAATGCATTTCTTGTATTAATTTTTTATTTATTATTGCAAATATGTTCTTATGAATTTGAATACATAAATAAGTGAGATTAAAATAGAAGAAAGTGAAGAAGAATAATTTTAAATAATTTAGGTTTTTGATGTTCCTTTATTGTGCAAATTATTGTTGTTAAATTTAATATTTGTACAATAACACTTAACATTGTAGTCTTTTGCATCAAATGGAGTATACATCTCTTTAGATAAAAACATTTTCAATATTTCTCTCAACGTTCAAGTAATTAAATACCAAAGATTGCATAATGCTAATAGAATTTTGTCAATCGCCAATATTTCATTGTCTATCAATACATTTAAGCCATTATTTCAAAGTTCAAGTGCTGGAAGCAATTAAGGACAAGGAATTGAATGTAATAGTTTCAAATCTAATAATAACCTAAATCTGAAATACCGAATGGTTAAAATTACTTAGTTAACCGAAACTGAACTTTTGACAATGACAAATCGTCATCTATCCCGAGATTTGGGACTAAAGCGACTTTGTAGAGTATTATTATTTACACCAAAAACATGGCAACGTTCATCGAAAAAGAAATAAAAAAGTATATAAGATTAAAATATTTGTAATTCAAACATTTCCCTTTTGTAAGCAAAAGCTTCTTTTCAAATAGAAGTAAGTCAAATTTTATAAAGTACTCACATGCTTGTGTGTCCAGAGACAGGATAAGTGATACTATTTCATCTCGATTTCTTTTCTCTCTCTGTTTTCTTATATCTCTCCTTCTCTTATAATGTTGAAACTTGTTTACATTATATTTTGTATTTGTCAATATTTTTAATAATTAAGTAACACCTTTTATTAGAATAGCTTATTTTAGTAGCTAATCATAATCATTTTATTAAAAAACAATTCTATATAATAATGCAACTAAAGTAAAAATGATGGAATAGAACTGTATACTTTTTAACATGTTTAAAAAAAAAAGAGTCATGGTGGCCTAGATCTTAAAGGCCCGCCTGTTGTGCATGACGGTGCTGGGTCGAAACGTATCGAGTATCAAAGGGGTTTTATTATTAAGATACAATTGACAATCGGGGAAACAAAACAAACGGATCAAATTATGATGAGGAAACCTGAAATTATAAGTTTCAAAACACCACTCTGCCTTGGGCAAGCGTGGTGTATAATGCTCTAGCCTACTCCATGTCATAAGAGGCCTTTACTCAGTAGTGGGTTGCGATAAGCTGATGATGATGAAAAAAAATTATTAGTCCTATCTTAATTGTTTGAAAGAATAATATAAAAATTTAAGTCATGAATTGAGATATAACATGAAGTGATCACAATACGACACGTTGCATTGGTTAGGAACGTTCTTAAAATTAGAATGTTAATATTTGTAAAATAAATAATTATTTGATACAGACGTTTCTATGTTAATTTGGAATTATATAATTATAATAGTCAGATAATACGCTCACAGTAACATCTCAAAGGTTAATTGTTATATATGCTTGTAAATTATGTTTCATAAGTGTGCAATATAATTATTATCAACAAGAAAAATTAAATAATGATTATAAATTTTGAGATCCTTGCGACCACAACTGCTATAAGAAAATAACACAAGAAGAATTTTTTTTTCAAGTATAATAAAGTTTTAAAAGTTAGAAAAGACATAAAATAGAATAATTTGTTGTTAATTAATATCATATTCGTAGAAATATATTTATTAAAAACTATATAATATCCTACCGTGTCCTTGAATACTATTTGTTTAAAAATAATTATCAATGGATAAGTTTACAGTAACATATTTTTGATTTCGAAGAATTATGGTATCAAAAATCATCGTATCTGTATATTCTGAGGTTAATATATTTAGATTTACTGGCACTAGCTGATAAATTGAGATTGATTTACAAAATGACTGAAAGGTAAAGACCACAAGGTATAATTATTTTAGGCACTTTTACTTTAGACCTTTTAGGCACAATTATAAGTATCCCGAATGTTAAATATTAATATATGTATAATATTTATGTTAGTTTATTGTTAACGTGAACAAGGAATAGGTTGTTACTTGAGTTACTATTTAAACCTTGAACGAACTACTCGGTGCTTTAACTTGGTCCGTAATGGGAGCCTGTCGCAGGCAGTTGACGGAAACGGATAAATTGATAAAGTTGTTTATACCTTCCTCGAATAAATTTAACATATATTCTATATATCATTATACTCTGCACTGTTGTTAAAATGTAAAGTAAGATTAATTTTAACTTAGGCAAACCTGTTATTACATCTCATATATAATGCAATTTAACATTTGTATTCAATATTAAATAATTATTACAGCAAGTATTATTTCAATATTATATTTCAACTTGAATCTAAGCTGAAAATATTACAGATGTACTTAAATAATACATATCTCAGAAATACAGGTATCCAATACAAGAAATTCCAGGAACACTTTCAACATGTGAATAATAAAAAGTTCAATGGTAACTAAAATATTTGACAATTTTTATTACAACACAATTTTCAGGTAAATACGAATGAATGAATAACTCAATGATAGATTTCTAAAATCAGCAAGTTCACTGGAAGTTCAAATCTTCGATTTTTTTTAATGAAATGAAGAATTTGTAACCGTTTCCATATTATTCGAAAACAGGTATTGGAATAGTGTTGATATCACAAAATATAGTAATATTCCTCAGTTTTAAATGCTTATCAAATTTGTAATTAATGGAATTTGAATATACTCGTAATAAGTTCCGAAAATATGTTGTATACAGTAATTTTCATTCGTTAACACGTTAAAATCTTAGAATGTTTCAAAAAATGTCTATGCAATAAATATACTTCTCACAATAAATACAAGACGGTTTTGTTATCTTTGATTTCATGATGAATAGGTTAGTTTATGTAAGGCATTATTAAATCTTAAGGAAAGTAACAATCTCTACCTTACATGTGATACAAATATGAATTTTATTTCTATTTATCACTATAAATTTCACAAATACATGTATTGAATATGTTAGAACAGCGTTCCTCTAAAAGTATTTTATTAAAACAAATATGCAAAATAGCTTTTGATGCTTCGTATTCTGTAACTTCTTTGATTTAAAAACGAAGTATGAAATTTATTTCGTTTTATTGTATATACGAAAAAGAATCCAAATTTTAAATATTGAAATCTTATTGAATTTGTTAATTGCTAATATATTAAAAAAGGAGAGTTAGAAGAATGCGTTTATTGTATTTGTAAAATATAAAAAGATGAAGAAACTACTACAGGAAAAATCTTTGCACTTTGTTAGAAATATTTATAGCAATCACCTAAGAATTTATTCAAAATAAACAATAGTTCACTAACTAAGTAAGTAAAGTAAACTAACTAAGTAAAGCAACTTGTATTAAATTAAAATATTTTAAATTAAAACAGTTAATAAAAAATATTCATTAAAACAAATTCATTTAACAGTCGTAAGTTCTATGTGACGAAATGAAAGAATAATGACCAATGTAATTAAAATTGCTGAATAGGTAATGTTATATTATGTGTAGTAAATAAGCTACTTATTTTTTGTGTCGTTAATAAATCTATGAAATATATATGTAAATAATAGTAATAACCTATTATTTTTGCTTGCTTATAAATAGCAATATTTGAATGTCCACTGCATTACATTTGTTCACTATTTGTGCGTAATAAGTAATTACTAACAAGTTTTATTAACAAAATTAGTACTTATACATACAATAGATGAAAATAATAAGAAAATATTATTACATTAGTTGCGGCATGAATCATGAAATATGAATGCATTCAATTGGATATAATATTATGATATATTTTTTTATAAGAGAGACATAGATTTTTAGTCAATTTAATTGCTAAGAACTAACATGACTATCATACTATTTATATATTTTTTAATTCACATCAGGTCGCTAATTCAATTCAATATGATATACGTCCCAAGAAATACGACGCAGTTATGGAAGCCTAATAGAGCTTATATGACGTATTGTGCTTACTCCACCATTCTTCAATTGTTAGGAAGCTTTGAATGTGACAAGGGAATTTAAGTTCTCTTCCGTAACGTTGACTACTTAAAGGGATTTAAATTATATTATAAGTTTATTATCGCCCAAATACTAGCTATCATATTCATTGAATATTAAAACTATTGTAAAAAACAAGTATTTCTTTTAATTTTGAGTTTAATATCAAAAATAAAATTAGTTTGCATAACAACGAATTGAACAGGAAATGTCTGTGTTTCTAGAATTTACAACTTCTCTCCCAATTCATAAATCTAAGAAAATTATTTAATCTTGTTAAAAGAAAAACTTTATCTCTGTATTACGAATAATCCATAAACACGAAAACACAAAACAGGTAATTAAGAACAAAATTGTCACTTTAGAAGATTTCCTCTTTCATTAACAAGAGAGATTATCTTCAATCAACTTGATTATTTTGGAATATTATTCTTATGCTCTGAGGATGACGATTTCTATAATATTTTAATAAAATATAATTACAAAACGTAAATCATTGTATTCATTCATTACAATAGTATATTTTTAAAGAGTTAACATAATATTACTAGTGAGAAGCGTCTTGATGAGGTTTTAAACTTTGAAAACATTGTTTATATCATATGACAAAGTTAATTCTTATCGGTATAAAGTTAGATGTCAGTGATAAATTCCTACAACTTTGGAAACACTTTGTGGTTTAAAAAAGTTTTGTGTTCTATCTTGATACATACATTTTGTGTTCTATATTTTAAGTAATAAGTGAATATCGCCGGGGCAAAATCTTTGTATGGGTAAAATATAATATAACGAGTGACGCCACTGACTGCGCGGAACGAACACCAAGCCGTGTGAACCAGAAGATTTACATACCACACGAGCAATAGAATGCATTGTCATCCAAACATCGGGGCAATCATGTAGTCTTAGGTATGGGTTATAAGTTTTATGTTATGTAATATATAATTTTTATTATAATATATACATATAAGTAAGTTTCGTAGTTTTCCTGGAACCTCCGTTTGAACGCCTACGTAATTACGAGTATCTAAACTAGCTTCGTCTATTTTCTACTTTTAAATGTCCTTTTCGATAGTTAACTCTTATTTTAGTTTTGCCATCTTTCAACATAATAAATGTCAAAGATATTTATCCCTTTTTGTATATGAAAATGAAAACATGTTCACTCTATAATTTTGTAAAATATTTTTGTAATTGAATAACATGTACATATTGACATAATGCACGTCGTTCAACATGTTTCCTAGTTCTACTTACTTTTTTACATATTGTCATAATGAATATTGCTTAGTTTAAATAACACCACACCACGTCACGATTATTTACTAATTCATACATAATGTTATTTATGTCGTCGATAATCATCAAGCTGAGTATAAACCACCTTTAATGGGGGAACTTTTAATATATTGTAAATGATATTTTGTAATAAATTGATAAAGATTTGTTTTAAAGTGCATTATTTTAATTGTTAGTATGTGACTTAACATTATTATATTCGAAAGTGACGTCTTTAAAAAGATCCTCTAATTAAAATATCTGTCATTTAAAATAAGTATTACATTAAAATGAGCATAGATTGTAGAGTGGATCCTACCTCAAATGGAGTAAATTTTAATGATATGTAAGACTTTCGTGACTATTCAGATAAATAAAACAAATATTTTTGGTGTACTACGCACTTTCTATTATTTTAAAGTACATACTTCCAACGTTTCGGTTCTTTAATAGCAACCACGATTACCGTGAAAATATTAGTTTTATTAAAAGTGGTATACTTTACAAATCTTGGCCTAGACTGATCATATAATACTGCATTGTTTACTTTTAATTTCTAATTTTAATTTAATGGTTAATTTGAATTTATAATTTAAGCCTAACATTTGCATGCCTTAAGGTAGAATGTACTGGAACTTATACTAGATTAAATTATATACACCTATATTCTGTACCTACATTCGGAGCAAATAAATATTATTATTATTATTATTATTATTTTTGTGTCTTTATTTTTTTCAACAAAATTGTTGGTATATCTACTGTTGTGTACGGGCCAAAGCCAAGTGCACAACAGGGAAAAAATAAGTTATTTAGGTTCAGAATTGGGCATGATGGTTTGAGCCGTGCGGAGTACTGGTATTGTGAGCGGAGCTGATGTTGTTGAATAAGAATTTTGTGTGTCTGTTTGGAGGAATTTTCGGACTATACGGCAAGTGTTTAGTATGACAGCTTTTTGTAACAAATAATATATAGTAGGGGGCAAATTTAATGTCTTCAGAGATTGGTGTAACTGTTTTGGAATTATATGTACCTGTCGTGGATAGGACTATGGGAACTATGGGAACTATTATTATTATTATTATTATATGTATGTCATAATATGTAAAAATTATTATTGAGTACAAGGTTTTTTAATTTTTTTAAATACATATATATTTCATTCAATTGTATAAAAACTGTAGACGAATAATATACGATCAGAAATTGTTTTCACAATTGTTTGTTTTGACATATAATCCTGAAACCCTTATTTCGTCACATTACAAATAAAGATATCTGTAATCGGATATTATTAACTTCTTAGTTTAGTAAATTAATTGTTCGAATACCTATGTATTTCAGAAAATTAAGCTTTGTGGTGCTGATTCTTTCTGTTTATTACGTGGTAATTTAAGATTTAATTAATAAAGCCTATAATTACATTTATTCTTAGATTCATGTTGCAATCTTTTTATTAGTAACAAATTTCTATTGACCTATGTTTTAAATAATTATATTTTTAAATACTTCTGTTCTTGTAATATATGTATATAAACATCATCAATCGTAATATGTTCGAGTATATACAATATAAACAGTTCCCAACTCGGCAACTAATCCTGAACTGTATCTGAGATCATTAGGGGCTCGTCTGTTATACAAGACATTGTAATAGATGTGCCCAATGAAACACGATTGAAAACGGTACAAGAAAATCAAACATTAGTCATTTACAAGCGATGATATCCTCTTAGTCAAATACACATTTTGTACAATCAGTATTATATAGTCGTCCAAGCCTGGATGTCATTGATTAAACTTAATCATAAAAATTATATGAAGAACATATTTAAGACTTGTTCTTCATAGTACAACCGTTTTCATTATTTGTTTGCAGTGTGACACACAGGCTAACTTTATCAACATTTCATCCTTTTGGTGTCCTCTATATAATAAGCTTTGTTTGTGGATAAACAAAGGGCATACGAATAAAGCTTATAATAAAAACGAGACCTTTACTTTTGCTACAATATTCACAGTCAACACTTGGTCCCCTTTGAGTTAAGCCTGTGATCCCTATTATTTCCAATTATGAATAGTAGTCATTTCAAACAAAAAGTTGGATAACGATAACTAACGAAATATGAGGTATTTTGTTATATTTACCTTATCTAAGAAAACTAGTTTATACTAGTTATTGTGTAGAAATTTTTTAACATAACAGAGTCTAACGTTATCATCTAGACTGAGGTCATAAACATACTAGCCTATAGTCAATATTTTTTATAAAAATGTGTTTCCTGAAGTAATCTTAAGTTAAGTTGTTTCATTTTAAAATTATCTAAAATTAATACTACGAACCTGAAAATATCAACTAATTCATAAATAAATGATTCACTCATTTTCTGATAAATGATAATCTCGACATTTGTGGTATTTATAGCATTATAGACGTCTATTACTCTATTATATTCAATTTATTTCTGAAATTCGGATAAAGGTACTGTTTTTACGGGTTTTTTATAAGGTTAAATTTTTTAAGAATAAATAATTTGCGAAAGTTTACACAGAAACTGTTTTCAAAAGGGACCAATAAGGAAAACGGTAACATCACGTCTGTGGAAAGTGACGTGCGTACGGCCGGCCTGTAGTTAAGGCTACTGTAGCCTCCGGACGAGAGTAGGTAATTACTACCAGAGGTATCACTAGCACGTTGGCGACCTTTTATACCACGTTATTTAAATTTTAAGTAAAAGTAACTACATTTTTACATTTTCAAAGTTAATGTACCTATATATAAATATATATATAAAAGAATATTTTGGAGTCTTAATATTACGAATTATTGAAAGCATGTTTTGTTATAAATTCAATGTTCTAAAGTAAGGTACACTCATAATAAAATCACATAATAAAATGATTAGAATGATACTCATTTTTAATAATTTTTTATTAAAATTTCATGGAATTCCATCAAAAGTTTAAATTTTTCACCCAAAACACAGTATGTATTAAAGCGGGTATAATTATAAATATTGCTCTGCTTGGTAATTGAGATGAAACTGTCAAAAAACTGAAGTGAAACATCTCGTGGTTCTATTTATTAAAGAAAGGGGCAAAAGTTACAACGAATGTAGTTTATATAACATAACAACACAATATTTATATATATACGCTATATTGAGCAAGTCTCAATCACATTTTATTTGAAAATAAGGTGTTTAAAACAAAGCAGAGGTTGCGTTCAAAAATACATTTAAGCCATTTAAAAACTGGTCATGAATGGTTTGAAACGTAATCACAGTTAAATTCCCACGCTACGAATGTATTGTAACTAACTGGTACATTTTTTTAATAAACTCTTTTCTTAAGATGAAAATTCAAACCAGTTTTTGTCACCATCGGAGATCCATATGTGTGTGTCAAGTTTTTTGTTCAATATGTCTGTAAAATAAAATCCAAACAATACCAAAATAGTTTGGATTTAATTTTACAATATAATAATGCCTTTCTGTTATTCATGACGCTATAAAAACTATAACTGACCTTTATTATTTTCTCCTTTGTCACTTATATCTATCTTGTGTTTGTTCTGTCATCATTAACATTTTAGTAATTAAATGGAAATGACACGATAGGGCTGTATACCGGTGTATACCGAAAGTATAGGGTGTATACCGAAATATGAAAGTCCCAAAATTATATGAAGTAATGATACCTGAGTAAGTATTCAATATTAATGTAAAGTAATGATCTGGAGACTGTATAAATAAGACTCAAGTAGAAGGAGTTGAAGTTTGTTTACTTAAATAATTGGATCCAAAATAAACCACTCGGATGTTCAATTTTGTATGTTATGGGAGTCGGACGAAGACGTGCGGCATAATTGAATAATTTGTTAATTTTGCACCCTTCCTCGAAAAGACATAATTTTGTTCTTTACTTCAACTATAATAACTTGCTTATTACATGTAAATTCAATTTTCTGATCAGTACATAATGTTTGTCACAATTGTTTATAAACGTGTACATACGTTTTGAACTAATTTTTAAACACTTTATGCGTGTAATAAAGTTTTTTCACACTAAATATTGCATAGTGCATTTATTCATTGAATTTTTAGTTAGGCTGTCAGTAGAAATTTATATTTTAGAAGTGATGAAAACAATTGCGGGAAGTTGTGTCTAATTTATGCCTCGTAAGAGGGAGAGGTACTTAGAAAATTATGCATTGCCTTCAAAATTTTGTGCTTGTCACAATTTTAACTGCGTATCGAAATTTTTTTTCAATAATCTTGAATACTAATTTTGTGGACAAATTTTCTACAATACATGTTATTTATTTAATCCATATGCATAACAATTGTTTCTCAGTCATTGCTATCATTTATTGCAACGAGATTTTGATGTTATATTTAATTTTAAATTAAAATTGCATTTAATTGTAAAATGTTAAACTGGTATTGCTTACTGGCATTGCACTTTATTCAAGATTAGTTTCGGGAATTCAGTATCGTCGCACATATTTCGCGCACTACATAAAACTGCGTATTTAAATAAATTAATTGTGACTTTTCGAGGAAGGTGAGCAAAATACGCAAAATCACAGGATGCTACGAGCTTTGCAGACGTACCGAATGGAATTGTGATCATCAATTTTGTTTTAATAGCTCATATCGTAATGAATTTCTAGGATCCAGTTAATCTGGAGTATTATTGCCTTTAGTCTTTGTTACTTGTTTAATTTACTAGAGATTTATTGGTTAAAGCATTCCAACTGAATTTAAAAAGAAAGTCAGTCGATAAAATCCCAGATCAGTCGATAGATCTTTGTGTATTTTTTTCCGACATCTTCAATATTATTCATTGAAATATATATATTTTGTAATTAAGTGAAAAGGTGAAATAATGTTATTAAATATTTATCTTCATGTCGTCCTGTGTATTTACTATTGTTTTTAATTATTCTCTGTATTGTGTGACTCAATTTGTAGTCTTTACTATGCTCGTTCATTAGATATGATTATATTACGATTATATTATAGTACGAACATATGTACCTATCTGAATAAAATTCATTGAAGAATCCTGAATGTTGACACTACTATTCTAAATTAATATGTATCCTAAAATAATAAGATACAAATTTCTCTTACATAATTGTATGGGGAAATTTGCTATATGAGAATTTCACCCACAGCTTTAATTTCATATCTTATGGGTTATCCAATTGATATATTTATCATTATTGTGTATTGATTATTAAATTTTAATAAATTATAAAAAATTCTTAATAGAAAGTGTACTAAGGTTGCTTGAATTATTGAGTGGCTACAAACATAGTAGTGTAGTAGTGTAATAATGAAATGAAAACGTTTAAAATAAAAATGTTACTGTTTCGGAGACAATCGTTTATATAAATAAGAATTTCGTAATAATCGTTTGATGATATTAAAAGCTTTTATAATATCTATTAAAAAGGGGACTATTATTGTAACATATTGCTTTATTAGAGTATAAAAATATAGTTCCAACAAAATATAGAGCAAAAGTTTTTATAAATAAATAAAAAAATGGAAACAAATTTCTCAACTTATGCTGTACATACATATCTATCATGTTTTAGACGAAATGCGGTTTACTTATAAAGTAATATACCAAATTATGGTAATTTATATTTTATATCCTAAAAATATAGAAATCGTCTTTAGCTTTTAGTGGATTTACGCATAATTTTTCCATCTCAATTTGGTAAGAACTCTTTTCTCGAGAGAATTACGAAATTAAATGAGTAAAAAAGTAAGCCGTCTTTTTGTTGGAGCTTTATAGCTACTTTATCCGGCTCTCTTTCGTTTCCATAAACCTCATAATTTATTGCATAATTTTTAGAATTTTGTGAAAACCTTAAATTATTCTTCATGTATTTTCGAATGAATCTTAATTATAATATTTATGATGCCTTTTGAATTATGTTGTAATCTTCACTATCTGAAGTAATAAAAAGTATGGGTATGGGTTTATAAAACCATATTTCAACAGAAATATTTAGCACGTCTTAGAAATATAAATGAAAATTGTAGAAAAATTATTTGAAACCAACATTATAAAAGGTAACCACACAAGTGTCACACCACAGTTATAGTAACTTACTTATATGAATCTAACAGGCATAACGCCGTGCTTGTTTTTTAAACTGATATTTAATAAATTTCTTAATTGGAGAACGTTTCCCCTCTTATGGCAGAAGATTTTGGGAGCTGAAATAAAAAAAATATTGGGTAAAAATATTGTTAGAATTTTATAAACAAAATAATACACATCTGTTTTTACACTTCCAGTATTTGCTAGTACATTGGAAACAGGTAAGTAGTCTAATTATTACAAAGCTAGATTTACTTATTACATATCTTGTTCTATTTGTCGGGAAAAAAGGTCAAACAAACAATAATTTTATTATTTGAACCAGTTTCTTGAAGTTTCAATGAAAATACTTTTCAAAAGATTTTACTTCTTTGCCTTTATTTAAAATTTCCAAAATCATAGTACACGAAACTAAATCTATCTTGGCTAATCTTTATACTGTATATTTTATTATATGTCAAAACTTTTGTATTTCTTACGTAGTGGAAATATCAAAATTGGTAAACTAATGATGTTGCTTAGAGATGGTTCGCGTAATTTGACATTGCTGTTTGTATTCTAAATCAAAAAAAACAAGATGAGACAAGGCAAACAAATGACATTAAAGAAAAGTGGAATTTGTATTGTTTATTATCTTAGGATATTTGTTATTTGCTTATAAAGAAAAAGGAGATATCTACGCGAATATGTGTCTTTTTTGCAAATTAGAACTAAGACAAAATTTATTAAGACATTATTGTGTAATAGATTAACATACATTCGAAATAATTTCCATTGAAATTAAGACCTGATGGTAGTTATAGATGTATGTTTTTATTATTTTACGTATATGAATCACCTGTTTTCCTTCAGATTGTTGTCATTTGTACCCTGCTTAAAACTTTAAATATTTATTTGTTGAAGTTTCTACAATGTTATCAAAAAAGTTTCAAACATATAAGAGAAAGATTATTAAGTTTGTTAGGCTGGTTAGTTTAAAAAGAAATAGGAAATTCGTACAATTAAAAACCTTTTTCATTTCATTTAAAAGTACAATTAAACGACATCCAGCCCCAAGCCAGTCTTTAATTCTATTTTTGCCGGACCTTTTTGTTTCTCTACAACGGGAAAAACAAATTAGATTCTTGTTGTTTGGCAATATTCTAACGATTCATTGGGAAAGGTATCTAAAGAGGCAATTTATTACTAGCTTTTGTACTTTCAGAAAGAGTTTATTTAATTTATAAATACTTGAATATATTTGTATTGATGACTTCGATGAAAATTTTTTCAAGTGTTATAATAATTTCCTGAGTTATTGCAGTTTAAACTGCCAGTCAACTTTACGAAAAGAATTTGGTATGGTTAACTTGAAAAAATCTAATGAACGGGGAAGTATTAAGAGTTGTTGTATATTATTAAATGTTTTACAATTTCTTCTTTACATTTTTCGGTCATTATTTCAACGTATCACTATTAGTTTATCTAAGGTTGTTCTATTATATTTTAAATATAAAAATCTAATTTATATTCCATTTTACTGAAGTGTAAAAAATAAGATATTTGATTATGAGACGATTATATTTGTTGTATATGATTACTGTCACATGTCATTGAATTTGTTCAGTAGTTTTTGAGATTCTCGTAGGGGAAGGAGGAAAACTTTTCCTCTGCTTTTTTTTCAAATTGTTTTTATCAAATTATCTATATAATTTAGTTTGCGATAGAAATAAATGAGGTCCACGAAAAGCCTCAGAAGATTTAGATCATATCTTTGGATTTATAGTCACTACATCCATCAGATTCTTATCTTCGTTCTTATAATATGTATTTCACCGGTTCTGTTTCTAAGGTAGTCCGCATAAACTATTATGATATATTTATTTGTAACACTATAAATTATAAACTTAGTTTAATAAAATCAAAAGGGTCATCAAGTGAAACCTTTAAACAAGTAATTCCCTGATATACAATGTCCATAGTATACGGAACGTTAACATCACACAGGCCGTAGATTTATTTGTCACTGACTGAAACTCTCTCACTGTTTATACCAATAAAGAAAAAATAAAATCGTATGTAACATTGAACCGTAGCAATGCTTCCCTTTTTCGCTACTGCGCTGTTGATTATTTCTTATAAATATGTATGTAGTATTCATTATTTAATTTATTTAGAATTAGCGTAGAAATAATGTGAATAATTATTTTAAAAGATAGGTCTGCAGTTGTGTCGAATAATTTGTGGTCACTTAGTTACTTAATTTAGTTAGTTACATAGTGCTAAATCTGCGGATATTATTGAAATCCCCTTCATTATTTGCTAAAGTTATTAACAAGACCAAATACGAGTATGTGTACAACCTTTACCTTTTCATTTATATAGGCATGTGTGTATTTGTGTGTTATTAGACACATGCACCATTTACAAGGATTATACATATAAGAATTAATTGTTCTATTTACCAGGAATTTAGTTAGTCTAAAATGAACAAATTTAAATTTATCCTGAAATCAAATCTGAATTTAATCCAAATGAAAGATTTAATAGCACTTAAGAAATCTAGGACCGATTGAATTATTACACCAACGCGTGTTGTAAACGAAAAAAGAGCTTTGATTTTCGTTGACAAATGTTTACATGTGGTTCGCCCTTCTCCTACTCTGTCATATTACTACAATATCATATTTTTAACGTTTAAGATTTTTTCTTACAAATGAAGCATATA
This sequence comes from Danaus chrysippus, assembly GCA_916720795.1. NCBI lineage: Eukaryota > Metazoa > Arthropoda > Insecta > Lepidoptera > Nymphalidae > Danaus > Danaus chrysippus. The sequence goes on along the minus strand of CAKASE010000005.1, from coordinate 214,662 downwards.
TGTTAAAGAAAATTATATTCGATAAAACAACATAATATCGAAAATTTAAAGTTCTGACTGGTTGTACTAATAATTTTCTTTAAAACTACATAAATATTATATTAATATGTGCATAATAATTGTAGGATGGTTAATTAAAAATTGGCAAAACATTCATTTTTTAAATTGACTGTTGATGATATCAAACATTTAATAATAGTAAAAATGATGTGACTATAAAAAAATTTAAATTTAGTTTATTTGCAGGAATCTTTCATTTGTATAAATTTAAACAGTCGTAAATCATGGCAAGCCACACGTCACGTTATTTTCCTGCAAATAAACATTACCCTAAATAAGAGTTCATACAGTTTAGTGCTCATTTAAAATAAGTATACATGGTAATGTATTACAAAAATAATCAAGTTTCATGATATGTAACATTTAAATTATTATAAGTATTTAATTATTACCAGGGCATACATTAGACTTAGGTATTAAAATAATGTTATTGCACACATTCTTCAAAAATCTAAAAAAAATATTATTATAGATTATCTATAATAATAAAGAGAAAATATTTGTTTGTTTATTTGTAATGAATAGGCTCCGAAACTACTGGACCGATTTCAAACATTCTTTCAACTTTGGGAAGCTACATTATTCCCGAGTAACATACTCTATATTATATTTTTTTAAAAATTAGGGATCCTTACTAAAACTCCAATAATATAACCCAAAGTGTAAAAAAATGACCTGAAAAATTCCCTATTTCACGTGCGTTGCGGAAACTATTGATAATAGAACAAAATCATTTACTACGACTTTGCAGAACTCATAATTATCTACACGAAGTGTCGCGACAGCATATGTCTAAATATTATTATGTCAGAGTAAGCGGTTTCTTATTCTAATAATTTAATTTATATGCCGCCGCTTGAAAAGGCTCTTTATTTGTACCTTGGTATTAATCCTTATCAAAATAAATTACTTTATATTCAAGACGGTTTCAATACCTTTTTATAACTTAATTGAATTATTCAATTCGGACATTTCATTCGGAAGATATCACGAGTTTAAAAATGCAAGTATTAGAAAAAAGTCGCGTGGTTGCCGCTCACCGAACTCAGCGAGTCAGCATGCGATGTAGGCTCCATGTAAGCGTCACTGGGGTACGGGGGGGGGGGGGAGTCAATCCCAACTAATATTATAAATGCGAAAGTAACTCTGTCTGTCTGTTACACTTTCCCGCTTAAACCTCTCAAACGATTTTAATGAAATTTGGCACAGACAATTTTAGACCCTGAGAAAAATATAGGCTACCTTTTATTGCGAAAAAGGGGATGAAGAATTTGAAATAGGGGTTGAAAGTTTGTATGGGATTTCTGAACTTTAGCAGAGAAAACCATGAAAATTTATATTCAAGCACTTGATAGGATATATTTAAAAATTTTTCAAGCTTTTTTGAAATTTCGACCAGTGAGGGGTTGAAATAAGGGTTGAAAGTTTGTATGGGATTTCTTAATTTTAGAAGATAAAACCATGAAAATTTATACTTAAGCACTTGATAGGATATATTTAAATATTTGTTCTAGCGTTTTTGAAATTTCGACCACTGAGGGGGTGAAATAAGGGTTGAAAGTTTGAATGGGATTTCTTAATTTTAGAAGATAAAACCATGAAACTTTAAAATTATAGATCATTTAGTTTTGAAATAACTGAGATACGGAGTTTTAAGACAGCAAATACGCGATTTTCTCATAGTGCACTTGGGAAAGCCCCATACAAGGCCGTCTCAAAATCGTTTGACGTGAAAGTCGTTGTTATGAAATAAAGGTAATTAATTAATTTAGTCTTATAAATAAGCTTTCTTTTCTATATTTCTTAAATTATTTTTTGCAAACCATTATATATATTAAAAGGCATGAAAGTTGACTCATGTTCAATGGTGTTATTTTGGCCCAGTAGGTACAATATACTACAATTCAACGCCACATTACTTGAAAGTTTTACTAATATTATAAATGTGAAAGTAACTCTGTCTGTCTGTCTGTTACGCTTTCACGCCTAAACCACTGAACTGATTTTAATGAAATTTGATACAGAGATAGAGTTGACCTTGAGAAAGAACGTAGAATAGTTTTTATCCCAGACTTTTGAAACCGAAATCCACGCGGGCGGAAAGCTAGTATATTTATATAGTTCATGTGTTTATGGATTACCTAAATGTATATGAAATGTTCTTCTATTTATGGTTGTTTTAAATAATACCATAAGTTATTATTATGAAGATATAAAATTTATTAAGTAAAATCTTACATACCCTTTGCCAAGGCGAATGGTTAGTGAAAAAATAAAGATTAAGTGAACAAGAAATACCAAGATCTATAATACAATAACTAGAATACATGAATACGTGAGAACTATTATTAAAAAAAATATTTATGTTCAAGATCGTGAGATAACATCGTGAGGAAATCTGGACTTATAATTTCACAATTGTAAGTTTGAAATCACCAACCCGTATTGAGTAAGCGTGGTGATTAATGCTCAAACCTTTTCCATGTGAGAAAGAGGCCTTTGCTCAGCACTGAGCGCTGATAGGCTGATGACGACATACAAGATTAAGTATATTTTTCTTTAAATTAATCCACGATTAGTTAATTACTATCAAAATAAAATAAGAGATTAAATTTAAAATACTTGTAATCTTAAGTAATATCTTTTGGTATCATTTATGAAAATAGCTTTCAAAGCGATCCTGTTGTCATAAATCATTCAATGAATCAGGTGAGTTGTAAGACTAGGGGACGGCTCCGATATTTAAGTAAGACATATCTCTAGTGATACAGTTAGAGGTTTAGTCAGCCGTCCTGATCACATCTCGTAATCGTAATTAAGTAACCACTTGAATCATAAACTTTTTTAAAAAATTCTATCTTTCTTTAAACATCATAAACAATTATTAAACCCATTATTTTTTTTATTTTTTTTTTATGTGAAAGGTGGCAAACGAGCAGACGGCCCACTTAATGGAAGGTGGTTACCGTCGCCCATGGACATCCGTAACAGTTTGTTGCGGATGCATTGCCAACCTTGTTTTTTGGGGGTAGGGAGGGGTGGGAATAAGGAAATGAAAGGAAAGGGTAGGAATAGGGAAAGGGCCACCGGCTCTCTCACTCATCAGACGAAACGCAGCCAGTAAAGGCTACTTCACGCCGATCTTCTGTGAGAGGGTGGTACTTCCCCGGTCGAGCCAGCCCATGTTCGAGCTGTAGTAACTCACCACAGCTAGGCTCTACCACCTAAAAAGATATATTGGTCAATTATTCAAAAAATAATCAGATTTCAATACTACATAGCTCATCCATACACCAATCTCGTGACTATATACATATAAAATAATGTAGAAATCATCATATCATACATAACAAAACGATTACAATCTGTGATTAAAATTTAAAGTTTATGTTGTGAAAAAATAAAAGAATTACAATAGCAAAGTTGTGATAGCAGTTTCATAAGCCTCTACATTTTATGTTTTTATAATAGCATCTCTTAGTTATTTAACACCTAATTCCTTTTATGTTAGACTTTATGCGATGTGACTGTTTAATCCATTCATTATTAAGTGCCTCATGTAAAGTAAACTACACATTGAAATTATATTTTTCGTTTACTAATACATATTACTTGCTAATTAATATATTGTGTTATAGCAAGCTATAGCTTATCATGAAAAATATTAGTGGGATTACACGATAAACAACTTAAGCTCCCTCTGACATAAAATAACCATTGACCAGTGTTCCATATTTAGAGAATTATTAATAGGCTATGAAATTGCAGGAAAATTGAGGCTATTACCTTGGTAAGAGAACTTCATGTAGGTCATTCATTACTTATTACTTTATTATATTATTACTTATTCAATTATTTCGTTACTAATGGTTATTAATAGCAAAACATAAATACAATTCGTATACGAACTGGATCCGTTATCGCATATTGGAATATATTCCTGTTTGGATAAAATTCATCATGACAGTATTTTCATACTAATTATATAAACCTAAAACCGTTTCTTTATCTGTGAGTTAACCTTCTTTGTCGTCTTCTACCTCAACGATTCCATAATTTTCTTGGGTATTTTTGCTTTTGAAAATTTATTTTTGCTATTGAAAACAATGAATAATAAAATTATTGAGCGATGAATAATTATATCATTATTGTTATGAAACAGTGTTATATTCTTTAATATAACTTTTTATTTTACATTTGTTCATGCCTATCATTAATTGCATTGAACGAATTAACACGTAAAAAGAATAACGCAATGAATCCTAATGGGTCTCATAATTTGAAATGCTTTCAAACTGTTTGCACGACGTAATGCATTTGCCTGCATGAAGTGCTCTTAGCATGGTAATAGCCTCAATTTCCCTGCAATTTCATAAACTATTAATAATTCTCTAAATATGGAATACCTCGTAAATGTGTATTATGTTAAAGGGAGCTTACGTTCAGAATCGTATAATCCTCCTAATGTTTTCATACAAAGCTGTAGCTTGATATAACACAACATATTAATTTGCAAGTAATATATATTAATAAAAAAGTAATACAATTTATACGTTTTGTTTATTTTTCACGAAGTAAACAAAATAATCATGTCATAGAAAAAAGAATACCACCCTTAGTTACAAGATACTATTATAAGAAACTTAAGAACATGCTTACTAAACTATCAAAACAACTATCTCATTGAAATTTCATCATATACAAGTCAATCGACAAAAATCCTAATCATTCAACAATGAAACTGCTTTCTTAACCACTTGTTTTAACGTTAATGTAGTTTTAATTTAATAAAAGTAAATGAACTCCGATAAATATATTTTTCTACAAATTTCGAGGAGAAAATGTAATTGACACCATGAAATGGAATAGCATGTGTAAATATTTTGTGCTAGTCACAAGGGATTCTCTCTACTGTTATTGATAGCTGTCGAGGCCAATGCTTTAACAAAAACTTGGGAAGTGTGAAAGACATGCCAAATTATTTGGGTTTTGACACACTTCATACAGATAATCCTCAAAGGTTTTACTGAACCAGACGTTCAACAAATCACATGAGTAAAATTATTGTTTCACTGATTTTTAGCATAATTGAAATCCATATCTTTGTTTATGATAAAAATGTATGATGTGCTATATTATGCTTTAACCTCAAAATATACGAAAGAAAACAGAAAAAACCGACCGTGTAGTACCTATTTTCTTTACCAACATTGTTATAATTTCAACCAAGCAAGGAGGCTATTAGATACTAAATGTTAAAATGTCACATGAATATACATACGTATATGTATTTTTTTGTTATATACCTCACGGAACCCGAGACCTTCCAACGAATGCAAAACCGTGGAAATTAGTTCGTTCCGGACCGGACTTATTTTTATATAGTAGATCTATTACAAATATCTAATTGTCATCATTACGTCATTACATATCTGTCATTATACGTCAATTGCATAGCTGTCAATTGTGTTTCGTTATTCCACGTTTTATAGTGACTGACGTTTCATGTCAAGTCCCACGGGAATGCTGTTGAACGGGATAAAAAGTATCCTTTTGCAATTTCCTGGCTCTAACCTACCTCCCTGCCAATTTTCAGCTAAATCGGTTCAGCCATTCTTGAGTTATAAGTGGAGTCACTAACACGACTTTCTTTTATATATATAGAAGATATGTCTAGATTTATTAGTATTTTTGTAATTTCATAATATTTTTTGGGACAATTTCATCAACCAAACCAATACATGAAGTGTCCTAAAACAGTCGATTGAATCAAATCACTGTAAAAGGATATAAGTAATGAAAAAAGATTTTTCTGTTATTATAACAGAATAAAAAGAATTATAGTCGCTGATATAGTTTAAGAGTATTTTTAAGGAAATTATTTAAGGAAAAATGTTGTAGCTACAGACAAAATATTTCTTGCTCGCACACTTTAACAACGTACTCATGTATTTTTAATTTAATAAAAAGAAATTGTTAACTTAGAACTACTTTTTTCTTAAGGTTGTAATGAGTAAATGGTGACTTTTTTGTGGAATACAGAAGTGTTGCGGACAATCACAGTGAATAATATTGAAAATATATTTGTAAATAGCAGTTATTCATCACTTGGATATATAGTTAGGGCATTATACAACTATCTACATAGTTTGAAATCCATACTTGGATTGTTAAATCTAATATTAATGAATGTCACATAATGCATGGATTCATTTTTTTATATATACGTTATTATACATAATACAACAATGGTAGTTGTTATTAACTAGTCTTATATTTTAGTCAATTCTATTGTTCATTTCATTCCAGTCTATTTTATAACATTGTCAGGTTCTTATGATAACATTCATGAAAAGAACTTTGTTTTCAATAGTTTCTTTCATGATTGATCGTTAGTTATTGTATTCTTCGTTACATGTTACTGTTTGCTATAAAGCAAAAACAAGTCACTTAAAATTGAATACGTCGTTCTTGTAACAGATGAAGGTTCAGCTACAAACATTATGTACCTTTTGTTATTTCTTTAATTAATTTTCGAAGCTAGAGTGATAGAAAATTTTGTATTTTAAATAAGATCTTTAAATAGGCGAAATAAATTATTTCGATGAAAATTTTAGCGTCCTGGTTAAATAAAGGGGAAAAAAACGAGAATTTTAATGTCTGGGTCTTTATATCATTTCGCAAAATATGTTTGATGCCTACTTTAAGAAAAATGGTAAGTGACTAACACTTTTTCAACAAATTACCAATTATATCATAGTAATTAAAAACATAACATAGAGTACATAATGTAGATTACATTAATTCAATCGAGTCATTCTTAAAAAGTATTTTTAATTCCATTGAAATTATTGGTCAAAATTGTATTCTTTAATTAGAAACTGATAAAATGTTTCATATCAGTTGTGAACTGTTATCATAACTTTAGTGAAAGTATATTTTTCTTCTGTGACAATGACGAAATGAGGATAAAATTGAGTAGACAAGTCAGGGACACTTCCTTTGTTAGATATATTAAAATGAAATAACGCCTTTAATGTTATACGCGACACATGTTCTTCGTCACAATAAAATATATCCATCTTCAGCAGATTCTGAAAAGTTTTTTGATTATATATTACAAAAAACTCCTGTTCATTCGATATAATTTGATACAAGCTATATTCATAAAAATATTCTTTGTAAAACTTGTTACTTTAAGACTTGAAGCCACAGTACGTAAAAGTGTATGTTTAATTAATTTCAAAACTATCCATGATACTATTATATTTTAATAAGTCATTTTATGTTCTTGGTTTATTATTACATTATTATCAGATCTTTATCATTTTCGTCAGAATGTATGAAGTAAAATCACAGTATTAAACGAGATAAGGTTTTTTGTGTGATTGCTCTGATAGGCTGATGATGATGATGATACATATACGATGTGAGTGTAAGCTATAATAATTAAACTTGTTATCTACTGTATTCACCTATACTTATGTTTAATATGGGTTTTGGGAAAATGATAAAACTATAGAGTTGAGTTTCATTGAACTATTCGAAGAGTAAGCAAATCAGTTCGATATATTCGTTTGATATTACTTATTTGATGGTTTGAGAGATGATTAATAAACGTTTTACTAGGTATAGTAAGGACTATATAGTGGAATTCATCTAAACTAATAGTTTCACAACGGTTGTCTTCCACAATAAATCGTTTTACTAGTTTCTGAATTAAACCAATCTACATATTACTTACTATTTCGTATCTTTAAGCAACAGCGACCTCAACTCTCAGAGTAGTCTTATTTTAAGTGAAAAATAAATCATTAAATGTGTAATACTTGAAAAGCAAGGCTTAGTGTTTTGTGTTGTATAAAAATTCTTTACTGACAAGTTTCTTTCAAAAATCATATACTGTTTTTTATAAGTGTTTGCTCGTCACTTAACATATTCATTCGATATATAATTTTATTATAAAAGTATCCACGTTACAAGTAAGTTTTTCAATTCTTACTGAAAGCTTAAAAAATGAACGTAAAACTTCTAAAACTAAAACGTCTCTCAACCATTGAATAGCAAAAAAGTACAGAGCCACAAAAATACAGCGATTGCAAGCTAAAACCGAAACTCAAAAGCGAGATTGCAAAGCGGCGGCTTCAGTATTTGTCTGTTTTTTAAATACCATGGCGTTTAATAAACTTAGTCTCGTTGTTTTTGGTAAGTTACCTATGAATTATTGGGTATTTGATTCGTCATCAGCCTATCAGACGCCCACTGCTGAGCAAAGGCCTCTTTCTCACATGGAGAAGGTTTGAGCATTAATCACCACGCTTGCTCAAGACGGGTTGGTGATTTCAAACTTATAATTGTGAAACTATAAGTCCAGGTTTCCTCACGATGTTTTCCTTCACCGTAAGGTATTTGATTGTAAGTACATAATATGGAATAAATGATTTCTACACTGTTTAAAAGTTTTTATCTTAAAAATACTGCCTTAAGCGTTTATAACATACTCTATATTCAGCTATTCACTGCACATGGTGTTTGTCTTATAATTTACCACCTACATTTCTCCCCAGACTCGAAATAATAGCTTGATGAACGTTTCACGTACTTGGTGTAGTTGTTTATACGTAACATGTATTAATTAATGTTTGGTTTGTACTTCTGTCCGCTTAATAAACTCACAACTAAAGTTTACATTAAAATTACCACGAGCTATTAAATAAATTTATTTTCGTATATTAGATTGGCTTAAGCATGTTTTGTTTTATAACAATTAGTAATAAGATTATTTACTGAATACTGCACCTGACAGCAAAGTTTCATTTCTTTGTTCCTATTTCAGGTATTTAATTTACATATATTCATTCATTTTAATATAAGATTTGTGTATATATTTGATTGGCTAGCACCAATATCTATTAAAGATCACTCCTAGAATATTGATTGCATTGGAAGTCTCAAAGTCCCAATGCTGGGAATCTTATTTCTATTTTCAAGGTATTGGCGTCTCCGTAAAGGCAAACGATTATTTGTACTGGGACCCTAGAATTTCCATCGACGAAGATAACTAAATTAATTGACGATAGCATGAAAATTTTTCTAATATCTTTATCGAGTTGCAGCTGGTACGAGTATGTTGAGTATAGTAAATGTCTTAATATCGAGAAATACTTATTCACACAGACTTTTCAATATCGTGATTAGATTTATTTTGGTAAAAATCGGTTTTCATGTAGATATATATTAAAAGAATTTATTGAAGATGCATAGTGCGTTATTTGGCTTTGAATCAATTGCGAATAATAAAGTTAGCAGCATTGGACCATATACATAAGTATTTGGAGTTAAGTATTAAGTATAGCGCTTCTAGCATGGATATGGTGGAACAAATAAATTATAAATATTATTTTAAAAATGTGAAATATTAGAATCGTTAGTTAAAGAAACATACTTTAATTCCCGAATGCTTTACAGAATCAAAACTGATACTGAAAGTTATTGCTGAATGGTTAAAATTATTCGAGAACCTTTTAGAGTTAATTAATCCTCTTTGTTTTCATTATTGCAATTATAAACTTAAATTCTTGCCTATATGCCCAAAATTTTTTATTTCATACCTTTGAATATAGAATATAATCTCAATAATATTGATAGTAGGTTCATATATCTAAAAATTTTTATTAAACAAACAAGGACATAAGTATTTCTTTATATAAGTACTATTTCTCATCTCATGAAAATTTGCAAAGATCACATTACAACAAAAGCGGCGGAAAGAGTTTTCAAAATAATTTTGATTAATTATAATTAATGAAACTATGTTGAGACTTCACAAAACATTATATATTTAAATTAGAAATTCATTAAGCAATATTAGTAAAGTTGTAACATTAGGAAAGGAAACTAACAGAGTACATGAATGATATTATGAGTCATTAAACAGAATCCATGTAAAGGGTCTGAGACTATACAGCGTTGCAAACTTGTGGTTGAATTGTTACAATACATACACATTAAAAACATATCATTGTATATTTTAATTTCCAATGAATTCATATAATTTCTATAATCGCGTGAACGAAAACATTGTATTTTCTAAAAAATGTTTAAGTGGTTAAAAGATGCTGTCAATTAAAACGAAATTTAGTTTCTCTGTAAAAAAGATTTTTTTGTTAGCTTCGACAAGGTTACAAATAAATATTAACCTAGTAAAGTATAACAAAACTGTATTGGACTAAAACTTGAAGGGATATGTAAGTCATAGAAATTATATATTTCATTGTTAAATACATACATATACGTAAATGAGTGTTCCGAGCTAGGAACAAAATATTACAAGAATGAAATAAAAATAAAGATATTTAATTTATACGATTATATTTGCTATCAAAAGTCAAGAGCATTCACAGAATGTGATTAATAAAATCGGACTTTCTTTAAAGTTGACTTATACTCTCGCCGTATGTTTCTAAATGAGCAGCAACAAAATATATGAGACGAAACTTCTCAGCATTCCATGGATTCACCGTGCGGGTGCCGGGTCCATCGCGTTGCAGGGAGAGGAGCTTCAACAGTGCCTGGGACTTTCGACCCAAGTGTAGGTTTAAGGGGTCCCTTAACTAACGCGCGTTATACGCTCACCTCCACTGTCCAAGCTCCTCTCCCTACCTAACCAAATTTGAAAAGATAAATATAAATAGAAATAAATAACGTACAGGCAAGGATAATAAATAATAAACCATGCCATCAGACCACAGAAACCACAATATAGTATGACCGCTAGGCTCAAGTTATGTTAACATTTTAGAAATTAGATAACATAGTATATTAGATAATATTCAGTTATATTTATGTTCCATATATTATTTATTTTAATTATTACTTATATAATAAATGAAACCTAAATTCTCTCTCTGTCTCTGATGTTCGATAATAGAAACTGAATGCAGCCATTAATGCGTTTAATCCTTGCGACAACCCTCCAGAGTGTATATCGTATATTTAATTACGATAATAAATAATAATTTTCCTTAAACATTTCTGTTTTATGGTAGATAAAAAAAAATTTTATACACCGTTCAGTATACCTTTAAAACTTTTGCGTAAATAGAAAATTAATAATAGCTTTCAATTGAAATAAACATCATATAAAATGTTTGTTGTAATTATGAAATTATTGTAAATCTATATATATAAAAGAAAGTCGTGTTAGTTACCCCACTTATAACTCAAGAACGGCTGAACCGATTTAGCTGAAAATTGGCAGGGAGGTAGTTTAGAACCAGGAAATTGCGATAGGATACTTTTTATCCCGTTCGACAGCATTCCCGTGGGACTTGACATGAAACGTCAGCCACTATAAAACGTGGAATAACGAAACACAATTGACAGCTATGCGATTGACGTATAATGACATAAATGTAATTTAGTATTTGCTTGATAAATTTAGAAAATCATTGTTTTTCACATGGGCAGTTATAGTTTGTGTGTTCACGAGTTGGGAAACCATCCGCTTTATTTGTGTTAACGTTAGACCAAAAAACAAAAAATGTGGTTTACAAAGGAGCACTTCAATGAAACGGATAATTTGCGGACACGTATAACGCTTCGATTCGGTATCTACTTTGGATTCACTTTCATTTACTTAGAGAAGTTCAACTAAATAACACTTCATTTTTGTAATCGAAATAAATTCATTACTGTTGTGAAATGAAATAAATATTTTCCTTTTCAAATATAAACCAAAAAAAAATTCTTCGTCTTTTAATCACCAAACGAAATGTTACATAAAACAAAGCCTTCTGGAGGCGAAACGGAGTTCGCCAGGTTTACTAGTTGGAAATATTTTATTTTTACAGACTTATAAATCTACAATGGCGAATATTTATTTTGTACCTATTAGAACTAAACTAACTTGTAAGTAAAAAGGTTATCTAATTTTTTTTACTAGAAAAGTGACTTAATCGACTATATAATTTAGCTTGAGATATATTAAGGAAAAAAAAATAATACATATAATTTCAGCAAACAAAACAAAATTTATTTTACTTATAAGGGTTGAAATGGGTAATGCTTACTCGTAGGTTTCATTTCTGCATACATTAAAAGGTTTTAAAGGGCCAATTTCACCACAGGTGTCGTAAAAGGCTCAGAACAGTTATAATTTTTGGTAGTTTCAAAAATCTCTGCTAAATGAGACGAAATTCCTAAGTTTTATTACAATTTATAGATAGTATCATTACAATGTGATATCAGTGTGAAATAACAAAAATGCCTCAACTATGTTTAAGTACTATTGCAAGTCTTTCAATTACTTTGTATTCCCACGGTGGAATTTAATTCGAAGACAGACGAAAAGACTCAGGACATAAAAATATTATTTAATTAGCTATGGTTAATTTAAGAAGTACTGAAATATCCGGCATTTCACTATTATTATAGTATTGATTCATTTAATAGTTACCTATGCAAAATGAATTGAATTTTATGATTAAAGGAACTGCAACGAATTTAACTAAAAAGTACTATTAAGCTACACAGGATAAGGGATTATCTTAATTATTGTTTTAATAACGCTTTAAAAAAATCAAGCTTTTCAAATTGATTTAAGTGCAAAATTTATTTTGATCGGTTTCATTGATAATAATAATTATCACAAAATTTATAGATTCCCTTTAATTCGTCACCACAGTTATAATTTAATAATCCTTTTGATTGGATATTTACTTGCTAATTGGATCCATAATTGTATTTCGTATTTAATACAGTATGATAAGTAGTAAAAATTATGTTTAATTGATGTAATATGTTAATAATTAAAACTGTAAATATGTTAATAATTATATGGAAAAACATGTAGAAAAAATTTAAAGATCAGTTATGTTGGAATATAAACCTGCATTGTAATATTTAAATAATGGATAACAACTATAAAACGCACTTATTGGGTATTATTGATTCACTATGAAGCCTAAAGTTTTATATTTTTGCGACATTTCTAAGTACTCTTACTTTAACAGTTATGTGTTTTACAAAGCTACATTTTCACAAATTTTGTTCGAAATACTCTTACATTACGGCGCTGCAAAAGGAAAATATGGGTACGAAATTATCTGGTAACTATACTTCATTTGGTGTTGTTCCTTTCGGATTCATAAAGATACTGGCTCCAAAACGTGCTAGCGTTGTTAAGATATTATTCTCTATTTACTTTCTCTAGCTCGACTAAAATTATCTAAGACGCAATGGCCGCTTATTAAAGTAATATTGTGCGGAACTTTCCTCAGATTATTTAATAAGTAAAAATACATTTTGCTCCTAAAGAAATGTGCTCGTCCCAATTTAAAACAACTAATTTACTTATAAATTCTAATTAAATAAAATTGCCTCTTCACTAATATTATATCTAATATCTACAAATTAACTCGTCATTATATATTAATTTTAGTTTAAATCAGTGATTCCCAAAGTGGTCCAGGTGGACCCCCAGGGGTCCACGGAAGACTTGCTGGGGGTCTACGTAGGCGTGAACAAAAAATGGGGGTCCACGAAAATTTATCTGCTTTTGATAGTAAAGAGCAAAAATGTAAACATAGTTTTTATAAGGGCCTACCTACATTGTTTTAAGTACCTAACTAAGCAGATAATATTTTAATAAAGCAAGCGACTGTTACTTGTCCAAACTTGCGTATTCGATATAACGTACAATTTCGTGTACAGACTTGCAAAGCGCTATCCGCCCGACAATGCTTAGTGCTTGTTCAGACATGAACTTGATCACCACTATAAATACTTGATGCCAAAGGCAAAATCATTCATTTGTTTCCAAAATTTCTAAAATTTTATTTTACCTATCGGAATATAGAGACAGAACTCAGAAGTGACACAATTTTTATTTTTTGGCGACTTTAAGAATGTGGTAGAAATGTAGCAGCAGGGGGTCCACCGAAACCAGTAAAATTTTGAAAGTGGTCCACGAGAAAAATAAGTTTGGGGACTACTGGTTTAAATCCTTATTAAAAGGAAAACTCGAAATTATAACATCTAGATTGTTGAAAAAATTTAACGTGTTTTTATGTTTTATTTATATTTCACTTCTTATCTATTGTTCCTTAATTAGTAACTAGTTCTATAGTCCATATAACCAGATGAATCTGTAAACAAATTTAGCCATAAGCTAATTTTATAGTATCTATATTTGTTATTTTAAACTGATAAGACATTAAATTAATCAAGATTACATCTCACATTGTATGTCTATAGATAAAAATTAAATAGATATGTTATTGAAAACATGCTTAAGGTCACAAGAAAGTTTTATTTACTATTCGTGTTCTGAATAATAGGTGTCACCCGCATTTAATCGGACGAAAATACTACCAGTCAAAAACGAATGTGTGAATCAATTTATATGTATGAGGCCGAATTCTATTCATCGAAATTGAAATAACGAGCACAAAGAGATTTTTAATTTAATCCACTCCGTAACGTCAGTCATTCCTTACAGAAAGAACAATGAATGTAACTAAAATGTATTTTAAATATAACAATATATAATAAATAAAAAAGTACTGGAACAAATAAACAAATATGTACTTTTAAGTCTAACTTAAGTGACTATACATATGTACATATAAGTAGGGATGAATGTTTGAAATTATTAACATGTTTATATGTAGTACTTACATATATAATTTTTTGAACATACAGTAAGATCGTAAATATCTAAAAAAAGAGACGAGCAAAACATAAAGAATACGTCTTAAAAAAAGAATGAAAAAACAATCGTCCTGTTCGTAAAAAAATGTATGATGTATGTTTGATGTGTCTGAGTTGTCTTATTAAACGACTTCTTTATTAAATATATATATATATATATATATATATATATCTCTTTAGAAGTCACAATATCTGCCTAACAGTAAAAATTAAATGTGCCAACAAAGTAATGAAAGAAAGCACAGCTTTTTGGTCATATATCTTCTTTTTAGTATCGTATGTTACAAAATAAAGATTCTTTTATTGTGTGTCTGCTCAGTAAATTGAATATAATTTAGACTTTAGTACAAAAATCACCACTATAATTTGTGTCTTCTTTATAGTCCCTTTAAAATGTAAACACTTCATTTCTTTTGTATACATAAGATCCTTAAAATATAATTCATAAACTTTCTTTTGAGGTTTTAAAAGCTTCTGTAGTAAACTGCTAAACCTAAAATGACATCTATGATATTAAAATTTTTAAATATCTTTAACCCTTAACCACCTACCTCCCGTCTCACAGACGGAAGCTATTTTAAAGTCGTAAATATTTTGCTGTGTATGCGTCTTATGAACCTGTGCTTTCCTGTACTTTTTCCCCGCACCGATCAGTGTTGCGCAAGCACTTATCGAGGTCGGAGATGCGCGCCATTTTTTCCTGGTAAGTAAAAATCTATCTTCGAGTGTCTCAGAGACGGATGGTAGGTGTTTGTGTGACAAATTTTTTTATTGGCTTAAGGTGAAAATGGCTTTCAACGATTCCATTATTGAACGCTGGTTAGAAGATAACATATCGGATGAAGAAAATATACCGAACGATGAGTGTAGCGATGACGACACTGAAATTGGAGTACAATAGTACTGGAATAATGCAGAGGATCGTGTTCTGAAATTGAAGCCGAGGAAGAAACTACTTTACAAGCAGGTATGGTACCTCTTTCATCCCACAATGTGCTTGACGAATCACAGAGTTCATCTGAAGATGAAGTGCCATTATCTGAAATACGGTAATGACTGAGAAAAACAAATTATTTTGGTAAAAACCGGTACCGTTGGTCATCAGCTCCCCAGGATTCTCGTTCTAGAACATTACAACATAATATTGTAGAAGAAACATAATATTGTAGACTAGCTAAACAGCTTACAACACCTCATAGCGCCGCGAGTGAAATGTGAATCTCCAGCGTGACATCAAAATTTCACTTCGACGTATCCTTCACTATGACGAAGTAACCAGTCAACCAGCAGTGATTTCTAGTACCAAACGTGGTGAAGAAGTAGTCACAATACGAAAAAAATGCTCAACTTGTGATCCCAAAAAGATTCGCAAGACCCAGTACATGTGTTTCGAATGTAAGAGACCAATCTGCCTCGAGTGCTCGAACAAGCTGTGCATTGACTGCCGTGAAAAGCTGTTGGTTTAGAGTCTGCAATTTTGTTTATTTTTTTATTTTTTCTCTCTAAATGTCTCATGTCTATATTTAATAAATGTTAAAAGATTAGAAAAGTTTATTTTGAAGTTCCTATTTACATTTATTTTTATATTTCTGAAAACGTAAGTATAGTCAACGTAAGTAAGGCTTAAAAATGCCAAAGTATAAGTGTTGTTCGTTTTAGTTGAGTTTATAGTAGGTATAGTTGATCACTTTATGTTTATTTTCTTTTAATAAAACATTCAAATACGTAAAAAAGATATTTCATTCTAACTGGACTCCTAATTTACAAAAATCTTTGATTTAGAGTACAGGTGTCTCCCAGACGGGAGGTAGGTGATTGTGTAATAAAATTTGTAGGTAGGTGGCTAAGGGTTAAAATTTCGATATATCCGTTATAATACAGTTGTGGGCTTTTAAAATATATGATACTAGCTGACCCGGCGAACTTCGTACCGCCCTACAATCAAGAAATATCTGTTACCTTTTTATATAAATGAAGTTAATTATTAACTATTAATGACCCGACAGACAATGGTCTGTCTTCTTAACCGTGATTATTGAATTCTAAATGGTATATTAACAAATCAAAATTATTCTAATGCTTTAATCTAATTGGAACCTGGAAAAGAAGCTTGAAAATTACATTTCTCCTATATAGGTGTTGATCTAAGAGGACTGACTGAACTCTGTGAAGATTCAAAGTACGTTTATTTATTTTTAATGATACAAAGTATTGTACTACATACTGTCATTGTTATTTTATACTCAAATATAGCACGTTCAGTATACGATTATTATCATGAAAGGTATCTTGAAAATAGCAAAGCGGTGGAGGAATAAGGAATGAAAAAAAATAATAATATATACACACTATGTGGTTAAATAATATAAAATGAAGAGTATAAAAGTATATAGGATTTGTTCTGCATTGTGTATTGTTATTAATGCGTCATTCATTTCACGATATGGTGCTGGCATTCCTACCCTGATTAATGAATTACTACTCATGAGGTAACACATATCTTCGATCAAGAGTTTACTCTTGTGCTTTAGCACGATTATGTATCTCCTCATTCATCACAATATCGTGATTTCTGGAACTGACACGAATTTGATGTAAAATATCTTCTGACATATTATCCTTGTATTTGTGCCACAGGTTACATGGGTTTGATGGAAAACATGTCGAAATAATGATAGCGAATAATGTGCGTATCTGACTTGGAGATGCAGAAATAATGGCTTCAGAGATTGTCGTATCCCAATGACTATCGTTTTCTAATAACTTCAGTTCCTCACATGCAGCACGATATGTTGGGAATATTACACCATTGACAGTTCGTAGTGACTCAAATGACGTTGGCCCACGCACATTTACCAGCAACAACCGCAAATAGAAACATTCATTATTCTTTGGATGAACTGTATACATACGACCAAGAGCATCAGTAGAATGCACATCTGGATACCCAGGAACCACATCGCCTTGCTTCCGTCTTTGAAAATTCTTCGATGAAGCATTCCAAGTATAATAACGTGGCATCTCCGAGTAAAGCAAAGTTCGTGCAAACCGATCGCTTTGGCAGATTGCAAAAAAACTGGTCAATGTAGTTGCTGGAGGTGTTTCAGCACGTTGCGTAGCATTCGAAGCCGTGAAATATACTCGTTGACCATTCTCCAGATGCACCGCCAAATGCGTAACAGTAGGATGACGTTCGTGAATGGGAAATGCGAATGAAGTGAAATTTCATCGTTGGTATTCGAGGATTGTAGTCCAAAAACCGCCATATCACTGCCTTTCGTGACATATTTGCAAATATATTTTATGGACTTAACTGAATTGCAGTATTCAACGTTGCAATGTGTCTTGAACGTTTTAGAAATAAGTGGCGAATATGGTACAATCCAACTGTTGTCAATAACGAAATCCATGCTTTTCACTTTCGTTGTGACAGTTCGACCATTGTCATCTGGTGATCGACGCCGATAGAGCTGATAACCATCATTGCCAGTGACAGTTTCCGCCGTTAATTTCCGTGGATATCGTTTAGAGCACTTTCCATCGACCATGCAAGGTGATTGCGGATTGATGGCACCACACGGTCCATGAATCATATTAGTAGTAACAACATCATGTAGGTCTGGATCGACTTCATTATCAGGAATCTCGGCACATATGATATCATCTATTTGGTCAGGCTGAATTCTTTCCACTAACCAAATAAGAATGAGTGCGTGCGGGAGGCCTCGCTTTTGCAATTCGATTGAATACATCCAGCATCGAGTATCTCCAAAGACGCGTTGTTTAACAATAAAGTTCATCAGGGATCGAATTTTTTGCCTGAATATACGTGCTGTGATGTCGTGTCTATCACTTGATGTTTGTCCGGGAAGCAGAAATTGAGTAATTTCTATCCATTTTGGATTACAGGTAAAGGTAATAAAGAGATCGGGCCGACCGTAATGACGAACATATGTCATTGCATCTTGTGCATATTCATGCATATGACGTGGACTACCAATGTATGTCGCCGGCAGAATAGTTAATCGACCAATATTAACTGCATTTCCTTCAGTACTAACTGCATCACGTAAATGGATGTACTCCTCAGAACGCAGTTTGGCTTGGTTCAACCTAATGAATGTTTAACGTTCAGTTTCTATTTTTACATACATGTCAACGCAATACTGCTGAAACAATCGACGAAACCGCAGCAAATAGTTGTCAGCATTTTGACGAATCATCAAACGATATGCGTAATAATACATTGAGCTAACTTTCTTTGTAGTTTCTTCACCTGAAATTAAAAATTTTCATAATTAACCATTTCAAAAGCAAATTTTAAAGGCAAACAATACAGACATTAACCATTTTTTTTATAAGAATTATTTTAAATCAGTGTCTTTCACAAATAAATGTAATAAATTACAAAAATATTGATACCATTCAATGGATTTTTCATTTTAATATTAAAATAATATCCATCTTCTCCTTGCCAAAACATCAGCGGGTATTGCAATGTGTCATATGATCTATCAGATATTTGTTGCAGTTGACCATTATCGCGACGTGTAAGCACAATATCGCGTTTTTCCAATTGTTCACCAACAATCAGGATAGCAACTTCGTTTACTGTTGGAGCATTAAATGTCCTTTCGTGTGTTCCAGATGGTCGTTTATCTGCTTTGATGACAACTTTATAGGCATCACTTGGCATGCGCTCTAAAGCACTCTTAAACAACCTGACCAACGCATGATGTTCATGAAGCAGACATTGCAAGTCTTCAAGAATTGGTCGCTTCATTCCTGCATTGATCTCTAGGCGTCGATCAAGTTGTTCTTCCATGTTGCCCATGAAATATATTTGTAAAAATTTATTCTGTGTATCTTCGAAAGGTAGTAATGATCCAATTCGATAATGAATCTGTCCTTGTACCTACAAAATAAAAACCAGACAGTATTAACTATGTTATAAACACTTTTATCGATCGGAGAGTAGAGTTCAGAATTAGCAAATATACTAAATACGTATTAATAGATAAAGTATTTAACTATATCAATATAAGTACAAAAATAAATACCTTAAATGTCGGATTAAATCCTCTTTCTTCGATAATATCTGCCCCAAATGACGTCATCTGGAAACAACCATTGTATTTTTGTGTATTTGCAAGAAAGTGGCGTGATTCTTGTGTTTCGCCACAAAGCAATGAATACAATGGCTCAGGTGACGGAGTCAACAATCGCAATTTCACTTTACCATTAAGGCAGCATAATCCCGGGGTTTCTCCGGAAAACTTTAATGCACCACAATACTCGCAAACTACGTCCATTTGCCCAATGCAAACGCTAGGTTGCAAGCTGTAATCATTGCTGCAATCGTATTGAAACGCTGCTCGATTCAAATCAGCACTCGATAAATATCTTGTTCTGCGTCGCAAATTATCTATCTGTTGACCTCTGTTGTTCGCTCGAAGATTCTGCATTGCCAACCGAGCTGTTTCACGGGCTGCTTCTCTTTGCTCTCGTGATTGAGAAGCACGAAGCCGAGCCATACTATCGCGGTGCTGTTCACGTGCAATTTCTTGTTCTTCTTGAGTCCTTTGATTTGCAGTATTTCGTGTTCTTCTTGTATCACGACTTTCTCGGGAAAGATTAGATCGTCTTGGTCGCGGCATTATTAATTAAACTTTACTTCACCTAAACTCTTATTTTCAACAATACCGAGTTTTATATAGTTCACTTCACTTTTTACGAATGGGTAATGATACTATCATTACATTATAATTATTGTTAATTATTTATTTAATAGAAATATTTTTATTATTGATTTCTCACAAATATCAAATTGTCATCCATACGTCATTACATAGCCGTCATTTGCGTTTTTTTATTCCAATTTTGATTCTTTTTTGTCATGCTACGTTTTATAGTAACTGACATTTCATGTCAAATCCCACGGGAATGCTGTCGAACGGGATAAAAAGTATCCTTTTGCATTTTCCTGGCTCTAAACTACCTCCCTGCCAATTTTCAGCTAAATCGGTTCAGCCATTCTTGAGTTATAAGTGCAGTCACTAACACGACTTTCTTTTATCTTCTATATATATAAAAATGGATTGCTGTTCCTTAGTCTCGCTAAAACTCGAGAACAGCTGAACGGATTTATCTTATCTTAGTCTTGAAATGTTCGTGGAGGATCAGGGAAGGTATAAAAGCTGAAAAAAATTTATTCATTTCTGGGAAAACCATAAAAACAGCCCTTTTCTATTTCCCATACAAACGTTTTTTTTTTGACATTAGATTTGACAACTAACTAATATGTCAATCATTCTGTCGTACTTCAAAACACGGAGATTTATGGCTTACAGGTAAACTCCAAAAATGTAAATAAAAAAACGTAATAGATATTTCTTGATTATAGGGCGTTACGAAGTTCGCCAGGTCTTCTAGTATATATATAGATTTGATTGTGAATAGGCAAAAAAAGTAATCACTATAGAAAATAATTAAACACATCTTTATAGAATGCATTCTGGGACTAATTTTGTAATATTTGATTTTCTCGTCTTATTTTTAAGTTCTGTAAAATATAAAGAAATCAAAGTACTTTTTCGTCAGATAGTGTTAAATTTTATTTTGATTGTGCTCTGCGCTTTATAGTTAAAAAAATGTGTTTAATGATACTAGGAATATGCGAGAGAGAAAAGGAAGAACATATGCGCAATTGTTAGAAGTGCTCGGGACTTTTTTTCGTTGGTAGCGAGTTGGTGTAATAAATTAATCAATCTTAGATTTTCTGAGTCAGTTTATCTTTCGTTTATCTTATATTCAGATTTATAAGTTTCAAACGAGATAGTTGAAGATTATTAATTATTTAAATTGTTTTTCTTTTCTGTACAATAATAAAAATTCATAGTGGAATAGTACCGAATCTTACTATTAAGAAAGATATTTCTGCTCTTGTTACCAAGAATATATTTTTTACTTTACTCGTTGTATCATGCAAAATAACAGTAGTTTTGTTCAGTGAATCATTTCACCAAACCTAAAAAAGGCTTGCGAAACTAAATATTTATAATTGAATGCTCTTTGTATGTTGCCAATTGTTATAGTTCTGTTTTTGACAACTAACTTTAAAGTGCAATTGAATGGAAATTCCACAAAATAATTTCAAATATAATGTTTTTATTTTACTGAAATTTGTTTATTGGAAATATGGAGAAAATATTGTTTTAGATCAAATGGCGATTAAAAGTATTTTACAAAGTTGAAATAAAAATAAGATTTTCGGATATTACAACGGCACGAAGTTTTGATATATTTTTACAACTACATACTCCCAAGTTTATAGTGGCTTGGTATGTACATTATGTGTTAACACACTAAAGACATCGAAGTATACCTCAAAAATAGGCGTCTTAGTTTTATTAAAATGCGAAAATCATAGATATCATTGTTTTTTCACGTTGTTTAAATAATGTTAACTATTTATATATCTTAAATATTCTGCGAAGTTAGTGGAAATGTGAAAACTATCAGGGGTTTTAAAATGTAGTATATGGGAAAAATTGTCTCATGTTACATACATACATTTTCAACTTAATAATACTTACTCCTTCCAATCAAGATATTGTGCTCTAAAAAATTACTTTCCACTCATTACATCAATTTGGTAAAATATTAAACGGGATACTATACGTCAGCTGATTCCTTACACTTCAATACAATAAATTTGTTTAAGACTGATCTGTTTTCTTTAGATAAAATTTTAATAACAATAAGACATATTTATGATGATAGTGTTAAGTGCATTTACAAATAAAAATCTATTATATACAGTTGAATAGCTTAGTTTGAAACTGTCTAATGTGAGTGGTACTGTGGGGTATATTTTAATTCAGGCTGGGGCATTAGTACGTGATATTACTCGTACTGCCAAATAGATGGACAATTAGTATTCGGGTCATAAATACGGTTTGTCAACAGTACATGAATGTCACCGAGTACAGAGCCTGGGCTATGAAAGACTAAAGTAAAAAGTCTCCATTGTCTAATAATAGCTGTTATAAATTGAAACGAATTCAAACTTACTCTTTTGTAAAGTACCGTATTTTATATTTTAATGTTAAAGTATTTTAATGAGTGCTAATGACCATAATGAGCAATATGATATACATACAAAAAAACTCGGTATGACGGTTATATTAATGCATACTAAAAATTTATAAATCTATTTAAAAAAATCTTATAATCCTTTACATAATTTTATTTGTTTTTACATGTTTATAATAAAACGTTTGAGCAATACCTTTTTTTAATATGACGTAAGGCAATTTTCAATCTTATTTATCTTAATTTTTACATGAAATCTTCTATCTTCTATATATATAAAAATTTATTGCTGTTCCTTAGTCTCGCTAAAACTCGAGAACGGCTGAACTGATTTGGCTAATTTTAGTCTTGAAATACTCCTGGAAGTCCAGGGAAGGTTTAAAAGGTGAGAAAAATTGAAATAATTGCCGGGAAAACCCTAAAAACAACCCTTTTCTATTTCCCATACAAACGTTTTTTTTGACATTAGATTTCACAACTAACTAATATGTCAATCATTCTGTTTGATTGAAACAGGAAAAACCTGATTATTTATGGCCTCTAAGACGGAATAGAGTTCGCCTGGTCAGCTATACCTACATATATTACTCTTGACCAAACTAACGCGGACGAAGTCGCGGGCAAAAACTAGTTAAATAATAAAATATTTGTAGATATCATTCTATTTGTTGTAAAACAAATTGTTAAGCATCAAGCAGAGAGTATGTTATATGAAAATATAACCACGTTGTAGTCAAAAATACATAATCATCTACTCAGGAATTAACTGTGTCATAAATGTAGCTTCATATTCAATTAACGTGGGTTTATCATCATTGCAATGCACCAGAGAGTCGTATTATATTTCAGGGTTGACACAGTGGATGAATATAAATTAACGGAAAAAATATGTTAATGTTCGTGAGGATGTATGTATGTAAGTATTTTTGTTGGTCTTATACGGAGAAACTACTAGATGGATTTCGATGAAACCCCTCAATAATATAGACTACGTATCAGAATAACAAATAAGGTATAATTTATCGTGGAATACCATTTAGTTTCCGTAGAGCAAAGCATAATAGTTGTATTGTGTACTCGTAGGATGTCAAATAACCCAGAAAATGAGTGTCGTTGACATTTGGTTACGTTATCTATAGTTTTAACACGCTATAGACTTCTCTCTAAAGTAACTCCGCTGTTCTCCTGGACCAAAACTAGTAAATAATAAACTTTAATTTAAATTTGATTCCATTTGAATTTATATTTGCATTATATTGCAATCTTAAATAATAGTTAGTAACAACAGTTTTATGTCTGTATAAATTTAAAATGAATAAGAGAATATATAATTAATGATTCAAGTGAAACAACCAAGAATGGAATTCTTTGGAACAACCTTCAGAAAAATGCACTCCAGTTGCTTTACTGATTGGTACACCGACTCCTATTTGACTTTGTTCTTTATATGTATATACACATATGTATATGTAACCACCATACGGAGCCCGTTTGGCTACCTATTAGGTTTTCTTGGGAAAATCCTAATCAAATATTTCTTACCTCCCAGCATAGAAAAAACATAGTGAAGAAGCTACCACCGATTTTTTATTTGTTCCATCTTCGTTAATGTCGCTCTGATATGGTTGAGCATTGAGACAAGCTTGCCCATTACATTGGCCACAAGCTAAAGAGCATTGCAAGCCCGCTTTCCTGCATGCGCATCGCGAACCACAACCACTTTTGCAGTTGCAGAAAATTGTATTTAGCAAATTTTCTGGAGTAGGCGGTAAAATTGTCATGATAGGCTCCAGAAAATCATTTCGCATTGCCCAACCCCATACCTGGGGTTCCAAATCATGTCCTAACCAAGTTTGAACTTGATAATATACACGGTTGAAATGTTGATGAGCTCTCCGCCCTCTATCTCGAAAACGGTACACCGTATAAAAAAATTTTTGAAACAAAATTTGTAGAGAATTTAGTATTCTACAATATTGATAATAAATACATATAGTAAAAAACCCATAGGAAATGAGATATTTCCAAAAAAAGCGCAAAAAACCGATTTTTGTGACTTTTGACCTTGAAATTTAATAGTTGCTAATACACCCTACCATATGTAGGTTTTGAGACAACTTTAAGGGTGTCAATATACAACTATTTACAGACTTACAGCTGGGTATCTCGAATTCCGAGGTGAACTTACTATAATGACTGGACTAGTAGTTCGTTAAGCACTTTGAATGCGATAATTCTGATTCTGGAGATTCTAATTCATCTCGTACCGACAAATCTTTCATTCTATATTTCCTATATGAATTTTTATCCATATGTAAGCTTAAAATAGCTGTAATTTAAGTAAATATGTTCATAGACAGTTACATAAATCTGTATGTATTCATATGTAATGTACAACCCTGAATAATATGCAGAAGCACGGTTCATTAGAGTGAACTATGTGTGAACATCCGCGATTATTTTCTGCTCTGTCGTCGGTTTGTACGTTGATGTATGGCGCGCGTTGCTTCATTATTTTATTAGTGAAAGAATTAAATTAAGCGGAACATCTGTATCTTTCACTGTTCGAAAATAAAGCCCATAGTAATTTTATTACGAGTTGCATTACAGAATTACTCTTTGTGATTCAGTTGTTGGTAGTTCTATAGGTTCTGTGTTCTTTTCACTGATGTAAAACTTCAGGAAATATATATAAATAGCAAACCAATTTTTTTGCAGTTAGATTAGTAAGAAATTGGTTTATATTTTCATAATAGTCATATAACTTTTCAGAAAATTCATTTTATGTTTTATATACTATGTAATCTTTTAACGTAACGACACCGCCATTGGTATATTGTAGAATAGGAATGTCGGCGCTTTAATTAGGGAGACTGCGTGTAACGTTGGCCCTCTGGCTACCCAACAGATATTTTGGTTTCAGACCTAGGAATAACCGAAATTGTTAACCGTTGCTCCAACCGAAGTAGTAGCTTTGGGGGAGTAGTAGGAAATAAAACTTTTCCTTGGAGGAATTTCCTTTCGCAAACGCTCTACGTTATACTTCTGCTGAAGTTTCCTAAGGGGTTCTTTAAAAATTAGTGAAAAGATTTTTAAAGATTCGTCGACTCAGAAGAGATACTTCTGATAGCTAGTCTGCGGTTATCACAATAAACTAAGAGTGTCTGAAATTAATTTAAATGGTATATAAAAAAAGTTATAACAATCCCAAAGGACAAATACAATGATGAATTGCATTTATCGGTCTTTTTAACGTCACTGATTTAAAAAGTAATATAATAAGATAAAAAATATCATGAAATAAAATAATTGTGTTTTCTTTGTTATAAATGAGAGAGAAAACTCCATTTTAAAGTTTTGAGACTTTATGAAAGGAATTAAGACGGTAAACCAAAACTGATACAAGCAATTTAATTAATTTCCTATCTTAGTTAATCGAATTCCCAAGTTATTGAAGTTTATAGTTTTTTACAGTTCAAACAAATATGTTTATTAACATTTAAAGTGTAACCACGGCTATATAACTTGAAGTAAAGGTTGCTACGGCTTTCTTCAATTTTATAAATAAACAAGATTCAGTGTTGATTACATATTATTTCTGAATGATAAATTTATAGTTTGTGTGGGTGTACTAGGTACTAGAGTGTAGGTAATAGATGTGAGATGTCGGGAAAATTAAAACTAAAATAACATCATCAGCTATCTATATAGCTGAAAAACTTTTGAATTAAAAAATCTTACACAATCTTACACACTTGGTGTTCTTTGCTAAAATAAAGTAAATGGGCCGCATTTTGTTGTATTCAATTTCCATTCTGTTTTTCGATACCAGGCAAGAACACTATCTGCCAGTAAATGTGAATTAACTCTGGCTCCAATTTATCAAGGTATTCGTTGTTTTTGTGGACATACAACAAAACCCTAAAGATATGGTTTCGAAGCTTTCATTTTGCGTTTAATGAGCCACATGCTGTTTGTTTATTGCAGTTTTCTTTCTTAAGTTGCTAGTTTTATTACGTAGACACCATATATGGAATCAGAAACATGTGTATTTATAATTTTTATCAATAACGAAAAGTAGTTAAATTTTGAAAACGATTTTTAATAAAATTATGAATAATTAATTGGTGTCATGTCAGTATTCCTATAAACCATGTTTTATAGCAAAATCATAATATATTAATTATTTAACATAGACAACAATTGAAAACAATTTTTAAACTTTTCAAAGGAAAGTGTAGCTATAGTGATCTCTGATATAGAACTTACTTTAGATGCATCTTATTTTTCGACAAAATTTACTTATTCAAACAAAGTTAAGAAGAGCGTTTTAACCATGTTTAACAGTCAATTTTAATTTAGTTTATTACAAAACGTTTTGTATTTAAAACATAAGTTTGACTTAAACATTGAAATGAAAATGAGTAAGGAAACAATATAAAAATCGTTTTTTACCTGTATAATATTATTATGTTTTCTTTTATTCAACACAGTTTCTAGGTTTTCATAATAAACGTCATCTATCCATCGGATTCAAAATGTTTTTCATTTGAGTTATTATTCATTCGAATTTAAGTAATTTATTTGTATACATTACAATAAATATTGTCATATAGATAAGTGTTTTCACGATCTTAGTATAATTCTTAGATTTAAAAACTACTAACAGACCATAAAACGAAACCCATTCTTAATTATTTATTGTACGTGACGCTATTATTCTTGGGTCGTAACTCAGATTAATATAATATAAAAGCCCATTAATACACATGTTACACTCGCAGTTTTATTTTAAATTTTTCTACCTCTTTTTTGCTTATATTAGAACATCTAATTTCATCAATAAATGTGTTATTCCTAACTGGATATGTCTGTTTTGTTCTATAAAATTCAAATATACATTATTGATATACAACTATCACTAGTATATCGTCAAATGTGATAACAAGAAATAGTAAAAGACATTCAAATGACTAAGAATTTATCCATCTTATTCACGTGATTATACAATTAATAATTAACTAGAGGTTATCTTTATTTATAAATATACATTTCAAAACTTTCAGCAAGAAAAAAACCACATAATATTAAGATTAATATTATTAAGAAGGGAATCAAACTCAGTCAATATTATTGACCAACTGGGCACTGTTAGAATGTAAAAATCTACTTGTACAAATAACACCTTAAATCGTAAATATTGTAAAAACTGAGAGCTCTGATCAACACACAGTAGTCCGTCCAGAAGGAGTTACAGTAATTATTAGTCCAGTAATATTTAAGTTTTTTTCTTCTTTTCAAATCGTATATTTCAATTTTCTTCTTAGAAGAAACTGTAAATCGACTCTTGCGCTTGGTCATTTATAATTATCTCGCATTGTTATACTAAAGATATGTAATACCTTTTCAAATTATATTCAAAATGAATATTTATTTTTCAGATTAACTAACAGTTTTTATTAGTTTCTTTTACATTTTTTTATTACAAAAAGTCACTTCCAACTCATCTGCCCGTGAATACAGTTAACGAAAAATCAAAACGTCAGGGAAATATATATTAAAATGCGTATGTAGTATATTCTAAAAACGTAGAAGTACTATTATATAAAAACTTTGTTTTTTTTTAAATATATAGTGGCGATGAACTTCGATAACGTTTTTATAATTTTTAAGTTTGTTTTTAAATGATATAATATAATAATAACAATCCATTATTCAATATATATTTATAATAAATATTCCTTATTATAAAAATAATTAGAATTATATTACATAATAAATAAAATAGACGAAATTGAGATAAACAAAAATAATCATTAATCATTAATTAATTAGATCTGGTAGTAGTGGAGGATGAAACGATGAAAAATAAGTATTACTTATAAAACTATGTATATTCAAGTTATTATGAAGACTAATCAGTAAATACATTCTAACCAGATGTCTGTAAGTCAGCGGTCCATTTAAGATTCAATATATTATTAAGATACAGGAAATAAAAATATATATCAGCGCAAGATTGGGTCCGACGAATAGATAAGAGGTAAAAGAATAAAAGGTAATTGTTATGTAAAAAATAATCTATGTTTATTACGGTGAAGGAAAACATCGTGAGGAAACCTGGACTTATAGTTTCACAATTATAAGTTTGAAATCACCAACCCGTCTTGAGCAAGCGTGGTGATTAATGCTCAAACCTTCTCCATGTGAGAAAGAGGCCTTTGCTCAGCAGTGGGCGTCTGATAGGCTGATGACGAATCAAATACCCAATAATTCATAGGTAACTTACCAAAAACAACGAGACTAAGTTTATTAAACGCCATGGTATTTAAAAAACAGACAAATACTGAAGCCGCCGCTTTGCAATCTCGCTTTTGAGTTTCGGTTTTAGCTTGCAATCGCTGTATTTTTGTGGCTCTGTACTTTTTTGCTATTCAATGGTTAATTAAATTCAAAATTATAGATTGAATAAAGAAATGAAAAATGTTTGAAATCAAAGTAGAATCGAATTTCATAAAATACATTCGTTGAAAACGTTAGTCATCACAACAAATAACCTATATTTTCTCTTTTTACACGCTTAAAATTGTCATTCAAATGTAAATCACGAGTAAGCAGAATTCTAATAAAGTGAAACGAAACGAACAATAGTATGTGTAATTTGTATATATGTGGATTGGTGTTTGTGTTTCGCTAATTAAATTACGTAAGTTCGTCTTTGTGTTGATTTTAACTAACTAATGTCAACTAAAACTCTCTTATGCTTGAGGCATTGTTAAATACGTGATAATGGAATTTCTATAACAAATACATGTTTGAAGTTACTATTTTTTTATGAATTTTTACAATTAAAGTTTAATATATTATTGTTACATTGGGATTAGGAACAACAATAATAAATCTTGATTTTATTTGCAGAATTAAGAGAGACTGATTTGTATTAAAAGAAATAAATTTCATAGAGAAACTAAATACAAGAGAGGTGTCTAAGATATTTTCACCAAAATATTCTAGTTACTTTTACCATTATTAGCTTATGAAATTCAAAGGTATCGAAGAAATTGCCAAATCTAATTCTAGGTTAATGATATGTACAACTTTTAAATGTTACTTGTTCACAAAAAAATAATTACGAAACAACCCTTTTAATATGTTTCACAAATTTAGTCTCACTAAGGTATTTTGGTATCCATGATGTCAAAATTGTATTATAATACAAAAACTTATAAAAGAAACTTAATGTTGACACAAATGATATTCCCTGGCTGTAATATTAGAATGTAATAAGATATTCCTTATGTGAGATGCTTATGGTATAAGACTTCTAAAGTATAGTCATAAATTATAAGACCGTTGAATCCGTAGAGAAATGTACTAGCAGCATTTTACCCATCTCTTAGGAAATATACACGTCAAAAGTATTGTTGTCATATAAAAATATAGTATCAAAATGTTAACGACAGATTAAATGTGAGTCTTGGTTACTTTATAGAGGCAGATTAATTAAATATAGGACCCTCTACAATTTTAGAAACAGAATATCTCTTTATAATGATTTTCTGAACTGCTTTCTTTGATATTTCACGAATAATACTATTGTGTACATATAAATACTCACACTGAAATAAATAAAGCGCTGTATACCCAATCCTAAGAATAAATTACCATTTGTATGAGTTTGCTTTGTATTAACAATTTTTCAATTCGATTTTTTTAATATTATCTGTATGTTAGACCACAAAAGAAACGGGAAATTAATTTTTTCATCAATAATTTAGGCAGTACTTCTACTAAGATGTTTAATACTCTGCAACTCGTAACTGAATCGCCAGTCTACCACTTGCATCCTATTAATAATATTAAAAGGTAAGTTATTTAGACGAAGATAAGTTATCATATCATACAGAGGGCGCTAGTTCTCCTCATAAGAGTTTCCATTAAACATTAAAACACTAAAAATTATGAAAAACATGCTAAATGTAAAAAAATTCTGTATAGCATGGACTGTTTTCGTTTGATACGTACATTTTCTTTGTGTAGGTACTTACTTTAGAAACTGTTGGTTATTATAATTTCCATTATTTTGTATGCTTAGTAAGAAAAAATATACAACATTATAAACAATAATATTTTATTTTCGGACAACTCCGTTACACGTGAGAGTAAGGACAATTTGTTGAAAATAGGAAGCAATTCACAGCCGTCTGTTACAAAGGGTCGTTTAAGATAAAAATAGTCGATTTAGGTTCTCGCCTCTCGATATTGAAACAAATGGTCTCCCTGAACACAACCCAATAACTGTAAATTAAAGCTAGCATAGTGTTTAATGCACAAGTTAGGAATGTAATTTATGGGTTTTTATCATTCTTTATTTACCATATTTAATATCAACTTCATTTTAGAATGAATTAATTTACAAAATAGAATAAATAATTACTTTCAAAAATATAAATTTGTGAAAATACACTTAATTGTTGTGAAAATAAAACTTTAAACAAGATAAAAAATGAATAAATTGTATGTATTACAAAAATTAAACTGTGAGTACTATGAAAACACTCTTCCAAAAAGAACAAACTTTATGACTAAACGACAGCAATGAATGCAAAAATTTGTACCAGTTGTTAGAGGATAATGTAGAGTATATTTGTATAAAAAGTCAGTGGTGGCTCAGTGGTTAAAGGGCCCGCCTCTCGTTGTCGTGGGCGCGGGTTCGATCCTGGCCCGGGCAAGTACCAATGTGGTTTTTCCGAATCATATGTACTTTCTAAGAGTATTTAGACATCACTGATTAATGTTGATTCCCAAAAGTGGGTTGATGTCAGGCAGGCGGCCGGTCGTTAAAACAAATAGCCAAAAACTATTCACAACATGTAAGGCAGACCCTGGCTATAGCTGGGAAATTGCCAGGTAGAAGAAGAAGAATGTAGAGTATATTTGTAACAGTTATCGAGTGAAGATACTATTAGTTATCTTGTTGAACTTTAAGGAGCTCTCAGTGATCTTAGATTACCACTTTAGAAAATAGTTTTAAAAGTTAGTGTCCCCATAACATGTCTCAGAAACAGGCTCAGAGAGTGCGTTCGTAACCGAGGAGTACCTACTCAATACTAAAGATACGACTGTGTAACCAACCATATTCGTTTTAGTAATGAAAATCAAAATTGTCAAGATCACTTTTTTAAGAGTGAATTTTAATTTTTAATGATTATTTGATTTTTAAGGAAATGTTTCATGATTTGATTAGTTTACACAAGTAATAACACTTAACCCTCAACACATCTATCCTGGATACATAATACATTTTTTCGTCAGTTTTCATTTTCCATTTTTAAAACGAAGTGGCCCTATTTTATTTTGACTAGTTGACAATAAGTCACTTTTCTACTCAGAGGTTCATTTAGATTAAAATATAGCTTGTACTGTATGTAACATTAAGCATTGTACGTTATGAAATGTTATGTGTAAATTAAAATTAATCCAAATAAATTGTTTATTTTCAAAAATTAATACTTGTACTTCATCCTAAAACTCCTTATTAGCGACGTTTTGAATGACTTATTTATATATTATATCATATTTATATTATCATACATTATTATAGCAATTTTGTTTAAATATAAAAGCAACATACTTCAATCAGGATAATGTAAGTATTTTAATAACAGTTTACGATCCTTATGATAAAAGATTCATGTGAGACATTTTGGACAAATACCTTTAACGGTTCACTTGCTTACAAATGACGTAAAAAGCTTGTACCACACTTTCGTAACAACGTCCATTTATTAATCTTACATAATATTATTTCAATTTTATGAAAACTATACTTCAACAAACTTTACTGACATTTAATCTAAACTTGAACTCAATACATATACATATATGTTTAAAAATGGAGAGAAAAGCAGAACTAAACAACTGTAAATGTAAATTGTAAAATTCTTTTGGTTTAATGCCATGTCGTAAAAATCATTAAAATTTATTGCATGATCTTTAAATGGATTTCAGCTATATTTTATTGTAAGATTTTCTATTATTTGTAAAATTAAAAATGTTTATTTCTTATCAAAATCGTTTCTCATTTTAATATCTCCTAAACTTCCCTTCATGTCAAGACAATAAATATTTTTACCTTTTTCTTTCTCATGTTGAAGACAATACATTGAACTGTGCGCTTGGTGACCATTTAAAGTCAAAAAAAGTTTACTTATTTAATATTTTATAACACTATATTCAAAAAACAAGGATTTGTATATTACATATATGCAAACAAAAAAAATGGTCAAAAACGTTATTTTGTTCAGATGAACGACTGTAAAGAGGAATAAAATCATCTTGAAAATTTTGCCGTTATCTTTGAGTAAGGAAAATAAGAGGGAATAATGAATTTAAATTTATAGGTGCGAAAGTGAGTTGTGAATTTGGTCGTAAGTTTTCTAATTCGGGAAAAATATAAATATATAATGTTTAAAGAACTATTGTAGTAATAAATGTTTAGATTCTTTAAAGTAAAATGTAATTGTTTAGTTGAAAAGAATATTCTATAAAATAAATTAAATTATAAAATCTAATAATTTAATTCACTCTCTAAGATAGATATAATAATGTATAAGGTCATTTATTTTTCTCGTTTAAATAATGAAAGCAATTGAATATAATTAATATTATCTAATCTGATAGCCCTTAAGAGAAATAAAAAATGTGAGGGCAACATCAAAACGCATTAAAATTTGAATTTTTGTTCATTATAAAATATTAAATAATCTTTTTATCATATGTACCATCAAGATTCATTATTTTAATTTCGTATCCATAGTTTAAAATAAAAACAAAATATACAAAGACTTACTAAAATATGAAACGATATTTTTGGTGACTTTATTCTTTTAACTTTAGACTTCAATATTCATAATGTCATAGTTTTTATAACTATTGACTGTAACTTTTTATCAGTGTTAGTACAGCTCGCTTTAAACTTTTCAAAACTTGTTCTCGTTAAGTTCCCTCAACAATATCTTATCCAGTAGCAAATGGTGCTAAAACCTAATTTATGTTGTATGTTTTGTATGTGATATGATATGTCAGATCATGTTATGGTGTGCGATTGATTTTCTTTTGACTTTCATTTTTATTGAACTCATTACTTTAGCTGTTTGTATATTAGATCATGCAAGGAGCTCAATACCAAAAAAAGTTTTACTGTATGACCACATAACATTATAAAACAAGAAAAGATTATAAAATGAAAAATGTAAAAGCTGTTTTATTTATATAGAAAAACTTCTGTGGATCATAACGTTACAATTGTACAAGTTTTCGTTAATATATGAATTTGATGATTATATAAGTAGAAATAATATTTTAAGTAAATAGAGTTATGAATGAAATGTATGAAGAAAACTCCTCTCATATAAATAACAGTTCCATATAATTCACGGTAATGAAATTGTAAGGAAATTGAAGATATTATCAAAGTTATAATAGACATTACACAGGAAAATGTCCTACGTGGAAGCAGTTCAAAGGGTTGCAAGGTATGTGATCCATTTTTTTGAAAAATGACATCTTTTGAGATTTTAATCCGAGTAATAAAATAAGGTATTTAATAAGCACTAAGTAATACGTATAACTCAAAATCTTTCAAGTTTAGTAAGGGTTACACTTAGAACTCGTCAATCGTCCGTCATATGTTTGTAACTAATGTGTTTTGATTAAAAAAGACTAAAATACCACACCCAAACATGTGACAAAACTTACTTCTTTTACAAAGTTGTTTTTATTTGAAATGATGACAAGTGATTGACAATCGTTGTTTAAAGTAAAATTAAAAGTTAAAGTAAGTATAAAAATTGTACATCATTAAAGTTAAGATATAGAAAAACGGAAATAAATGTAATAAGAGTATGTACTTCAATTTAAATTAAACATAAGTTAAAGTTAAAATTACGTAAAAACCTCTTACGTTTAATATGTAATTAGAACAGACAATGTCTGCTTTTCATGAATTCTATATGATCCCCCAGCCATTAAATCCTTTCTAAACTGGTTTAATTTATTTGATGCTGTTCATTATATGCTTGACTTTCTTTTCAGAAATTAACGAAATATTGTATTAAAAAAATGATTAAATATAAATTTAAACTGCAAATAATCATTGCAGGACAATTCAAAATACACACTTATGTTAATATCTGTAAAACATAAACTCTCTACGAAAATAAAGGTAAAAGGCTCTACTGACATTGGATACTATGCTAAGGAACTTTCCCTTTTTAGATGTAATATGATATACTAGATGATACGTGAATTAAAATATTTATATTTATTTATTAAAAAAAGAATCAGTCTAAAAAAGTGAACTTGAACGTGAAGTTTTCACGAAAGTATTTGTGTTTATATATTGTTTATACTGTAATCAATTTCGTCTTGATTCTTGCTGACTTTTATTCTAAGAAACGTAGAAATGCCATCCACCGTAGTAAGTGTACGGTTCAAATGTGTATGCATATAGTAAACGAAAATTACTGGTTAGATAAGTGGTCCAAAAACTATATTGTTATTTCTGCCAGCATACGATCTACAGAAGTTAATATTTAAACGGTTAAATTGGGTGGTGCAACACTGATTTAATAAATAATCACACAAATATGTAGGTCACACAGACCACTATCTGTAGTAATAGTTAAACACTAGTTTATGGATAAGCGTGACTTCTATTTCAATATATTATTTATTATAGTCCTGAGTAATTTGATTTAAAAAATGATTTCTTTTCGGTATGTGGGAAAATTTATGATTACTTTTTATTGAGTACACTTTGACTACTCGTACCAACAAAATATTAATAAATATGTATACTAGATTTAAATAAGACGTTTATCATTTCAATTTAATCATTAAGACATTTAATAAAATTCGTAAAACAATTTAATGATACAACAGTTTTTTATATTATTAAAGGATTGTTCAAAAACTTCTTTAGCTCTTAATGAAAATAATTTTTCATTTACTACATAATATTTTGTTCGGTAATTGTTTAGTCAGTGGTGGCCTAGTGGTTAAAGGGCCCGTCTCTCGTTGCCGAGGGCGCGGGTTCGTTCCTGACCCGGGCAAGTACCAATGTGATTTTTCCGAGTCATATGTACTTTCTAAGACTATTTAGACATCACTGATTAATTTTGATTCCCAAAAGAGTGTTGATGTCAGGCAGGCGGTCGTAAAAACAAATAGCCAAAACTATTCACAACATGTAAGGCAGACCCTGGCTATAGCTGGGAAATTGCCAGGTAGAAGAAGAAGATTATGTTCGGTAAAACCTACTGAGTGGTTGTTATCGATCATTTACAAATATAATTAGGAAAAAATTCTGAACAAATAAACGTATGATAACCTCTTTGATAATTTTATAAAAGGAGAAGGAAATCAATTCATCTGTATTTTTCCAAGATGTTTTTGTATTTTAAAGCTGAAGCTTGCTTTAAATTTGGTCCAGTTCTGAATGTGGCAAGTGGCAACAACAAGAAAATTATTTTAGTTTAAAATTAACATTAAGTATGACAAGTTAGTTATCGCCAACAGATTTTGATTTATTTATTTATAAAGGTTCACAAATGGTCTCATGATGATTGCAATGAAACCTAATTTTGGAATCCCGAGAAAATTGAGGTAAATCCTTTAAATTTGTACTAATCCATAATACACTTAATAAATAATGGCATTGCTTAAGGTATATTATGTGTGACGTCCATTGTAGGAAGACAGATTTTTTATCTTGTTATTAATCAACTTCAAAAGAGTTCTCTTTGTTTATGTATGTCCCCAGATTTCTCAAATACTACGGGAACGACGAAAGAATTCTAAAACTAAACAAGTTTGTAATGTAGATAAATGAACACTATTTTATTTACTTTCTAACGATCTAATTTAATACTCAATTAAATATACACAATTACTATTTACTTAAATATAATTTTATTTATTATTTAGTCGCTTTCCAAAAAATTTTGAGCTTTTGTCACTGTGATAATCGTTGTACATGAATGTCCATAACAATTAGTTCGATTTAGTTATTACGAGTGAATCTCTTTTTTATTTTCACGAACATTTTTGTGTCTTTTCTCAATATTTTTAGGCAACATAATCAAATATCAAATCTCACTTAACGTTTTAAAATTTTGGTAACTGTATTTAAAAATTATAGTTTTCATGACCTGTCAAAAATAAAATCTAATCACATAAATTTTTCCACTTATTTTCAAGTTTGGATTTAATAATATTAATTCATTATTTAGTAGGTTATGTTTTTTTAAACATGAAAAACATAGAAAATCATATAATAAATCACAGTTCAAGAAATTAACTTTTTCCCCATATAATTATAAAAACCTAATTAATTTAATTGTTTTATAAAAAAGCGTAAGGCGAAAAACGAAGTTATTACTGGATTTTTTGTATGCAAATTCTTTAATAAACTCATCTAGTTAAACACACATAATTCTTGTGATTCAAGCCTTTAAGAAATCCATATCGTCTTTTATAGCTAAATTTCCGATATTTTCTACAGTGTATACTCTTTTTATCTTGTCTTTTATGAATGACAACAACTTTATGTACTGACTTTACGTTTGCCAACTAGTTTAGCGGTAGCTTTTATATCAGTACAAAGCCTAACTTATAAAAGTATTCCGTGCCAGAAATGTATTCGATGAGAAAAAGATAAAAATAAGTTATTTTTCTGTGGTTCTGGATTATTTATGAAATTATTTTGGATAATTTCCAATTTAAGATTTGCAAACAATAACTTTTAGTAGCACGAAATCTCATTTAAATTGCTGTAACTATAGTCATTTTTATTGAAGATAAAGCTTTGTTTAGGAACTGCGTAACATAAAAATGTAATGCATCATAGTAAGGAAATTCACATAAAGTGTATGAGGATGATTTGTGAGTCAAATTTGAATATTGTAATTTTTTTTTGTAGTCACACAAGGGAATATGAAATCATATGTTAGAAAGCCTAGATTTAAAAATCTAATACATGATACTCTCGACGATAAAATTTAAATGATTATTAAATCTCTGGGGTACACATATTTGCTCATTTATTTTAGCTTATAGGTACACTATACTTATAAAAAGTATAATATAAAGCAGAAAAATCTTTAAGAGTACGACGTATTAATTTTGATTTAAAATTTTTGGGTATATCGGTTCTGAATCCGATCATACTACACAGATTTTAACTTTTAACAGATTTTAACAGATTTTTACATAAACTTAGCTAATAGAAATTCCACCTGAACATTAAGCTCAACTTTTGTGAAACATTTATATATGTGCAAAGGAGAAAAATACATGTGAGTCTTTAAGTAGAACAGCATTTTCTACGATACTTTTCAGTCCCCAAGATAACACTCTCAGCATATTTTATATTTCCAGCTACGATATTACAATTGTCTATCTAAAATTATATTATAAATTGATGAGTTATGTATATCATTCAATATTAACAGAAGGGTATAATAAGTCAAAAACGTTGAAGTTGTGTTAGCTGCAAACAATTATGTTTAGCTATTAAACCGAAAACTAAGTTTTACAAAAGCTTGAAGGCCTCATAAAGTACAAAGCGTTGCCAGTAAAGTTCCGTCATAGCGATTTACTAACGACGTACAAGTCCTTTGGGAGAAAAATGCTCAGCGCTGTTGTTTACATCCACTTTGACGTTATAAATGACTTCGGAATAGAAGGTTTTTATGGCTTGTGTGATTTTAGTAGGTTCATGTTGGTGCAACAATATTTCATGGACAATTTCTTTTATTTTTACATTAATTGTATGCGACTAAAATAGAAAAATATTAATATACTCAAATGATTGTGGTTGATGATAAAAATGGTATCATATTAACATATTATATTAAATTTATTTATAAAATAAGAATACGCTTTTAAAAGTAATATGTTTCGTGTCCATTTTTCTGCACGAAACACAATAAGAACATTTAACGTCTAACTGTCGACGACTTTCTAGTGCTGCAGTACAAGAAATATACAAAATATTTATCGCTTTTAATACTGGAAATTATTTCTAACCAGTTTAATTTTTGCCTTCCGTCTGAATTTAAGTAAATAAAAGTACAAATAAAAATTAATTATTAAATTGTCATGATCCGTAGTTTTTTTTTATAAAATATGAATTATTAAAACCCAAAATCATATTAAATTCAAAAATCTAGTATAAAATATTAAAATTACTACTACTAGATATGGTAATGTGAGGAATCGTGTAACTGCAGTACTTAACTTTTCCTAATTAATCATTTAATAAAATAACTAACGTAATGGTTGCTAAATACAAGATTGCATTAAAGAAGCATTTATGTACTCTCAGTCTTTGGGGTGCTAAAACAATTTTACCTAAAATATATTATTGCTCTAAGGTGAAAGTTTCATTATCGAAGCATATAATGAAAGTCGTATTTTTTATCAATTTCAAACGAGTGAATTCCCAATTCATGAATATATTGTCATTAATTTACACACATAATACAATATACATAAAATACAAATTTTATTGCTTATATCTATAAATATATGTATAATCTTTAGTAATACTTAGAGCATAATAAATTAAGGAAATATAATAATATTGTATAATAAGACCATATAATGAAAATGTATCACAGCAACTCTGCAATTTGCAGCTACTGAAACTTGAGTTTTTCTTAAGATGTTGATGTAGTTTTGTTGAGTTCATTTTGTCTCACACAAATTGATTCACCTCAGCCCGAGCTTCTCGATCAAGTTCACTGAGTCTGTTTCTCGTGTACTGTATGCTTGCTGCCAGCCTTCTACAACAAAGACATACAG
The DNA here is from genome assembly GCA_916720795.1 of Danaus chrysippus. Taxonomy (NCBI): domain Eukaryota; kingdom Metazoa; phylum Arthropoda; class Insecta; order Lepidoptera; family Nymphalidae; genus Danaus; species Danaus chrysippus. The sequence continues at coordinate 174,927 of CAKASE010000005.1, read as the reverse complement.
TATTTTTCAAGTCAATATCATGGGTACGCTTGCTCAAGATACCTGATAGTAATAAAATCACGAAATAGTTTACTATCACTGAATTACCATTTAGTTATGTTCATATTTATTTACCAAACACCAAAAATAATGACAAAATTAATATCAATAAAGTATTAGAACAGAAGATCAAGGAAGAAACTTCGTAAGCGGACCTGATCTCATGAAACGAGTAAATAAATCACACGAAGTTCTCAAAACTCTAAATTTTAAATTGATATGTAACTCATCAAGTTTATGAAATAACCTGATTCAATTATGAAGAACTAGCATTCCGCCCGCAGCTTCGCCCGCGTGGAGTTCGGTTATATCGCGTTTCCAAGAGAACCTTTCAAAAATCTGCGATAAAAACTATCCTACGTTCTTTCTCAAGGTCAACTCTATCTCTGTACCAAATTTCATTAAAATCAGTTCAGTGGTTTAGGCGTGAAAGCGTAACAGATAGACAGACAGAGTTACTTTCGCATTTATAATATTAGTAGGGGTAATGATTTATTTATCGAAGAGTTACAGTAAAAACTATATTTGACCCACATAAATACGTTCTCGTATGTATACAATAAGTAACTGAGTTTTAGTGTACTCACGTAAAACTTCGCTTCCCACTGATGTTTTGGATGCGTGTATGATGGGCAAGGAAAACTTTCCTTCTGATAAATCTTCACAGAAACTGCCATTGCTGTTTAACTGGAATAGTAAAACACATAATAAATATGCTATAATTTTTTTTCGAAGAAAATATAATGATCATCGTTAATTTGAAAAAAATCACATTTAAATTAAATTTCTCTAAAATTGTTATGATAAATTTAAATTTGTTGGAAATATAAAGTCTGTTTAATATTACCAGTGAGATGTTCGTTCATCTGATAGTAACGATATTTATATAAGACAGATTTGTAAAAACGTAGAGGTTAGAAAGATGTGTAAGTCTTAGATTACTCATATGTGTCATCTTATTGTATTGATCCTCAGTGGGGCAAATGAAGTTTTGCTCCCAATAAATCTCAGTGCCTTGTCCCTACCACACTTCGTGTATTTGATCCGCGAATCATTTGACTTTCTGTAAAAAAATATATCTTCTTCACATAATTATTATATGTACGTAGTCTACATTATTGTATCATATACATATATATAATTTTGTACAGTTTTCAGCTACACTTTATGAAAGAGTTTCGTTCTACAAGTTATATTATAAGTTACTTCTGTCAAGTCTACGTTTCATTAATAAATATGTAGTTATAATCAGACCGTTGCATCTGGTACTAACTCGAGGACTATTTTCATTGACTCCACCATTACTTGAACAGCGGAGTTTATGGTCAAGGCCCAAGGGAACACCGTAGACCAAATGTGCTGTTGGTTTTCCTCGACGAACTAAAGTCCTGGATTCCTGGAAAGACAGCGACACAACCATTATATGACTACAAAAGTGTATCCTTGCAAGAAAAATCTTCGGAATTCATTATTTTAAGTAATTATTAATATTATTATCTTCTTTTGTTAATACGAATATATACTTACTAAGAAATATTATAATTATACCTCATTTTACAAACGAATAATAAATCATTATTTTATTGTAAATTTGACCTTCGTCAAGTTAGTAACTCATTTTTTGATATATTACACTAATGAAGTCGTCAGACTAATTATAATATATGTACTTAACTCATCACTATTAAAGATATTATTAAGATATAAAATATATAACACAAATGGTATTATGTGTTTAGCGAATTAAGCAAGGTTTAACAATTTAAACTACTTACAAGCTATTAATACAGAAGGAGATTAATTTTCGTAAGCGAGGGTGCGCGTGCGAGTGTCGCCGTAGTGATGACGGACAAGCGTTACACACCTGAAATCTATGCGGACTGACGAGTGACGAGCCCGGCGGCCGGCGCACTGGCCGCTCAGCTGGCCAGCGGCGACTAGCGGGGGCCAGCGGGGCTACAGGTGCGCGGGCCCGGACGACGCGAACAATAGACGCAGCACACATCCTCGCTATATACAATTTAATAAGAAGTTTGTCCGTCGCAACTTGCAAGAAATAAAAATATTAAATAAATTTTTAATTTTAAGCAATAATTAAACAAATACATATAATTAAAGGAGATGGAGACTGGTGGGCCCAAAATGTAATGAGTTCAAAATTGATTGTGAAAAATTTGATTGAAGAAAGTGAAAAAATTGATTGAGTGATTTATGTGACTGGTTACTGAAAGGAACTACGGCCGATCTAGCGAAACTAATTTCCATAAAAAACTTAGATATTCAATAACCTAAAAATCAAAGTATTGCCAAGTCACTTAATAGTACCACCAACTTTTTTAATAAAAGCGCCATCTAACGAAGTATAATACGCTAATATCATCAATATCGATAACTCATAGTAGCCGAGCAGAAATCTTACGAGCCTACTTAATACTGCCACACGTCAACAGAGGGCGCTTAACCCAATATGGATGAAATTAAAGATATGTTAAGAAAAATGCAAGAAAAAATGAGACAGCAAAAAGTAGACATGATAGCCATGAAAGCCATGAAAAAAGACATTAAAAACACAAACAACAATAATATAAATGAGAAATTTAAGAGTTTGGAAAACAAAAACTTACAACTAGAGCAAAACTATGTAGCTTAGATGTCAACATAAATATTACAAGAACATCCCATTTATCAGTGGGTTGTCCTAGACTAGCTAATGCTCAAAGGTTCTTTGTAACGTGGTCCACTAAATATCTTAATGACCGATCTGATTCGATCGCTATAGGTTGTATGTTACATAATTCGGGTAAATGATAGTTAATTAACAATCGCTTATTATCGTATCGCTCGCAAAGCAAAGACCAGGCTTCTTTGTAGTTAGAAGATGACACTTCGAGATTTGAAATTACTCGTGTCACATCTCCCTCGAGATACGAAATTAAATAATGATATATTTGTGAATATCGGATGAATGATCGTTTTCGTGAACTATAGTTTGAAAAATATCTCGGAATTCCAGCCAGCGGAAATATGCGCCGTCAAATTTACCGATTTGAATTTGTGGCAACTTAAAACCAAGACTGTCAGGATCATGATGGTGATGGCACGAGGTTGCAGGAGCTTAAGATTTACGTCCCGCTTGAGATTGTATTTTCGCATTTTCAATGAGAATTTTTATTATAAGAAATAATTTGACTTTCGATGCCATCTCTCTCATTGATCTCAGAGTCTAAGTTTTGATAATTTAATACTTCCATTTCAGTTTGTAAATCTTCAAATTTAGTAGATAAAGTTTCAAATTTATTTCATTTTAAAGATAATTCTGTTTAGCTAGTACTAGATAGTTGAATTGAATCTAATGTTGTCAAATAATTTTTAAATTTTGTAATCTGGCCTTTTATGGAACTACGTTTTAAGCTTAATAATAGGTTTATGTGATTTGGTACCCATGACTTCGAATATTAAAATTAAGTTAATTTATAATATTGAAAATTCGAAAAGTTATTAGTTTATCCCACTTAGCTGCACTGGAGTGAATTAAATGCGTCACTCTCCTCCCTTCGGCGATACTCCCAACAAAGAAACCGGTTCTGCCTCGCAAATAGCTCGATGCACAAAACCAGCGTCCTGCTCGGCACCTGGAAATTTCGGCAGAAAGGATGACTAAAAGTGAAGTAGTATGGTGCTCTAAGAGTGCAGCTATTTAAATAACTGAGAGTATGACTACGTATTGGACGCACATTAACAAGTGGCACTATGATTAAAATGTATAATTATTTATTTATTATATTTTTAAAAGGGATATATTTCGTAGTATCGTAATCGTTATAGCTTAGATAAACTTTTAGCGTTTTATTTGAATTTAATTATTTAAATGTAGTGAAAATTTTGAAACATGTTAAAAGAAATTGTTTGAACATAATGAGAAAGTAATTTTGTTTATTATTCGTACTAAGAAGTTGAATAAGTCTATGAACTTGAACTTGAATTCGTTTGTCCTTTGTATTTATGACGTGTCGGTACAAAAATAGGTATTTATTTCTCTTAATTAATCGGAATTCCGTATTAACACTCATTGTATTGGAATAATTGATTGCAAATAATTTTAAAATATGAATAATGCACTGTGGAGGCAAGGAAGTAAAGAATTGTTAATAACGTGGTTTGTAGGAAGGACAAAGGAAGGACACTTATCTTTTCGTATAATGCTGCCGTAGTCGTGGCGAAGCCTTACTGATATTGCTTCGCTGCTGGACTCGAAGACAACCAGAAATGATGAATTCGTCTTCGTCTTTGATAAATAATGGATGCGACGCCGTTAACTTTTGATAACCTGGCACGTCGACACCTCGTACCTTGAATTTGTTGATTTTCGTATAGATACGTCGATTACGTCGGGGTCACCAATTTATGTCTTCAAATGAGACACTTGCGAGTCGTATTATAAATATAAAGCCTGAAAATTTTATAAATCTTGTTTAATTTCAGTTTCAATAGACAGTTCCGTTGCACAGTACCAAGGCGAGTTATAGAATACGTTTTAGACAAAGAAAAGATTTATATTGTAATTATGTGTTGGGGTAGTATTTGAAAAAATGTCAATAGTTGCGCCTGTTTTTTTATATAAATTACAATAAAATATTTTGATTAATAAACATTATATTGAGACTTCACCACATTAAAGTACAAAAAGTGAAGATGTAATAAAGAACGTTTGACTTGACGCGAGGAGAGCACGGTTGTTTTTATTTGATTCCTTTAAATATACACGTTCAGTAAAATAAATGTACCTAATACATTAATATTTAAAACTTGTGTCCTTGAGATAGGTATCAATAATTCATTTCTTTATATAAGTCCCAGGAATCCAATATCTAGTTTGATCCTGTTCCCGCGACAGTTTGTAAATTGTGATCTGTGAACTGTGAACTAGAGAATGTAATTTAAAAATATAAAGCTTAGTTTAACCTCACATCTTTCTAAACTTAATGAACTGTTGTTTAAAACCGTTAATATGATTCATTGTATTGTTGTACTTTCTAACTAAAATTTTGCATTATAAACTTACCAAAGAGGATTTTGGCTTCGAGTTAAAATTGTTTGAAATTTGTTTCCATTATTTCTTTCAAAACCCTTTAAGGAACCTATTGCTATATTGATAATTAATTAATAAATAAATCGCTTAAATTCAATATGAGACCCCTCAAAAGGTACAATAGTTATTCAATGTGTACAAAAAAAGATGTTAAGCAGATCCGTAAATTATATAAATATTAATTAATTTTGTTTTGATATTCATATGAATAATAAAACAAGAGTTTGAAATAAACAACACAACGTAAAATTTATAAGTTAGGTTATCACGAGTATGTAATCCATATAAACCCATCGGTAGGAAAAATAAAATAAAATTAAATAAATAGATAAATAAATAAAATAACAATTGGAACTGATTATAATTTTCAGAATAAAAATCATTAATAATAGAATTAATGTTTAGATACCATATTCTTTTTGTTATAAGAATAATTATAACTAAAATAAGAGTAAGAAATTCAATATTAAATGTATACCATGTATTTGTACCCTATAGTTTAACGTAACTTTGACTACTTTACTTTTATATTAATACTAGTTTTTGCAGGCGACTTCGTCCGCGTTAATTTCGTCATAAGTAATATATGTATAGTTGATCGGGCGAACTCTATTCTGTCTTAAATAACCAGGTATTGGTATTTATTAAAATTTTCCTGTTTCAATCGAACAGAATGATTGACATATTAGTTAGTTGTCAAATCTAATGTCAAAAAAACATTTGTACGGGAAATAGAAAAGGGCTGTTTTTAGGGTTGATGAATTAATTTTTTTCAGCTTTTAAACCTTCCCTGAACCTCCAAGAACTTTTCAAGACTAAGATAAGATAAATCCGTTCAGCTGTTCTCGAGTTTTAGCGAGACTAAGGAACAGCAATCCATTTTTATATATATTGAAGATAGAAGATTATATATACGTATGTATATGTGTTTACTTAACGGCTTATAAAACATTGTTTTAATAAATTGATCTGATTTTAAATTTAACACTTGTTTCATTTAATTCTAATAAATACATTTGATCCCCTCATCTCCTCATCGCGCATCTTCAGGGTGGAAGTCTCACAGCATTCTATGTATTTTGTCCAGAAGAGGTCTAATCGATTAATTTTCTTCGAGAATAAACCACTAGTAGGTATGTTAATTCATCCAGAAGAGTCAAGGAACCAAAAAGACGAACAACGTATCTTAAACCGGGTATTTTAAAACCAACTTTTTAAGAAGACTAAGTGATTTTTAAAGTCTTAAACGTTCCATCACTATGAAACACAATGGCGAGAGAAGTCGGAATATAATATGATGAATCAAAATAACAGTCACACCTCACAAGTACGTTCAATGTACACAAACAATACTGTAGAGGTGAGGAGAATAAAATGATTAACATGTTATTTATAAATAAAACTAAACATCAGACTCACTCGTGTCTTATTTAAATTTTTAATCGTGACATCTCAACCGACCTGACGAATATCAACTATGTTTAGTCCAGTCATTATAGTAAGTTCACCTCGGAATTCGAGATACCCAGCTGTAAGTCTGTAAATAGTTGTATATTGACACCCTAAAAGTTGTCTCAAAACCTACATATGGTAGGGTGTAAGCAACTATTAAATTTCATGGTCAAAGGTCACAAAAATCATTTTTTTGCGCTTTTTTTGGAAATATCTCATTTCCTATGGGTTTTTTGCTATTTGTATTTATTATCAATATTGTAGAATACTAAATTCTCTACAAATTTTGTTTCAAAAATTTTTTATACGGTGTACCGTTTTCGAGATAGAGGGCGGAGAGCGCGCGGTCACCGCATCACTTCAGGTCAACCGGTACCTCCGGTCGAAAACGCGCCATATATAGGTAGTTGATGAACTATCAATAAATCAATGATTATAAATATTTGTCAATTTTTATTAACTATTATATTATATTTTATCATTTTCTTCATGCATTAAATCTATATCTATTTAAACCTTATTGGCAGTCTATAATGCTCCGAAATCTGTGAAAAGTCTCGATCATCTTCGTTATACGCATTTCGTCAAGTCTACAAAACTTAATAAACCTGTGCAGCTTTCAAATATTCCACCAACAAGTGCAGCTGCTCATCAACATTTCAACCGTGTATATTATCAAGTTCAAACTTGGTTAGGACATGATTTGGAACCCCAGGTATGGGGTTGTGCAATGCGAAATGATTTTCTGAAGCCTATCATGACAATTTTACCACCTGCTCCAGAAAATTTGCTAAATACAATTTTCTGCAACTGCAAAAGTGGTTGTGGTTCGCGATGCGGATGCAGGAAAGCGGGCTTGCAATGCTCTTTAGCTTGTGGCCAATGTAATGGGCAAGCTTTTCTCAATGCTCAACCATATCAGAGCGACATTAACGAAGATGGAACCTTTGATCCCGAAATCATGGAAGAACTTGAAACAAATGTCGTTGAAGACGATAATGAAGACCTAAGTTGTCCTTCTCTCACCGCAAATAAACTTTATTAAAGATATAAACGTTATCAAAAACTACCACCGCATCATCTGTGATACATTGAATCCGTTCCAAACCGTTCCAGTGAACAAAGCTCTCCTCGGCCAAGCTCCGCTGGTACTAGCTTCTCTTCAATGTGATTTCATTCTGTTGAATGTCTCTCGTCTGCTGGTAACAGTGTTTGTTGAAATCATATACAATGTGTTCACTGAAGTGTTCGTGATACCGCTATATGGAAATTGAAAAATGATTAAGATTAACTAGTAAAAATGAGGCTTATGTATGTAACAACTAACAACAGGCAGGCGTATACAATATGACAGAGTTATAATTTCTAGTCTATACTTGAAATATTAAATAAATCATAAACTTATAACGTTTATATTCTTATTGTATTTATTAAACATATATGTATATACACATATCACTTTTTATTATTATTTTATAACAATGATAGCATGTTCTTTAATAGGAAAAATGTTATACCATGACATTAAAACGCAGAGTCTTAATATGCTGGGATCTTGATCTTGGAGTGTGACCTCGATCTATTGCAATGGTCATTTAAAATATGATTTACGTAAATGGATTTTTTATAATGATAAAATAAGCGAATAATCTGCAAATATTAGTTTCATTTTAATGATTGCTCGTGAAAGTCTTAAATTTCATTGTGATTTACGTATACAATTATATTCAAGTAAGATTCTATAAAAACTAGTCTTTAATTTACGTCCTTTCGCAAATTTAAAATGTATTCATATTTATTTTCTTCTTATTTTCAAAGTTAAAAACTTATATGTGTTATATAGGTACTATATAGACTTCACTGAACAATGTCTTTTATGTATTCTTTGTACTTTTTAAGTTACTTCAAGATCAAGATGAAGATAAGATACCTAATGAATTCAAGAAGAAGATAAGACACAATGTATATACTCTAAACAAAGTGATAAGATTTGTATTCCGCATTTAATATAAATGTGATACTTTACTTACAGTATTACAATTACACTTAATATCAAACAATGAAATATACAGAAAAACCAGTTTAAATTTTCATCGTAAATTATAAGATGACAAACATTAAATCCTTTAAATAGAGAGCATTTAATATTTACTGGCTCTTTTACAGAACGCCACCGAGCTTACCACGATCTTTATTAGTTTAGTTTATTCCAATACTCAGTTTAAATCCCTTTTGGCACTGTTCATAACTTACGAAGGATTTATCATTAGTCATATGTAAGTATGTAAACATAACTTACATAACAGACTAAAAGAGAGGTATACAAAGGTTTTAAATGGTTAACATATGTATCTATTGGAAGGCGTTTGAATTTATAAAAGTATAATATATTACCTTCTATTATAGATATTGGTTTCAGTTTATTAAGGATGAAGACAAATTGCCTTATCGCTGACAGATCCGAGGTACACCGACAGGTGCCCAGACCGAGTATCACACATGCCTTTCGGCCCCACCATGGCCGGTTGGACGACTTGTAAAAAGAGTTTCCTTGCGTCATCAAAAAAAAAGGTTATAGACATAACCCAAATACCTTTTATTAGTTTACGTAGTTGCCAATTGTAATTACATATTAAATTTCAATAAACTGTTTAAAAATGTTTCTCCTCATAAATTTCATAAGAACTTACTTTTTCGAAATTATTTAATTGTCTGAGTTGGTTTTGTTACATACATATATTTCAACAATAATATGTAGCTATTTTTCCCGCAGACTATAGGATATAAAATATTAAAAACTAAAAGTCCTTCAAATTAAATTATATCTTATTATAGATTACAACAAACGTTATCAGTTTATGAGACTGCTGTTAGCAACAGATCAGTGACAGAAAAAAAAACAAGTTTCTTGTATGTATAAAGTCGAATAAGATTAGACTGAAAACGAATTTAAATCTTCAAAAAGAATTAGTATTGCATACGTCTTCAGCATTTTTCTGTAGCAACTTTTCTCTATTTTTATGGTTATCGTAAAGTGAACAGATTAATAATATCTTCTTCTATTTCAATTCTTAAGGCACACGTTCCACAAGAATGAATTTCATAATCGCTTAAGCTTATGATAAAAAAAGTATCCTCTTACATATATGGTGTTTATTTTTTAAATAATAACACCTAATCTAAATACATATTATGTCTTCATCTTGTACAGTCTTCTTCTTCTACCTGGCAATTTTCCCAGTTTTAGCCAGGGTCTGCCTTACATGTTATGAATTGATTTGGCTAATTATTTTAACGACGGACCGCCTGCCTGACATCAACCCTCTTTGTGAATATATTAATCAGTGATATCTAAATACTCTTAGAAAGTACATATGAGTCGGAAAAATCACATTGGTACTTGCTACGAGCGAACCCGCGCCCTCATACATAAGAGGTTGGCCTGGGCCACCACTGACAACTTCAACTGACTGACTGTCTTCATCTCGTACAGTAAATTTACAAATCTGTCGTGTTTTAAATATTACAAAAATTCGGGTGAAAATCATGACAGAAAAACTATATTTTTTTAAATTTTTAATTATAAAAATTACACTTACAACATTCGTTTAAATTTTACAGGGTTCATTAACCGATTGATTTGTAATTATTCTTCATTGATGCAGTAATACTATTGTTATAATACCTAGGTCATTTTTTAAATAGATCTAAGGAGATTTGAATATAAAAATAAATATTACATAACAGAGAAAATTATCCAAACTTTTAAGTAAAATATGCATACATTAAAAGTATTTTCATCAAATCAAAACAAAGTAAGATTCGCTTACTAAACAGTTATCCCGAAAATATATTACGAGAAACTCTAATAATAAATGTAATAAAAGAAAAACTGTAGAGACTGAAATTGAATCTAGCCACCACTTCGACATTATTATATTTATTCAATTCATGTTATTATTTAATTCAATAAAATGAGGCTTGCGATTATATTTCGTCAACCTCTCCGATATATGAGTGCTGAAACAAAGGATTGATGAACTAGACTTGACACTAATATGACGCACACAATAAATTTGAGGACAAATAACCAAGATTGTGTCTGTTTTATAAATGGAAGACTTTGTGATATTATTTTAAACATTTTAGAACTAAAGAAAAATAAAGATATGTTTAAAATTATTATATATTAATAAATTAACCAGAAATGACAAAAAAATATTTAGTTATGTTACAAAACTGTTATTTATTATTATTTTTGGTACATAAATAAAAATGCAATAAGACGCACTGTCTTTTTCTATATTAATAAAGAGGAAAGATTTGTTTGTTTATTTGTTATGAATAGGCTCCGAAACTACTGAACCGATCTCAAAAATTCTTTCACCTTTAGAAAGCTACATTATTCCCGAGTAATATAAGCTATATTATATTAAAATAGAAATTAGAGATCATTACTAAAACTCCAATAATGTAACCCAAGGTGTAAAAAAATGATCTGAAAAATTCCTTACGTTGCGTGCGCTGCGAAAACTATTGATGATAGAACCAAATCATTTACTACGACTTTGCAGAACTCATCATCATCTACAAAAAGTGTCGCGACAGCATATGTCTAAATATTATAGTTATGTCACAGTAAGCGGTTTTTTATTCAAAAATTTAATTTATATGCCGCCGCTTGAAAAGGCTCTTTATTTGTACCTTGGTATTAATCCTTATCAAAATAAATTACTTTATATTCAAGACGGCTTCAATACTTTTTATAACTCTTTGAATTATTCAATTCGGACATTTAATTCGGAAGATATCACGAGTTTAAAAATGCAAGTATCAGAAAAAAGTCACGTGGTTGCCGCTCATCGCACTCAGCTAGCCAGCATGCGATGTAATCGTCACTGGGGTACGGGGGCGAGTCAATCACAACTAATATTATAAATGCGAAAGTAACTCTGTCTGTCTGTCTGTTACGCTTTCCCGCTTAAACCTCTCAAACGATTTTGATGAAATTTGGCACAGACAATTTTTAGACCCTGAGAAAAATATAGGCTACCTTTTATTGCGAAAAAGGGGATGAAGAGGTTGAAATGGGGGTTGAAAGTTTGTACGGTATTTCTGAATTTTAAAAGCGAAAACCATGAAACTTTATATTTAAGCCCTTGATAGGATATATTTAAACATTTGATCTAGCGTTTTTGAAATTTCAACCAGTGACGGGGTGAAATAAGGGTTGACAGTTTGTATGGGATTTCTTAATTTTAGAAGATAAAACCATGAAACTTTAAAATTATAGATCATTCAGTTTTGAAATAACTGAGATACAGAGTTTTGAGACAAACATACGCGATTGTCCTACTGTGCGCCACTGCCGTCGGTCGTCGGTAGCCGCACAGTGGGAAAGCCCCATACGAGGCCGTCTCAAAACCCATTCACATGAAAGTTGTTGCTATGCAGTAAAACTAATTAATTAATATAGTCTTATAAATAAGCTTTCTTTTCTATATTTTTTAAATTATTTTTTGCAAACCATAATATATATTAAGAGGCATCAAAGTTGACTCATGTTCAATGGTGTTATTTTGGCCCAGTAGGTACATTATACTACAATTCAACGCCACATTACTTGAAAGTTTTACTGATATTATAAATGCGAAAGTAACTCTGTCTGTCTGTTACGCTTTCACGCCTAAACCACTGAACTGATTTTAATGAAATTTGGTACAGAAATAGAGTTGACCTTGAAAAAGAACATAGGATAGTTTTTATCCCAGACTTTTGAAAGGTTCTCTTGGAAACGCGATATAACCGAAATCCACGCGTGCGAAGCCGCGGGCGGAAAGCTAGTCTAAAATAAAGCAAACAAATGCCAAACTAGCCGGTTACTGTGGGAAAGTGCAACCACAATCTTCCCAACGTAATCCTTCAGCAAAAAAGAGTGAAAACAAAGAAAAAAATTAACTAAATTGCTTATCAGAATTAATAGAAGCAAATTGTAACAATCTATATCTTAACTTATTGCGACGATTACTATTTAGTGTATTATGAAGATTTTTTATTATTACTTTACAATAATTTTAGCCATTAGGAATTGATCATATTATTATCCAAAACTGTCGAATGGAATGCTTCAATGAGTCACTGTATCATTTGTTTAAGTATTTACTATCATACGACCTGAAAGTGAAACTTCAATAAAAAGTCAAAAGCGATTAAATACATATAATAAAAAAAGAATAAAGTATGAACATTTAAAAAATTTCTTATATTCATAGGATGTAATTTAATAATGTGGTATTGTAGTTATAGCGTATTTTATCTATACTAATATTATAAAGCTGAAGAGTTTGTTTGTTTGTTTGTTTGTTTGAAAGCGCTAATCTCCGAAACTACTGGTTCGAATTGAATAATTCTTTTTGTGTTGGATAGTCCAGTTATCGAGGAAGGCTGTAGGCTATATAACATCACGCTACGACCAATAGGAGCAAAGATATAGTGGTAAATGTGTAAAAAACGGGAGAAATGATTTCATCTTTGAAGCCTTCCGTTGCATGCGCCGTGAAAACGGTTCAAGATACACAAAAAATATGTTTTAAAGAATAATAGCTCTTTTAATGATCTAAAAAACAGTCCGCGACAGTATATGTCTATCTTTTAAGATTAACTCACAAAAACCGTTTTTATGATACCTAATTTGGTGGAAATAATTTGTTTAAGTTGTATCAACATAATAATATTAATCTTTATTCAAATAAACAAATAAATATGTTGTTGGTTAAGAGTGCTTCATTGTGAATAAAAAAAAACATAGGTTTTATCCTGAAAATTCTACGGGAACTCGACCATTCCGAAAACCCCGTAAGAACGGGAACTATGTGGGAAGAACCAAAAATCTGCCGGAAGTCACTATTCCACGCGGACGGAGTCGCGGCAAAAGCTAGTTGTTAATAAAATTAGAAAGTATGCATTTTGGTAGCCAAATAATTTAAAAGATTTAATATAAGTACCTTGAAAACTATCAACGATTGAAGAGAAATTTATTCCCGGACTAATAAAGTTAGTGAGTGACCTTAATGCTAGGGCTCCATTACTGGAAGAGGTTTCAAACCAATAAAGTCACATTCTCTAATGTACCTACTTCCGTTAAATAATTCTCTGTTGACTTTAGGCTGATGGGTGAAACATAATTGAGTTTGTCCAAACAAAGCAATTTACCGTTTATTTATTTAATAACGACTTATAATATGAGAGCATCTACTTTAATATAATACAAATAATGCCATTCAATTGCAACAAATGTGTTATTACGACATTGGATTGCTCATTAATATTTTTTTGAATTTTGTGTAATTGTTTTTTTTCTGTATTGTTTCCTTGACTTCAACTAAAAGAAGAAATAAAATGTTGATAAGGTTTATTAAGCGAATTAATCATAATTTTTCATCAATTCACATTACCAAAAGTAATTATTACCGAGATTTCATATAAATTTAATTCTGATAATTTGATTGGGTCATAAAAGATATGTTGGAAAGGCGTACAATCTAACTAAATTATTCCTTAAACGATCTGGTTTTGTCGGTTGTTGAGTAAAATTCTAAATCCCATCTCAAAACGTATTTACGTTGAATATAATATGACACTAGTATACCTACAAGTATTTTTGTAATTTCGTACCTTTTTTTTTAGCAAAGGACAATAGTTGTAGATCGGTTGTAGCAAACTGTACATTATACAAAGAATAAGTAGTTTCTAAATTGTATCACCGAAATTATTGAGAAAACTAACCGAATCATCAAAAACTTTCAGAAAACTTAGAAATCCTATTTCCTGCTTTGCCATACTTAGTTTGAACAGTTAAACATAAAAGTATGACCCATTTATGACCACACACTCTCAGTTGTGATTTTATTCGACCTATCCATTTCATCTAAACTTTTATACTTTAAAACTGTAGGTATTTTATGAATTTGCATATGCAGGGAATATTGATGTGACTTACCAACGATTATTGTCAGAGAATTACTGCAGTAATGCAGACGTCTTTCAAAATACTTTAAATGCAAAAACAATGCTTGTAATATATTTAAAGGAATATAGTTAGCTCATAGTATTTTAAGAAATCTTAAAACCTTATTTCACTATACAGTTTTGAGAAAAGATGACATATTATATATAAACCGTGTTATGAATACCTATACCTTTAAAGGAATGGTTATACCGGACCGCTTTATTGTAAATGTCAGCTTAGTGTTTTGTAGAAGACCCATCAAAAGGAAATTGCAATAGCCTGGAGAACGCTCCTATCAATATTGTTGTGCAATGATCATAAAATTCATCTAACTATGTATATAAAGTTACACATACAAGCTTAATCACTTTAATAAAGCAATTATTCACTTATTTTTCTTTATTATTTAGTTGAAGCTTTCCGGCGTTATGACTTAGTCATAAAAAATAATCATATACATATATACAAAAACCCTAGTAATAATTATAAATTTCATATTTCTTTTGTAGATTATTCTAATCGAAAATGTTGTATTATTATTATCGTTCTGAAAATAAAATTTGCTTTTATTGTTATTCGATTGAATCATAGATAGGTCCTTGTGGAATATTTATCAGTAATGCCATTTAATGAGATCTAAGATTTTCGCGAGTACTCATTTGAATTAAACTAATATTTTCGGATTTTACTTCACGTTTTTATTTTTGATTACAAACTACATACTCCCGACGTTTCGGCTACTTTTCAGCAACCGTGATCACGGGCAGACGAGATGTGACATGAGACATCTCGTCGGCCCGTGATCACGGTTCTTTTATAATATTTTATAATAAGATTTTAGGAATCGGAATTTTGTAATAATAGTAACTGGTGGAGTTCTGTGAATGCTAAGACTATGTTCGAATAAAAAGATAAACGTGAGACGATTACTGGACAGCCTTGCTTGAATTAATGAGAATTCTCCCTTTAAGAAAATTTTAAAACGAACAGTGCAATTATCTCATATATTTTTTTATATTAACTAAGTTAATTGCTAATATTAGAAATGAATAATTTATAATATTATGACTTCAATAATTTTCACTCATTTTACATAATTAAATAAAACTATATTATTTCATTTGTATACATTTATTTAAAAAAATGGATCGATATTGTTATTTCCAGCTAATTTATTTACAGGAGAAAATGGGGTGATTTTTATTTCGCCTTGTCATTAAGAAAGGTAAATCTATTGAAAAATCTTCCCAGAAACCATATATATGTAGATAATCAAAATCATTAGTTACATGAAATTTAAACGTGCAATATTATTGGTTTTGATAGTACCTATTGATTAGGGCTTTTTAATATAAAATATGTTTCATATATCACAATTTAGTAATGTACTTAATAAATACTAGGTAATTAATAAGTTATTTATAACTTTAACCATTAATAATATATTTACCATAAAACAAAGTTCAGAACACACTTTATATAATATATTGTTCAAGATGCTCGGTCACGCGTTTAATTATTTCAACGAAACTTCATTAGCGTGGGTTGAGTGAAATTTATAAGAAACATAGATAAGAACATCTGAATAAATACAAACAGAGATATACATATTAATGAATTTTACTAAGCTATATTTAAACAATAATGTATTAATAATTCGTTATTTCATTGGCTGGATTACACAAACATGATAAATAAATAAATAAATGGAACCAAACACACCACATACGTCCAGCCCTTAAATTATTATTTTAATATGTGTCTGAACGTTCACATTTTATTTCACCTCTGACACATATCATGGAGAGAACATGAAAGAAATTGGTAAATGTACATGCTAAAACAAATCCTTTTACACTCGTCAAACAAGTCAAAGGAGAAAATTTGCCTTGCATAAATAAAGAAAACTCGCTTTTCGTCATTTCTCTATGATTGTATTAAATTGGCATTATAAAAAATACTTGATCATGAGCGTTATCATTTAGACTTTAATATCAATACACTCAATACAAATTAATATTTTAAATGGTTATTTAAAAATACAATAATGTTTTCAGACTAAATTATAGAAAACAAGAAGATTAAGACCTACGTTACCTCTCCAACTGATGTTTGTTGTAGTATAGACAGTAGCAAGTATTAAGGGTTTTTTAAACACAAATGAATAAAATTTGTTATGGCAACTGCTATGGGTAGAAATGTAATATTTTTCTGAGGGACATGACTTCTTAAAATAATTAACTTTATAATCGTAATTTTGATATATACTGCGCTAATAATTAGGTTATAGAAACTGATATAAAATAAATATTAATGTTAATTATTGATAAAATAATTTCTTAAACCACCCCGAAAGCCACCGGCCACCGGCCGGTGAACCCCTAATCTATCAGCAACATGGCACACCAGCAACTGGCCGGTCCTGGCAAAGACCGGACTTACTACCTCGGAGTATGAGGCCGATCCAGGAAATTAGGATCGCCCCGACGACGCGCCGGGCTTTCATTGGACCCGGGTTACCAAGCCGACCCCAGCCCGGAGCACAGGGGTGCTATTGAAAGCGTTAGAATCGCCTCCGTCGCACCCCCCTACGTCGTCTGCGGAAGGAGGGTGCATCAACCGCATCCTTTCTTTTTCACTCAGTTGCCTCCTTCGTGGACATGACCATCTCACAGAAATACTTATAATATTGCCTTATCAACTTAAACCCTTTTATGTGGCTTTAGCTTTAAATAATTTGTGGAATATACATATTATTTACTATATAATTCAGTTAAAGTTTGAGATTCAGTTTTATGGATAATTCAGTGGTTTTAAAAATAAATGTATCTATATAATACTTAATACCAACAAATATGTGTGAGGAATCATATAAACTTTTGTATAGAAAAGGACGCCTTATCACATTTTGAGTAAATGATATGTTGTCACATGTCAGAATTTAAACAGTTTGTTGGTCCTAAAATAAAATCAAAGATAAAATATTAAAGCCGTAAAGTTGTGTTATAAACATAAAAAACAATGACTATTAGTTGCAATTTCCAAATTCGTTTTGTCATATTCACATTTAAATAACGTCTTACCGATATCTAAATATTATTATAGACAAAAAATATTTAAACTTCTTTACAGGACTAAGTTTTTCAAAAATAACCAATAAAACAGAGTTGCTTATTATGTGCTTATAATTTCTAAGGTATTAAATACTAAGGTAAATAATTATATAGGTAGAATATTATTAAATCTTGTTTGTATAGTTGACTAGTGGTAGGAGATATAAAATCACCAACATCCCTTTGCCATTTATTTTGCTAATTCGGTTCATGTTTTTGGCGTACTTAATGCTAAAAATTTTCTCTACCGGCCAACTTTATGAATACTAGTTAACTTTTAACAGAGAAACAAAAACAATTGTATAAACCGTAGCATTTAAAACACTTAATTATTTACTTACTTAAAACATTACAAAGTCTTTTATAAAATAATCTTATCTATATATATAAATACTAACATGACTAATCTATCTAAAAACTACAAATACATAAATAAAAAGATATAATTAACAACATAATAAGGCATCCTTAGAGATTTGCAATGATTGAGATGTGAAACAAATACTCGGATAAACTTTTCATTAAAATAATGTTAGGAGAACGTCTGATGAGTTCCGGTAAGGCATTCCAGAGTTGGATTTCTAAACTGTGAAAGACTTCGAGAGATAACCAGTACGATGCAAAGGAGTGAACAGGGTGAATCTTGCTAATGAACTAAGTTGTAAATAGTGAGAATTTCCAAGCCACTGAAATGTTGCTGTGAAATACTGAGGAGAAAGTGGAATATATAGGATAGAGGATAATTGATACTATATCTAGATGATCTTTCACATTTTCTTTAATTTTACATAATATTTTTAAATTAAAATAAAATGGTTGTTTACTTGTGTATTATATAACTGTAATCCTTATTAGCTTTAGCTGGTGTCGTTGACAATACTTATGCAAATGCGAGTAAATTCAACAAACACAGCTGGTGAGAAGAGGATTTTCGGCTTCCGCCATATTATGTCATACGAGAATATAAATTTATTTATTTATTTATGTAAAGGAAAAGTGTGTTCTGTACATCTATAAAATATTTGTGTATAGAATAATATTTATATAAAAAAATTATTTACTTTAAAACTTGCCAGTTTATACGTTATTATGTATTATATAAACTATAGGATATGTTTGCATCTTAAAATATAAAATTTTAAAGATATATTATAGTTAAAAAAAATCTGAAGTAACAATTAGGAAAGTATTAAATTTTATTGTTATTGCAGTAGCTTATGTTTATTTTCTTCTAACTTTTTCACTTTGAAGTTCTAAAATTTGGCCCTGTTTTTACTGTTTCCAAAAATTAACTCTAAATCACATGCTACAAAGTTTTATCAAGACCTGATCACGTTTTTAAAAAATCTAGCATTATTATGCAAGTCTATTAATATACATATATATTGCGTATTACACAAGGTTACTAGAAAGTAATTTTCGCATTGTTTAAACTTAAAAGTATTCGCATTTAATATTCGAATATAAAAATTAAGAAAACCCAAAAAAGATAATGTAGTTTAACATATAATAAGCATATAAATATACAAGAAAATGATACAAATGATTATTTGAAACATCACAAATTTTATTTTTGCTTAAATCTATTTTTAAATTTAGATGATGCTATAAAAATTCAAATATTTTAACATCTTCATACTTAAAACTAACAGTTTAAATGACTAAAATTGTCTAAACTAATAAAATTATCTGATACTTTTAAAACATATATGAATACTCCTATTGACATTCTATTATACACAAAAATACAAAATTATCTTACAATTTAATCTATACTTATATTATAAAGCTGAAGAGTTTGTTTGTTTGTTTGAAAGCGCTAATCTCCGAAACTACTTGTTCGAATTGAATAATTCTTTTTGGGTTGGATAGTCCAGTTATCGAGGAAGGCTGTGGGCTATATAACATCACACTACGACTAATAGGAGCAAGGATATAGTGGTAAATGTGTAAAAAACGGGAGAAATTATTTCATCTTTGAAGCCTTCCGTTGCGTGCGCCGTGAAAACGGTTCAAGATACACAAAAAATATGTATTAAAGAATAATAGCTCTTTTAATGATCTAAAAAACAGTCCGCGACAGTATATGTCTATCTTTTAAGATTAACTCACAAAAACCGTTTTTATAGTACCTAATTTTGTCGAAATAATTTGTTTAAGTTGTATCAACATAATATGTACATAATATTAATCTTTATTCAAATAAACAAATAAATATGTTGTTGATTAAGAGTACTTCATTGTGGATAAAAAAAAAACATAGGTTTTATCCTGAAAATTCTACGGGAACTCGACCATTCCGAAAACCTCGCAAGAACGGGAACTATGTGGGAAAAACCAAAAATCTGTCGGAAGTCACTATTCCACGTGGACGAAGCCGCGGCAAAAGCTAGTACTTTATAAAACGCAACATTGTTTGATTGGCTATTTTTGAAATGTGGTCAGTGGTCTGAGATCCTAATCTTGTGCAAATTTGAGGCAAAGCAAGAATGATTAAAATATAGACGACCAAGACTAGAAATTATCCATCTAGATTCTAGAGGAAGACTTTTGAGAGTAAAACTAAGGACGTATAGGGATAGTACGTGGAATATATACTTAAACCTTAAAACTAGATTTTGACGAAACCAGTAGATGAAACTTTTTAAGATGGGTCAGCGTAATTCAAAAGTTATTGACAAAAATTTAGATGCCTCCAGTTTGAGATCATTATCTGTTTTGTTTCAAGCAATTTCAATTCTTTATATTTTTATTCCATATCTATTACTCCATATTGACTATATAAAGAATCTCAAGCTTGAATTTATGATTAACTGGTTTAAGTATATACTAATCGTTTTAATTCTGACAGGAGATAATGCATATTATTTTCTCATAAAATGTTACATTGTAATTAATGCGAGCATTACTATGCGACAGTTTATATAAAGGATGGCATCATAAATAAGGTAACAAAATGTATGTATTTCACAAAAAAGAATCCGTTTACATGTTAACATATTAAACAAAATAATTTTGTTCGGATCCCAGCCTGTATGACACCACAATCATTCTGACAGACATATTCTCTCTATAAATTGTCAAACTAATATCCCTACTAATATTATAAATGCGAAAGTAACTCTGTCTGTCTGTCTGTCTGTCTGTCTGTCTGCTACGCTTTCACGCCTAAACCACTGAACTGATTTTAATGAAATTCGGTACAGAGATAGAGTTGACCTTGAGAAAGAACATAGGATAGTTTTTATCCCAGACTTTTGAAAGGTTCTCTTGGAAACGCGATATAACCGAACTCCACGCGGCGAAGCTGCGGGCGGAAAGCTAGTTCTCTCTATAAATTGTCAAACTAATAAATGAAAACATAAATGAGAATTTGATTACTTTATAATTTAAAAAGAATAATTAAAAGGACTTTTTTTACATTCTTGTTAGTGTACTCATTACAACTATTAGTATGAGACGAAACTTCTCAGCATTCCATGGATTCACCGTGCGGGTGCCGGGTCCATCGCGTTGCAGGGAGAGGAGCTTCAACAGTGCCTGGGACTTGCGACCCAAGTGTAGGTTTAAGGGGCCCCTTAACTAACGCGCGTTATACGCTCACCTCCACTGTCCAAGCTCCTCTCCCTACCTAACCAAATTTGAAAAGAACCTACTAGGGCTGCCTTCGATGTACGTTTCAAGAATGCATTGATGTGAGTTCTGGTCAAGCCCAAGTCTTTTAGTAGGTTGTAGAGAGATTTCGCTGCTATACCTCTCGCTCCCACCTTTACTGCGTACAAATCTACTATGAACCTATTTCGAGTGAGTTCGTTTGTAAGCTCGTAATACTTGTTGACCTTGATGGTATGGTCTTTGGGGATGTTAGTTTCCCAAGGAACCGTAAGCTCTATCATCACTACGCGCTTTAAAATACGTGAAAACAAAAATATATCCGGTCTGGAGGCCGACGCACAAATATCCTCGGGGATTTTATATTGTTTTTCATACGTGTCCATCATTACAGTCCAATCCGAGGCCGCTTTAAGGATGGAGTAAGGCTTGACGTTTGATTTTATAACCCTAGTGCCTACTCTCACAAAATCTATTGATCGTTCGTTTGTGGTTAATTCCCTTTGCGCTCTGGCTACCGAAAGACTAACCGCTTCACGTATGATTTCTAGAACCCTATCGTGACGACGCGAGTATTGACCGCTGTCCAGGAGTACCTTACATCCCACCAGCAGATGCTTAGCAGTTCCAACTGCCTTTCCCCAGATATAGCAAGTTTTTTCGGTACCTTTACCCCATCTTGCTAAATTACTCTGATCCGGGAGAGTCATCTGCAACGCATTGAGATAGAATTTTAGCAATGCCGGCGACCAATCATAAATTAAAGTGCGCCATTTTAATGCTAATGGGATGCAAAAATCTCCTATGTCTAACCACTCGTTCTGCATTTCTAAATTCAATGCATGGATCTTATATTTATCATTCTCGTCTTGCCGAATAAAAGACTTCAATATATCCGCATCTTGGACCTTCCTATTTGATCCTAACCCCACTCTGTTTCTTTGTGCTCCTATTATGAATTGCTTATGGAATTATATTATTGTTATTCTATTTGTTTACGTAAAAAGAAATGTTTTAAAGTCATACAGTATTTTTATTAATAGTTCTATATCAATGTCATTTTCAATATTTATAACAATATAAAAATATTTTTCTTTTAAATGTCAAGCAATAAAATGGTGTTTTATTTTCTTGATTTAATCACATAACCTAGAAACGAAAATAAAAATAACTTTAAGAAAATGTATTGAATCCTGTCACAAAAAGAAATTCAATTTGTGGAATCGTAGTATTGTGTTCTCTCTGCTTTTAAATTCTGCTTCCATCTTGAAGTATTCAATACCTCATGTCTCCTTGGTCTTTAAGATTTCACGAATACATTTTATACTAGTAGCAATGCTTTTGGGTGTATCTTGAGAAAACGGTAAATTGAGGCTTAGACATTATATGTATATACGACATGTTTTTAATTTATAACATACTCATATTTTTATAAAAGGCATATCTTGTACAAAATTTTATCATGAAGTGGGGATTATAAACAAGAGGAGTGTTATTGTTTTGGAAGTACACCCTTAGTACAAAACTTATCGAATCTTTTAAAAATTGTATTCCAACAAAATATAATAATAAAATTTCATAAAAATTTCATTAATCCCTTCTATTCTACGGCCGTATGTATGTTTATGTTCATACTACATCTGCATAATCTTTTAAAAATTGAGATATCTATGTACGATAGAATAGAGTATTTCCCAAATGAACAATTTAGCTTCTAATGGAATTTCGTTACGATTCCAAACGTTTTTAAGATTATTTCTATCTCACTTAATTTCATCGCTCTATGAAATTAAGTCAGATAGGAAGGAAAGATGCCTTCCAATAATTTGATCATGACATCTTTTAAAAATACTCTGTGAAATCGATCAAAAGATATAATGGATGTATAAGATATGATAATTTTGGATTATACACTTGTTATCTCGAAAATTAATTAAACTAATTATTTATAAAGAAAAATACTAAAGAACTAAAGAGTACTAATATATTACATTGATGTGTGTTTTTTAGCTTGCATATCACAACAGAATTTGTAAATGAAATCTGTTATTAATTACCGGAGCAAAACTAAACTAGTGGTCATTAAAGAACATCATAAAACGATTAGTGACGTTTATTTTTTAGAATATAACTCCAATAAATGTAAAATGTCGGCAAAATCAGAATAAATGGATTTTATTAATATTCCCCGAAATATTAGCATCTTGTACATTCCAGGTTGGCTGGAATGTACAAGATGCTAATTAAAATTTAATGCAACAAATAAATAATATTTAAGTAAAATACAGGGAAACATTTATTTCTCTACAGGATTCTATGTCTTATAATATATAATAATATATCATAATTTACATAATCTTCTATATATATAAAAATGGATTGCTGTTCCTTAGTCTCGCTAAAACTCGAGAACGGCTGAACCGATTTGGCTAATATTAGTCTTGAAATACTCCTGGAAGTCCAGGTAAGGTTTAAAAGGTGAGAAAAATTGGAATAATTGCCGGGAAAACCCTAAAAACAGCCCTTTTCTATTTCCCATACAAATGTTTTTTTTGACATTAGATTTAACAACTAACTAATATGTCAATCATTCTGTTTGATTGAAACAGGAAAAACCTGATTATTTATGGCCTCTAAGACGGAATAGAGTTTGCCTGGTCAGCTTCTTCTTCTACCTGGCAATTTCCCAGCTATAGCCAGGGTCTGCCTTACATGTTTGTGAATAGGTTTGGCTATTTGTTTTTACGACCGGCCGACTGCCTGACATCAACCCTCTCTTTGGGAATCAACATAAATCAGTGATGTCTAAATACTCTTAGAAAGTACATATGACTCGGAAAAATCACATTGGTACTTGCCCGGGCAAGGATCGAACCCGCGCCCTCGGCAACGAGAGGCGGGCCCTTTAACCACTAGGCCACCACTGCCTGGTCAGCTATACCTACATATATTACTCTTGACCAAACTAACGCGGACGAAGTCGCGGGCAAAAACTAGTTACAGATATATCTAAACTAATGTAAGTTCGACACACAGTACAATTTGATGGTATGGTATATAAAAAAAGTAATATTACTTATTAGGAATAGTACAATAACAGAGGTCTCGTTATGTTTAATGAAGAGGAACCGTCACTAAGAAGGGCTGCATATATTCACAAAATACAATTATAAACACTGAGGCGCTCATACCGTCATATAATACTCGCCATCAAAGTGTTGTTTAGGCGAGTTCTTGTTAGGGTGAAAATAAAAAGGTAAAATGTATAAGATGATCAAATGGTTGTGGCATTTGTTTTAACGATTAATATTTCTGTAACAATGCATTGTTCTTGTCTCTATTTATAATTTCACAATATATACCTTTAACAATAATGTGTATGTATATAATATATATATATAATTTGAGTATCAGAATGGAAGTTAACTGACTATTTATGTAATCCAAGCTGTCTTTTTATATTTTTAATTCTATATTATGTATTTATAAAGAAAAATAATGTATTAAATATTTTAAATTATATGTAAATACAAATCTTAGAATATTAAAGAACATGAAAGGATAAATTCTACGTCATGTGATAGTTGATCACCAAAATGTAAAGTTTGTAAATATTTTTTTTCGAAACTTCTTAAATGCATATGTCATTAACATCAAACATTTTGAAAATGTATGTAATTAAAACCAATAATACAAATCAGAGGTCAGTGGTGGCCTAATGGGCCCGCCTCTCGTTGCCGAGGGCGCGGGTTCGATCCTGGCCCGGGCAAGTACCAATATGATTTTTCCAAATCATATGTACTTTCTGAGAGTATTTAGACATCACTGATTAATGCTGATTCCCAAAAGAGGGTTGATGTCAGGCAGGCGGCCGGTCGTAAAAACAAATAGCCAAAACTATTCACAACATATAAAGCAGACCCTGGCTATAGGTGGGAAATTGCCAGGTAGAAGAAGAGTAGCACTAAATAAAAAGTATAGTTGAATGCAGTAAGAATCTACTTCGTACGTTACCTCGTTCAGAGTTATGAGCACGAGAGCAATAGAGCCACGTACGACCATGAATTTAAAATGGGTTGTGTATTATGGTTCTTATACATATTCAAAATCCTAGCATTAAATAAAACATAATATTCAAATATTAAAGATCATCTTTGGTATGTAAAATTTTATTACTTAGTTAGGACCCGAATCTTGACAGCTGGCATTTGGCCTTTGGCAATTAATTAATTATTAATCTTCCTAATTTGTTACCGCTTATACGCTTATGAGCATTAATAAAAAATAGTGACTTTAACATTGACAATGAACATCGTTTATTTTATTTGTCGTTTCTTTTGCGTTACTAAAAGTTGGTATATAAAAGCAAGTAAATAAAAAGCATATTTTATTGATTTTTAAACATATATAATTAATATTTTATTTTTAAACACACTTTTTTTCCATACCATAAAATACATTGAAGAACGATTCCTTTTGAGAGTGTAGAAAACAAAGTCGGGGAAAGGTTTTTTATCAAAGTGTGTGTAATTCCCTTATGTTGCGTTGAGTTTAACGATGTTATTAAATATAATTTGCTTGTGAAAATGGTTTCTTTGGAAGAGACAACGACGTATATGACGATTTTAGAAATACTTGAGTAGAATATTACCGGGCATTGTATGGTAAAATTAATTTAATATTTTCAGCTAAAAATTATATTTTCCGTATTTAATCTTTTTGACAAATAAAGTTATACATACGAAAAGATTAAATAGTTTTGGCGTGAACAGGTTTCAATCATGGTTGTGATATTATTAAGATCTTTCAATATTTTAGCAATAATTTCCTACTCCAATAAATAAAGTCATTAAAATACTCTTATAAGATTTCGTCTACAAAAATAAATTTATAATCGAGGTTTTCATAACCTTAAACGATTGTTAAGCATATTAAGTATTTTTGTTAAAATAAAGCCCTAAAAAAAAGCTCTATATGCATTTGACAAACAATACTTGTTTTCATATAAAAAATAATATCCATT
Organism: Danaus chrysippus; assembly: GCA_916720795.1. Lineage (NCBI taxonomy): Eukaryota > Metazoa > Arthropoda > Insecta > Lepidoptera > Nymphalidae > Danaus > Danaus chrysippus. The sequence continues at coordinate 148,591 of CAKASE010000005.1, read as the reverse complement.
AAATCAATTCTAGGGAAATAAAAAAAATTTGTTAAAGGAATGTAACCAAAACAAATGTTTGGATTATTTTAGTGTTAACAATCTAATTTACCCTTTAAATACCAATGTTTCTCTGTTCTTAGTTATAACTTATGAAAAAATAAATTATGTTTTTAATTATTAAAAAAGTATTGAACTATCTCCTAAAATGTATATTTTTTACCCAGCGCTATCATGATCTCTTTCATTTGGTACTAACACTAATATATACATTTTTAGAAGTTTTTTTTTACGTTATTAACATTAAATTTTTAAACAAGATGTATAACATTTTTGAAAATAAAATTCTTTTAATATAAACCACCCTCTCTCCAAAATCACATTTCCTATGAGAGACGAAATTTCTGAGCACTCCATGGAGAAGAGCTTCAAAATTGTCTGGGACTTGCGACCAAGGTGTAGGTTTAAGGCTCCTATGTATGAAACGCGTGTTAAATGCTTACCTCCACCATCCAAGCTCCTCTCGCTCCGTATATACGAAGTACGTTCCAAGAATTAATTGGTTAGTTGTGGACAGGCCCAAGTCTTTTAGTAAGTTGTGGAGAGATTTAGCTGTTATATCTCTCTCTCCTACTTCTACAGCATACAATTCTACCTATTCCTAGCGAGTTCGTGATACTTATTGACCTTGATGGCATGGTCTTTGGAGATAATAGTTTCCCAAGCAACCGTACTATCAAATCAACGCCCTTTAAAATACGCGAATACATACGAGTATGTAAATATGTTTGGTCTGGAGGCCAACGCACAAATGTCTCGGGATTTTGTATTGTTTCTCATACATATCAAAACAGAAATATAACAGAATTATAATTGAATTTAATGCAATACAAGTTCAATTTTATTTTATTAATGCTATTTATCCAACATTGTTATTTATTTTATCAATTTGTTAATTTTATAATAAAATATAAAAACACCCAATACTTTACACAATTTCACTTGTATCTTAATTGTTAAAACTATTATTATTATTTCAAACATTTAGGGGAACAGGCTGATGAAATAATCTTTTGTGTAAAAACTATGAATGGTTATAGGTAAACACTCTTGAAAGAAACTACATGAAAATTAGCCGGCTTTGCTTAAATGAAATGAATGCCTTTGTCATATCTAATAACTTCGAAACGTGTATAAAAATGAAATATAACATAAGGTACTGCTGCCGTTAGGATGCGCAATACTAAGATCTGAGTAAATTATTATAATTGGTAGAAACACATAGTAACTGAAACCCTTTAAACCCTTGAATTAAAACGCTGCTTATAAATTAAATTTAATAATTATTAAAACCGTATTTTGTCTGTAATCTCCATAAAATAAAATTTTAAAACCGGTTCTTAATAGCAAGATCAAAGAATTAAGTCTTCACTTCATACACTCGATAAAAATATTTATCCTTAAAACCATCAATTAAAATATACCGCAATAAAGAAGGTGGACGTTAAATTTCAAAACAACTAACTTTATTTGAACTTACATATGCATAAATACAAATGTACATATGTACGAGTATGTATAGGGTCTCGGGACGAATATAATGCATCCCTTTATTACATTAGTCATCACAATAAATGACCTACATTTTCTCTTTTTACAGTCTTTTCTTTTTCTCTTGAACGTAAAACTCATGTAAACAACACTTTAATGAAGTCTATAATATATGTATGTTTGCGTAAGTTTTGTAATTCTTTTCATTGTGAACATTTGTAACGCTTCTTTGTTTGAGCTACACTGAACCAACTTTAACCACATTACTGTTATTCTTGAATTTATTAATAGAATATATTATTATTTTCTCTGTGTTACCAAACTTTTGGTACTTATTTTTGATTTGAAATGCAATATTTTAAGAGATGCCTAATTACACATTATTCGTAGTAGCATACATTTTATTAAGATTATTATTTATTATTATTGAAATTGAATTCATTTGCTTTTGCTTAAATATATGTGCACTCATACTTAAATATTTTTGATTATAACCACTGTCGTCAAACGATCAAACCTAGTCTCGCCTTTAAAAACATTTGATCTATTAACAACTTTTTTAAAATAAAATCGTTATTATTTCGGATAATAAAAAAAATACCATGAATATGTAACTGTTTTACAAATTTTCAGTCATAAGATACATCTTACAGATTTTATTTATAAAATAATGGAATTTATAATTTTATTGAAATTGGTATATTCGGTACTTCATTTATAATAATATAAGTTAGTGAGTATTGAGGATACACGAATACACAAAACTTTATACTTATTTACTTTGCTTAAGCAAGAAACAGCTATTTTAAGCTTACAGCTGGATAAACCTGTCCTGTCTGTCTGTCCTGAAATACCCGGTACCAAACTGTAAACATTTTAGTTTATATTAAAAAGGTAATGCATCCTTTGTGACTGTTTTGAAAAAATCTAAAAGAACCGGCTCAAAGGATTTAAAAGACCGAGTAAAAGAGAAAAAATACCATACCATATAAATACGCATCAAAGGCAGCTGATTAGAAATTGATGACAAATAATACAACTACGAGGTTGGGAACTCTAAGCATTGAATATTTCATATTAAATTGCTTAGTATTTATTTGAAGTTAATATTGTATCGATTTCGGAGAGAAAGGGTTTAGTATTTATAATTTTTTGTATAAGTACAAATGATAATGGACACGTTGTAATTAATTAAAATCGTAACATTCACTGGCCGTGAAGTTAAATATATACCCATATGTTATAAGAGTAATACAAAAGTAGTTTTTTTTTTAGAATTGATATTACTGCACTTTTACTAAAAACGATTGTGTTAAATCAAGATTCAACTCGGGTGCACAAGTTTACAATACAATGGCTACGTTAACAAGTGTACTTAAATGTTTTAACAAAATACTGAAATCATTTACTAGATATTATTATTATTCAAATATTTTCGAATGATTATTGGTGTCTCACTATCTTATTATAGAGTAATTAAAATAATGTAAATATAAAAAATATTCCTACGATGATGGCTTTAAGGATGTTTGCTTATATTCTGAATAATGTTGCCTTGTATTAACTTCTAATTAAAAAAAAAAGATTTAAATAAACTATAACCTTTAAAAACAATTTCAAAAACCTTTACTTATATAAAATTTAATTCGATTAATGAGTTAATAACAAATTACACAAATTATTTAACGTTTAACTAAATACAAAGTTTTAAGGATCTTAATTATTGTTTGATAAAATAAGATTAACAGAGTTTGAAGTCTGTAGGCGATGTTGGAAAACTGTTTGTGCCTGGGGCTACATAGACAAACCGAAATAGATGAAACTCTTTAATTTGGATTAAATAAAAATAACACTAATATAACAAAGTTCCAGTTTAGTACATAAGATAACTTTATTAAAACTCCGATATCGTAATGTATAAACTATATAAAATTATATAGTAATTTGAATTATATATAGATCCAAGATATTTAAGTAAACACAATGCATAAGTGTAGATGTTACGCAAGCATAACAAGATATTAAATTCACGGTATAACAATGGTATAAAGTTCGGAATGCTGACTCTGTGCCATCAGTGGAACTGGGAAAGAGAAGACTTGCACCATCAGAGGGAATGCAGAATGTGATTTACCAAATATTCAGTCTGGAGTCAACCGCTGACTTGCACCATCAGAGGGAATGCAGAATGTGATTTACCAAATATTCAGTCTGGAGTCAACCGCTGACTTAAAAATCCCTCCCTAGCTAGTAGTTAAATATAAGTCTATAATTGATAAATTGAATATATTTTATAAGTAAAACGGATTTTTCTTGCATCCTTCGCTGCCACCAAACGTAATTTAGACTAAAATAGATAAATAAATATTTTTACTAAACAAATAATGACTTATATTAACTTATTACGTCATTAATTGAAATAATAGAAACATTGATAAAAATTAACTCAATTTTATTTATATGTTATTATGCCTTTTTTTTTAAGGGGGAAAATCATCAAATGACCTCTCTTGCCTGGGTGGGGCAAGAGGGAGTGTCAGACTCTTACTGACTAAAAACACCCCATACCTACTCCTGCTCCGAGCCTGGCCGCGGTATATCATTGCGCTTACACCCGCGACATGTTATTATGCCTAAATGTCACTAAGTCCGAACCACTTCTTAATACTAGTACTTTTATACCAATATAGCTCTTTTTATATTAACATTATAATATGATTTAATAGTTTACTGAATTAGTCAGTGATGGCCAAGTGGTTAAAAGGCCCGCCTCTCATGCACGAGGGCGCGGGTTCGATCCTGGCCCTGGCAAGTACCAATGTGATTTTGCCGAGTCATATGTACTTTCTAAGAGTATTTACACATCACTGATTAATACTTTCCCAAAGAGGGTTGGTGTCAGGCAGGCGGCCGGTCGTAAAAAAGATTAGTCATTGATATGATATTAAGAGTCGTATAATTCAGTTAAAATTAATGAAAATCCTCGTAATACATTGTATCAACACTATCTCTTAATTCATAATGAATTATAAAAAAGGTCTTAGTGTTAAAGTATTAGCTAGAACTAAATGTTATGTAAAAAAAATGTATAGTTACATGTAGATTAGAAAATAAATAATTAGGTACATCATAAATTACCGCACTTGTAAAATTGTATTTTAAGACATTAGATAGTGTGCTTACAAACACATAATTACACGTATAAGTAAAACATATAAGTAGTCCTTTGCTTATTGCAACAGCAACTTTCAGAACCAAATCTACATCAAGGCTCTCGTTTATATCAAGGTTGTTCGGAGACTTTTTAGCGGCCACTAGCGGGGGCCACGGGGGCTACGGGTGCGCGGGCCCGGACGACGCGAACAATTGACGCAGCGCGCATCCTCGCTATATACAATTTAATAAGAAGTTTCTCCGTTACAAGAAATAAAAATATGAAATAAATTTTCAACTATTAATAAACAAATATAGAAAGGAATATAAATTTAAATTTACAATACAAAAGTTTGGAATCTTTTATTCATAATATAAGTAGTTCCGCTACAGCTGTATATACATACATATGTATGTATGTAGCTTACCTTAAAGAACTAGATATTATTTTTTTACCGTCTCTAATGTTTAAAGATATTTATATATAAAGAGTTAACAAAACAGAACAATCCATACAAGTGTTATGGCAGCGGAATTGCAGGCAAAATGTTACAATAAAATTTTAATCCTTTATTCTTAGTCCCTTCATAACTTGATCCTTCGCACAAAGCATCATCAGAATAATGCGTTTTTTAACTCTGTAAGGCTTGTCTCATAATAAATTTAAAGGATAATTTCAACTAATAATTATAATACAAGTTGGATAAAGCTTAAATAAACTTTATGTACATAGTTACTTATGTCCAAACTTTCATTACCTCCATAATTTATATTTTATAATATATGTACATATCCATTATAATTTTAAGACATCACTGTCGGTACTTTTGTTATTAATAATTTTCCATAATTCGTAGTGCCTCGTCTTACTGGCTAGTCTAACAGGCTTGTTATATATATATCGGATTTATTACACATTCGTTGTTTTTAAAGAGAGTGACGCCATCATCGCCGACGTCACTAATGTCATCTTTAAGTACGTTCCATAATATCTTAAAATGAAACTTCGATTGTTCTTAATGTTCCTGTATTTCTCGAAGGTTCTTCATAATCACATTATTCAATGGTCTAACTAACTAAACTCTGCTGTCGTGCGTCCAGACTTTATAATTATACCAAGATTCAAACATAGTTCTATTCTCTTTTTAAACAATCGTTGATTTCGTTTTACTTTTAACAATAGTCATGAATATTAATGACTTTTAATAAGAATTGATCACAAGCTCAAATTATTTTCATGTCGCATCCGTTATTAAAGTTGATAGCTCTGATATATACCATACATATCTATATACTAATGGGTTATGCTGTTTATGAATAAATAAGGTATATATGTATATTAATAAAAAGTTAAAGAAAAATCAAAAATAACAGTGTGATCGTATCAAATTTAAGATAACAAATCGTTCACGGTACTAAAGCAACATAATAAAAAAAACAGTTTTTTATAAGGATACGTACATTAACACGGCCTAAATGTTATATATCATGCAATATCAATTTGGAAGCCATGCAGATCCCCCTTATTATTGACCTATTTCAATGTCTAGTTACAAGTTTTTACCAACCATTTATTACCAGTTTATATTTTATAAATACATACTCTATGTCTGCTATACAATATTAATAACTGTGATATAATACGCATTAATTATTATCTTTTAAAATGACATTTAACTGTTTTATATATGGTCGTCTAACTTTTGCATGAACATGAAAATTGACATATTAATTTAAAACTAAAACATTATTTACTGATCGCCAAGTAGTTTAAGATTAGTTATTTTTATTGGCAGAAATAACTTAACTATCCCAAAAGAATTCAGTGCCAGAATAGATCCTTGGAGAATAAGAAAAAATATATTATTTATATCCTCTGCAGATTCCTTGTACTCTTTTGGCAGATTTCCAACCAAGAAATTCACATAGTGGTTTTATTGTATAAAATATATTTTATACCTTTTAAGTGCAATTTATTTACTTCTTTTTTATAAGCTTGTGGATTACAAATTCGAAAATTTAATATTGATAAATTATTTATTTTTTTAATTATTTTAAATTAATAATTTAACTATATAACGTACAAAATACTCGCAACAATACCTATTAGGTGGTCTATTTTGGTATGACTATAATTTGAAATAGAATAAATTTTTAAGCTCTTTAACATACCTACGACGCGCAATATGGGTGCTCTTGAAAATCTCAGGTATCGCTAAGAACTTAACAGACGAAGCAGACACATTCACTATCCATTAACTTAAAGTCTAGGCTGGTCTTTTTTCAAGTTTCAAGTGAAGCCATACACTACATATAGGGAATTAAATATATATAGAGAAATAAAGTCACCGACACCGAATTAGCACACTGCAGTGGAAATGAGCCGGTCTTGTTTCCAAATGATTAGATAATCTGTGAAGTCGAAACTACATAGTTACAGTGTAGATAAACTTTATGTTGGACGCCTTATACCAAGATGGAAAGTTTGAAAAAACGGCTATATGAAGATATAAAAATGTTGTTATTATTACTTCATTATTATTGATAAAGAAAAGGAACTAATGAGGAATTGAATAATTCTTCTCACAGGGGTTATAGATCAATTAAGTTAAATTTTATCTTACGTCGGTTAAACAATACTAAGAAATTCTACATTTACAAGACTCGGGGTGTGTTAGTTATTTATAATGTTGAACATGCTATCCCTGTGAGCCAAATAAAGTTGTTGCATGCTCTCTTGAACATTTTACTTGATTTAAAATATTCAAAATAAAGAAAAGTTATAAAACTCAGACGTCCCAAAGTCTTTGTGGAAGCAATGAAATTGTGCAGAAAAGTCCTTGTGTCAAATAAAGGTTTCAAAAGAAATTGTATTTTTACAATGAACATTAGAAATAAAGTGATAGAGGATTTTTCTTTTTCGTTAAAGGTGTTTTTAATTACTTGAAAAGTAACAAATCCGACGTATTTTGTTATCAAAAATTAACGTGTCAAGTACTATCTTTAACTTATTTTTTTTAATGAGACGACAGCAATGCTGTTGTTACTAGTACTATTTTCAGAAGCCGTGTTACTCATATTACTTCGCAACAAATCACGTTTACACAGGAGCAATATTTTATTTGATCCATAGTTTGCTTTTGTAATTTAATGAATTTCCTCCTGGAATACTCTTGAACCACTATGTACTCGCAGTCTAAGTTTTTCATATATACTAGTTATTACTCTCACTATTTTATCTTCTATATTGAATCGAGATGAATAATGAAAGTAATTATAATTCTTACCAATTATAACATGAACTTTAGTAATTAATAGGTTGATCACCCAATCTTTGATACTTAACATTTTATAAGAAGATTAACTTATTGGCATTTGTTATTTGGTTACTGTTTAAGTTCTTGTTCTATTTAAAGTTATAGAATGGCAAAACAAATTACCTATATTTATTATACATAAAGGTATGAATTGACATTTGTCTTAATACAAATCATAAAGATATTAGAAATACTATTTTCTTTAAATTAAATAAAAACTATAACTTCAAAATTGTATTTTTAATAAGTCGTGATGGCCTAGGGGTCAAAGGTCTAACTCTCATGCATGAGGGTGCTAGTTCAAAGTTGGGCAAGTACCAATGTGATTATTCCGAGTCATATGTACTTTTCTAGGAGTATTTAGACACCATTGACAGGCGTTGAAGGAAAACATCGCGAAGAAACGTGGACTTATAATTTCAAGTTATAAGTTTGAAATTGCGAATCTGTCTTGTGTAAGCGTAGTGATTAATATTAATGCACTAACCTTCTCCATCTGCGAAGAGTTCTTGCTCAGTAGTGGGTTCCGATAGGCTGATGATTATAATGAGGATGATGATTGTTTTATTTTAAAAATATTATTTTATAAAACAGCTTTTATATCCTGACGAAAGATTAATTGAAATAAAAAAATAATACAATTGAAGTTAGCGTTCTAACAAAAAAAAATGTACGGTGCTTGCATTTCAATTAGACTTTATTGGGTCGGTTTTAAGGCTTCTGTGTTTCAAAGGACAAAAACAGAACTATTAAGGTATCACTTTGTTGTCTCTGTTATTATATGAAGACAATAGATATAAACTAACTAAATGTTTTTTAAATAATAAAATGTTACATTGTTATGTTTGGCTTATCATAATTATGTAGAGCCTGTTAAGATACAATCTACATATTATTATTTAAAGTATACTAATTAGAATATGTGAATTTATTACATGAAAATTTCTACCAGTTATAAAGTATAATTATGATCATTCATTAACGTAATAAGCCGCATGTAAAGTTTTCTTTTATAAAGTTAAGTGTTAGAGTAAATTAATTTGACAAGTCTTGATTAATTACTTCCTAATTAAACCGATTTATACAGCCAATAACACATTTTATAAATTATCTAGGCCTATGGTATGATCTAAAATTATGAAATTATTGTAACTTTTCAATTCAATAGATGTTGACCTCTTCCAATAAAAATACTGAAACTGACGCATAGTCTTGGAGTTTCATTAAAACATCAAAAAATAATCGAAGGACAGAAGGAGCCTTTGTAGATAACGGTAATATTACGCTTATAATAAAAAGATTATGAAGTGAAATAGAATTGGCTTGTAACAATATTTATTCAATATGAAACTACAACTTTAACAATACGAACAAGCTTAATGCATGTATGCTTTTACACAGTAATAAATGGAGTGCCATAATGAAGTTCTTCTAGAGGAGTCCTCTTTCTAATCCTATATCCCCCAGATGGGGCAGAGGTCGTCCACAGTACGCCGCCATCCCGTTCGGTCTTGAGCTTCGCCGTTCATGTCGCTCCAAGTCTTCCCGATGTTTTTGGCTTCTGCAGTGATCTTCCGCCGCCACGTCTTCGATCCGCCTCCGTCCGCTGCCTCTTTCTAAAGGAGTAAAGTAGACTAAATAAAATGCAAGCTGGATTAGTATATTGAAATGGAAACTATCCGAACAAGTGTCCCGACGATCAGACCATTAAATGAGCAAATGCGTTGTAGAACACTTAGCAACATTATAGATTGACCAAATATGGAGGTGCAAAATTATCACAAAAAATAGACGAAGATCCAATGTCAAAGTTAGGTAAATGAGATCATTAAAATACAAAAGTCACGTATAGTATCTATAAAATATTTAATGTTTATTTAATATTTATTAAATTAGACAAGATTTTAAAATTTGTTCCATTATTTCTATGTTTATACATTTGAAGGCAATATACTGATAATTATGTCTGAAATTACTTGAGATACGAAAAATAATTTATAATATATTGATATTTTTAAAGTAAAGTGATGATTAAAATAGTATTTTATTTGGTTTCTTTCCCTGAATTTTAATTTAGTTTTCTACAACTTTTTTTGAACTTTTCATATTGACCTCTTTTATAATCTGTTTTTATAAATACAGTCAAAACCGTTTATAACGACATTAAAGGGACCGTATATATCCGACGTTATATCCGATAGTCGTTATAAGCAATAGTCATATACACAACTACAGTAGTTATACATATTGTCACATATCTATCTAGTATAGATATAGGTTATGTAAACGATTCAGAAAAGAAAAAAATATATTTATTACGAAATAATTAGAATACAAAATGTATGTACTTGGCTGCTTACAGTTACGGGTTATAAAAAACTACACTGGTTTTTAAAGTAATCAGTCATTTTAGAATTATTTTTTTTAGCACAGTCTCAAATATTTTTAGCATTTTACGTTTCATACTCAAGGTATGAGTATCATCAATATCAAAGTGTTCGTTAAAGGCAAATTTTTTTTGCAAAACTGTTACATCATTAAGAGCGTCGGACATTATTGTTGGCTGAAACTATTCTTCAAGGTCTTGTTGGTCTTCGTGTTGTTCGTTAGTGTTAGGGTTGTTACTTTTAGCTTCTGCAAGAATCTCTTCCTCAGTAGCTAAGGCGTTAACGCGACACTGTTATCTATTCTAAAGCAGTAGATCTTTGCAACTGGGTAAGGACAAGGAGCGGTTGGTCGTTAAAGTCGATTAATATCGATAAATTTTCGTCGTTCTAAGCGATATGTCGCTGTATCCGATGTTGTTATAAGCGGTTTGTATACTGAATAGTTTACTAGCAATTCGGACGGGACCATACAATCTGGCTGTAATAACCGATAGGTCGTTGTAAACGATGTCGTTATAAACGGTTTTGACTGTATAATGATATCTTGGATCTTCGCGACTATAAACTATATTTAAAATGAAACAGTGTTTTGAGAATATACTACGAAATTTATTATTTTATGATATATTTTCCTGGCGATTCGATTTTTCATTAACTGTGATCACGGGCAGATGATTTGGAAGTGACAATTTGTAATAAAAACCAGTAGAATAAACTAATAAAACCGGTTAGCTAATCTGAAAAGTATTACATCACTTTAGTGTAAAATTGCGAAATAATTATAAATGACCAAATAAACGCCAATCGCAAGAGTAGATTTACAGTTTATTCTAAAAAGAAGATTGAAATATACTCTTGAAAGGGAAGAACAATGACAAAAATATTAAGGCAATAAAAATTCTAATTATTTTACTTTTTCTCGAGGAATACTACATATTGATCAGAGCTCTCCGTTCCTACAACTTTAACAATTTCAGGTATAATCTTTATAAGTAGATGTTTACCTTTTAAAGTGCCAAGTTGGTCAAATATATCGATTGAGTTCGATTTACGTCTTAAAACTAATGTGGTGTTTCTCTTGCTGAAAGTTTTGAAATTTTAACTTATAAATCAAGAAAACATCTAGTTTATCAATAAATGTATTAGCACTTTAGTAAGACGGATACATTTTCAGTCATTTCTACTACTTTTACAATTTTTTGTTAACATAAGTGAAGACTTAGTGATAGTGGTAGATCAATAAGAAAATTTTGAATTTTATAGATCAAAACTTATACATATTTATGCAGTTATACGTTCACTTAAATACAAAGTTTCACCTTAAACCGTTAAAAGTTATTGAATAACTTAGAAATACACATTATATGACTTATAATATTTGTAATCGATGGAATTATATGTTCTAATATAAGCAAAAAAGAGGTAGGAAATGCAAAATAAAATGGCGAGAGTAACATGTGTATTAATGGACTTTTATATTATATCATTCTGATTTATGACCCGAGAATAAAAGCGTCACGTACAATAAAGAATTAAGAATGGGTTTCGTTTTATGGCCTTAAAGTAGTTTAAATCTTAGATCTTGAAAATTGTATTCAAATTGTACTCTTCTGTACGACGAAATTAACGATATTGTATTAAAATAAATAATTAAAATTGCGAAGGAAATTTCGTCAAATTTACTGAAGAATTTTAGAATCAACATAAAATGTAAAAGGATATAAAATAAATAATATTTATTTTTAAGAAGACAATGATTTCTAATAGTATATGGCAATTTTATTTGGTCTCAAGACTTAGCTCACTTTTTATTTGGTTTATATATTGTTTACATTCCTTCACAACAAGCGGGCGTAAAACAAAATTGATTGTGATTGTGTCTTGTTATAACATAGGACAAAGGACGAAGAGCGTAAGTACAAGGATCAAAGAACATATTTCAGATGTTAAAAAGACATGCGCAGAAGTCAACACATATTAGACACTAGCTTTTGCCGCGGCTTCGTCCGCGTGGAATAGTGACTTCCCACATAGTTCCCGTTCTTGCGGGTTTTTCGGAAAGGTCGAGTTTCCGTAGAACTTTCAGGATAAAACCTATGTTTTTTTTTATTCACAATGAAGTACTCTTAACCAACAACATATTTATTTGTTTATTTGAATAAAGATTAATATTATTATGTTCATACAACTTAAACAAATTATTTCGACCAAATTTAGTACCATAAATACGGTTTTTGTGAGTTAATCTTAAAAGATAGACATATACTGTCGTGGACTGTTTTTTAGATATTTAAAAGAGCTATTATTCTTTCATACATATTTTTTGTGTATCTTAAACCGTTTTCACGGCGCACGCAAAGGAAAGCTTCAAAGATGAAATAATTTCTCCCGTTTTTTACACATTTATCACTATATCTTTGCTCCTATTGGTTGTAGCGTGATGTTATATAGCCCACAGCCTTCCTCGATAACTGGACTATCCAACACAAGAAGAATTATTCAATTCGAACCAGTAGTTTCGGAGATTAGCGCTTTCAAACAAACAAACAAACAAACAAACAAACAAACAAACTCTTCAGCTTTATAATATTAGTATAGATAACAGACCATTGACTACAACTTCATCAACACACCACAAGTAATCATCGCTCGAGAACATAATTATAAATCAAGATCAATCTGCGAGACGCTTGAAAAATAAAATTCTAATTGAAATAGCTGTCAATTTCCTAACATCTGGGATTCCCTTATAAACTATAATAACTCACAGCTGTGATACATACTATTAAGAGTTTTCTAATATAACACTATTTTTGCGTGATGTAAAAACAACACTGGTTCAATTATGTAACTAAAAAGTTATTGAAATGACAAAAACAATCTTTTTAATGTCATCTTGTAGCGAATTTAGCACAAAGTCCACTTTAACAATAGAAGACAGACGGATTTCAAACATATTAACTCAGTTTTAAATTTACACAGTTCTAACACAACGTGCCTCATTACCACTCAAAGATGCTTCTAAGATGTGTTGACTCGTGAAAAACAAGAACTGACTTAATCAAAATTTTAGAGAAATATTTTGACTTAAACTTTTTTATGTAAAAAGTTGTCCAAAATGAATCAAGTTTTGGAGGTTCTAAATCAAAATATCTGTTCATGACACATTAAACTTCGACTTAAAGGACTCTAGAAGCAAACATTATTACAGTCTACATATTTCAGACTATACGTAAATAAACTTTTTTTTATATTATGTTTCAACACTCATATTCATTTAAATGTTTAAATGATACTTATATTATAATATAAAAGTTTTTGTAATACTTTTAATGTAACTTGTGTGTCAAACATGTTCAAATACATACTCGAAAAATTTAGATGCATCTAAAGTAAATTCCATATCAGTAATATCTATTTAATTTTCATCCACAGAGATACAGTCTGAGATTTAATCTTGATTTATTTAATAATATATAAACTATGAAATACAGATACTATGAAATTTACTTAACGCTCAATATTGTTAACAGATTCATTTGGATACGTGAGATCTGGAATTAGTAACGAATTAAGGAACAATAGATAAGAAGTGACACATAAAAACACGTCAAAATTTTTCAAAAATCTAAATATTGTAATTTCGAGTTTTTATTTAACAAGGATTGAAACTAAAATTAAAATATTATGTCGAGTTGTGGCCTAGTGGTTAAAAACCCGACCCTCGTGCACGAGGTTCGGGTTCGTTCCCGGCATGTACCAATGTGATTTTTCCTAGTCATATGTACTGTCTAAGGGTATTTAGATACCACTGACAGATGGTGAAACCTGGACTTATAATTTCACAATTATAAGTTAGAAATTAACAACCCGTCTTGAGCAAGCGTGGTGGTTAATGCTCTAACCTTCTCCATGTGAGAAGAGACCTTTGCTCAGCAGTGGGCTCTGATAGGCCGATGACGAGATATAAGATATAATATTACTGAAGAAGCAATTTTATTAATTAAGAATTTATAAATAAATTATTTGTTTTAATTATAACGGACGAGCACATTTCTTTAGGAGTAAAATATAATCTTACCTATTAAATATTCTGAGGAAAGTTTCGTACAATATTACTTTAATAAGCGGCCATGGTGGCTTAAATAATTTTAGTCGACCTAGAGAAAGTAAATAAAGAATAATATCTTAACAGCGGTAGCACGTTTTGAAGCGATTATCTTTATGGACCCGAAAGGAACAACACCAAATGAAGTACAGTTACCAGATAATTTCGTACTCATTTTTCCTTTTGCAGCGATGTCATGTAAGAGTGTTCCGAACAAAAAAAAATATTATATTATATTTGTGAAAATATAGCTTTGTAAAACACATAAGTGTTAAAGTAAGAGGACTTCATAGAACTTTGTTAAGAAACGTTGCAAAAATATAAAATTTTAGGCTTCATTGGGAATCAATAATACATGAGAAGTTCGTTTTCTACGTGTTTTACCCATATATCCATTATTAATTATTAAAATTTTATATCAATTAAACATCATATTTACGACTTATTAACTGTATATACAAAATACAATTATGGATCCAATTAGCAAGTAAATATCCAATCAAAAGGATGATTAAATTATAACTGTGGTGACGAATTAAAGGGAATATATAAATCTCCGGATAATTATTTTCAATGAAACCGATCAAAATAAATATTATATTTGGTTCAATTCCAAAAGCTTAATGAATTAAGCATTATTAAAAAAGTAATTAAAATAACTTTACCCTTATTAAGTACAGTACAGTACAAGGAGTACATTATATTTAAATTTATTGTAGGTAGTTCCTTTGATTAATGGAATTCATTTCCTACCTTAGTCTTGCACATTTTTTATTTGCTCCCTAATTACCTATAAAATGAATCAATACTGTAATAATAGTGAAATGTGCAATATTTTAGTAGTTTTTAAAATAATCACAGCTTTATATAAGTATGCGAATAATATACATACATACATACATAAATATTTGTTGAGTCTCCTTGCCTGTATCCGAATTAACTTCCACAGTGCGAACACAAAGTAATTTTAAGACTTACAACAGTAGACATAGTAGAGGTATTTTTGTTATTCAACTACGGTGTTAAAATGCAAAGATACTATTTTGAAATTGTAATAAAACTCAAGATTTTGTCTTATTTACCATTAATTTAAATTACCATTTGAAACTACCGGAAATTATAACTGTTCTGAGCCTTTTACGACACCTGTGGTGAAATTGGCTCTTTATTTCAACTACCTTTAATGTATGTATGTAGAAATTTAAAGGTGGTAGAGCCTAGCTGTGGTGAGTTACTACAGCTCGAACATGGGCTGACTCGACCGGGGAAGTACCACCCTCTCACAGAAGATCGGCGTGAAGTAGTCTTTATGGCTGCGTTTCGTCTGATGAGTGAGAGAGCCGGATGCCCTTTCCCTATTCCTACCCTTTCCTTTCATTTCCTTTTTCCCACCCCTCCCTATCCCCAAAAACAAGGTTGGCAACGCATCCGCAACAAAATGTTGCGGATGTCAATGGGCGACGGTAACCACCTTCCATCAAGTGGGCCGTCTGCTCGTTTGCCACCTTTCACATAAAAAAAAAAAAAAAAAAAAAAATGAAACCTACAAGTAAGCATTACCCATTCCGACCCTAATTAGTAAAATATATTTTATTTTGTTTGCTGAAATTATATGTATTATTTCTTTTCTCCAAATATGCTTAGAAATAAATACCAAGCTAAATGGATGATTAAGTCACCTTTGTAGTAAAAAAGTTTAGATGACCTTTTTACTAACAGGTTTTAATTTTAATGGGTACAAAATAAATATTCGTTATTGTAAATGTACAACTCTGTAAATTAACAGTTTTCCAATTCACAATAATTTTATAATTACAACAAACACTTTATATGATGTTTATTTATATTGTAAGCTATATTTAATTTTTTATTTACGCAAAAGCTTTTAAAGGTACTGAACGGTGAATAAAATAATTTTTCATCTACCAGAAAACAGTTAAGGAAAATTATTATTTATTATCGTAATTAAACCTACAGTTTACACTTTGGGGAGTGTTGACAGGAATAACACGCATTAATGGCTGCATTCAGTTTCTATTATCGAACATCAGAGACCCGGTGGCGCTCAATCCTTTAGTTGAAGACCTTCCTCGCATATAGACGACGCGATACGGTTCATTTTTCCTAATGATATAGTGTTTAATGTTATTATTAATATACTTATAGAGATGACTTTATTTAAGTTAAATTAAGTCTAACGGGTTTAAGTTAATAAGTAGTATTCATGATCTCGCTGTTTTACTACTTTATATTATTTCATGATTTCAGCTTTATGTTTACTAAATCCTTAAGCAATCTTACAATACGTATAGGTCAATTGTCATCAATTAATCTTACTCTAATACCATGTACGAATTTGCAAGGGTTTTGTAGTAAAACAAATAGATTGTAAGTCTACCTAACAATTTATTTAGAAGGTTGTGCGAATATTAAGTATACATTTCTATTAAAGAGGAGCAGGATGAAATCGTGACAGAATCAAGAACTATAATTGATTGTATTCCAATGTAAATAATCTTCTTCTTCTATATATATAAAAATGGATTGCTGTTCCTTAGTCTCGCTAAAACTCGAGAACAGCTGAACGGATTTAGCTTATCTTAGTCTTGAAATGTTCGTGGCGGTTCAGGGAAGGTATAAAAGTTGAAAAAAATTGCTTCCTTACTGGGAAAACCATAAAAACAGTCCTTTTCTATTTCCCATACAAACGTTTTTTTTTACATTAGATTTGACAACTAACTAATATGTCAATCATTCTGTCGCACTTCAAAACACGGAGATTTATGGCTTACAGGTAAACTCCAAAAATATAAATAAAAAAACGTAATAGATATTTCTTGATTACAGGGCGATACGAAGTTCGCCAGGTCTTCTAGTGTATAAATAATAAACATAAGATATTAAAATAATAGTTATACTCTTTAAATAAAAAGGAATTAGCTATTATAGACTAACTAAATTCATTGTTAATAATGCATGTAATTCTTGTAAATAGCGCATGCGTCTAATAACACACAAATACAGACATACCTGTATAAATGACTAAGTAAAGTTTGTAAACATATTTGGTACTGTGAATAATGTAATACCAGTAATGACAGGGATTTCAATAATTACTACAGATTTAGCGCTATTAAACTACCTATATTAACTTATTAAGTAACCACAAATTAACACACAACTATAGACTAATTTCTATTATAATTTTTCACATTTTGTTATGTTCTGGGTAAAAAATATATATATATATATATATATATATATTTCTTTTGTTCATGTAGTAAACTGAAGTAAACTCACAAAATGTAAGTTATATGTAAGAATTTTCTTTAAATATACTAAGTTCATACGTTTATACATTTTAAAGCAAATGTCTTCTTTGACATTCTTGTTTCTTAACAGTCTGAATG
This sequence comes from Danaus chrysippus, assembly GCA_916720795.1. Lineage (NCBI taxonomy): Eukaryota > Metazoa > Arthropoda > Insecta > Lepidoptera > Nymphalidae > Danaus > Danaus chrysippus. The sequence continues at coordinate 130,686 of CAKASE010000005.1, read as the reverse complement.
GGCTAGGAGAATTTTTTTATATAATAATTCTTAATAAATTATAATTAATTCCCTTATTAATTTAAGTAAATAACCTTTACTATTTATAAAAAATAATCAACAGCGTAGTAGCAAAAAAAAGGAAATATTACTACGGTTCAATGTTACATACGATTTTATTTTTTCTTTATTGATATAAACAGTGAGAGAGTTTCAGTCAGTGACAAATAAATCTACGGACTGTGTGATGTTAAGCGTTCCGTATACTATGGACATTGTATATTGGAATATCAGGGAATTACTTGTTCAAAGGCTAACCTTGATGCCGCTTTTGATTTTATTAAAATAAGTTTATAAGTTGTGGTGTTACTAATAAATATATTGTCACAGTTCATGCTGACTACCTGAGAAACAGAACCGGTGAAATACATTATCAGAACGAAGATAAGAATCTAATGGATGTAGTGACCATAAATCCAATAATATGATCTAAATTCTGATTATTTTCGTGGACCTTATTTATATCTATCGAAAACTAAGTTTTATATATAATTGGATAAAAACGAGATAAAAAGGACAGGAAACGATTTTATCCCTTCCCTTCATTTACGAGAATCTCAAAAACTACTGAAAATTCACTTACGTCCGAGAGTAACGATATAATTGTCTAATAAACGAAATTATGATCACTCAAATTTCAGAAAAATGGAATATAAATTTGATTTTTATACTTAAAATATAATAGGACATACTTGAAATAAACTGATAATGATACGTTGAAATAATGACCGAAAATTTAAAATAAAAATAGATAAACATTTAATAACATACAACACTCAATACTTTAGCGTTAATTTGATTTTTTTTTCAACTTAACCATACCAAATTCTTTTCTAAAAGTGGACTGGCAGTTTAAACTGCAGTAACTCAGGAAATTGTTATAACAGTTTAAAAAATTATCATCGAAGTCAACAATATAAAAATATTAAATTATTTATAAATTTAATTAACTCTTTCTGAAAGTACAAAAGCCAGTAATAAATTGCGTCTTTAGATGCCTGTTCCAATGAATCTTTGGAATACTCGTATTGCCAAACAACAAGTAACTAATTTGTTTTTCCATTGTAGAGAATCAAAAAAGTCTGGCAAAAACAGAATTAAAGACTGGCTTGGGGCTAGATATTCTTTAATTGTACTTTTAAATATAATGAAAAAGGTTTTTAATGACACGAATTTCCTAAAATTTTGTAAATTAACTAACCAGCCAAACAAGCTTATGAGTCTTTCTCGTATATGTTTGAAAATTATTTAAAAATATTGTTATTAAAACTTCAACAAATAAATAATTATTTAGCAGAGTACCTTAAGTTTTAAACCGGGTACAAATGACACCAATCTGTACTGAAATAGGTCATTTATATAGATAAAATAATAAAAATAAAATACATCTATAACTACCCTGTGGTAGCCTCAGGTCTTCGTTTTAATAGAAAGTTATTGAATGTATGTTAATGTCTATGAGAAAATAGTGTTTCAGTTTTTGACGTGCAAGAGAAAAAGTTAAAATATATATTTCTAAAGCAGAATTTTTGTGCTACATACTTATAGGTGTTATTTAATTTTCAGAATAACAAAATTATTGTTAATAACAGTTTCATTTTTTTATATTTCAAGATAAACGTTACTTCACTTTAGTCAATTGTTCATTACATTGATTGTCTTTATTCGTGATCACATTCATGTATCTCTGTTTTTCATAAACAAATAACAAAATATGCTAAGGTAATATAATAAATGACATAAATTTAACTTTCCCTTTAATCTCATTTGTTTCCCTTGTCACGTCTTGTTTTGTTTTGATTTCAATACAAACAGCAATTTCATATTATGCGAACCATATCTAAGCTATAACATTATTAGTTTACTAATTTTGATATTCCCACTGCGTAAGAAATATCTTAGTAATGAAAAATATTATACCGCATCAAATTTTACACAAGAAAGATTTAATTTTAAATAAATTTTTGATTTGACAAATTTTAAATAAATTTTCTTTCATAAGAGGGGAAAAGGTCTCGAACTATGAAATCTATTAAATATCAGGTTAAAAAGCACAGCGCGGTGCTTATAAATTCCCATAAGTCAGTTGCATTTACTGTGGTGTGACACTTAGTGGCTACCACTTATAATATCGTTCAAATAATTTTAATATAATTTTCAGTTAAACTTCTAAGACCTGATACAGATTTTATATAAAATATGGTTTTATAAACCCATAACATACTTTTTATTACTTCAGATAGTGATGATAACAACATACTGCAAAAGGCATAAATATTTTACATTAATGAGATTTATTCAAAAATTCTAAAAATTATGCAATAAATTATGAGGTTTATGGAAACGAAAGAGAGTCGGATAAAGTGGCTATAAAGCTCCAACAAAAAGCCGGCTTACTTTTTTACCCGTTTAATTTCGTAATTCTCTCGAGAAAAGAGTTCTTACCAAATTGAGATGGAAAAGTTATGCGTAAAAGCTAAAGACGATTTCTATATTTTTTAGATAGAAAATATAAATTACCGTCACTTGTTATAGTACTTTATAAATAAGCCGCAGTATCACAGTATGTCTCAAAATTTGACACACAGCGTAAGACGCGAAATTTTATTATACTTTTGAATTTATTTATAAAATTTTTTGCTCTATTTATTGGAACTTTATTTTTGTACTGTAATAAAGCAATATGTTGAAATAATAAATATTATTCACAGATTTTTACGAAATTCTTATTTAGTCGTAACTCGTATATAAACGATTGTCTCTGAATTTAACATTAAATATTTATTTCAAACGTTTTCACATATTTAATTATTGCACTAATATACTTCTATTTTTGTAACAATTCAATTCATCACACTTTTCTGTTAATAATCTTGTATTAAATACTTGAATTCTATAAAAAATATTGAAATAAAATTTTTCAAAGAAATTAATATCATATTTGTAGATTGTACTGATTAAGATATAAAATATGAAATTATATCTGTGGGTGATATTCTTAGCAAAATTCCTCGAATCGTATTTTATTTTTATAACAATGACTTTAATTTAGTTATGAAATATAGACTTCTACAATTAAAAACAATTGGATACACATAGTATTAGGAGAAATATTTTGTAATAGTTTTGCCAATTTTCACTTAATCACGACCAAGGAATTTTTAAATATATTTATTTCAATGAAAAAGTGGAAATGTCGGAAAAGGATACAAAAAGATCTATCGACAGATGTGAACTTTATGAGCCGACTTTCTTTTTAAATTCAGTTAGAATGCTTAAACCAATAAATCTATAGTCAATTAAAAAAGTAACAAAGACTAAAGGTAATAATACTCCAGATTAACTGGAGACTAGAAATTCATCGATATTAGCTATTGAAACAAATGATGATCACAATTCCGTTCCGTAAGTCTGAAAAGCTCGTAGAATCCCATGGTTTTGCATGTTTTGCTCACCTTTCCCGGAAAGTGACAATTAATTTCAATACGCTGTCCTATTTAGCACACAAATTAGGTGAAATATGTATCATCGAATTCTCGAAACTAATACAATTCTATACCAGATTAAAATTTCATAGTTAAATGTAATTTAACATTATAAAGCGTGGTGCAATAAATGATTACTATAACTGAGAAACAATTGATATGAAAGGATTTTTGTTTCGAAAGAAATATACGAAGATAATTGAATGTGTTCAATATTTAATTGTGTAAGTGGATTAAATAAATAACATGAAATATGGAACATTTGGCCAGAAAAATATTATTCATGAATTTTCAAAAGAATAATTCAATAAGGTATTAAAATTTAATTAAAAAGTTTGACAAGTACGAAGAAATGCTGAATGCATAAATAGCATGAATTCTAAAAATCTCTTCCTCTTGTGTTGGCGTAAATTAAACCAAACGATCATAAAAGGTTGTTCTCTTAATTGTTTTCATTACTTCTAAAATATAAATTTCTACTAATTTTTTTTTTATGTTAAAAAAAATAAATACAAAAGTATTTAACGAGAAAACCTATGAATAAATGCACTATTCAATATTTACTGTGAAAAAGCTTTGTTACAGGCAATAAGTGTATAAAAATGTACTTACGTTGTAAGCGATGTTGCGACGTACAATTTTTATCTGAAAATTGAATTTTACATTTAGTAAGTATATAATTATAGATGAAGTATTGAACAAAATTATATCTTTTTGAGGGAGGAAGCAAAATTAACAAATTATTCAATTATACCGCACGTCTTCGTCTGACTCCCATAACATACGAAATTGAACATCCGAGTGGTTTACTTTGGATCCAATTATTTAAGTAAATAAACGTCAACTCCTTCTACATATTTTTTTTTTAACGAGGAGAATCCTTCAAAGACTTCCCGCCGCAGGGGAAAACACGGCGGGGGCGCGTGGGATTTCCACCCACTAAACCCCTCGGCGTTCTCTGCGCTGTGCGTAGACTAGTGAGCGGGAACGGCAAGCCATACTTCCGCTCACTACGCACGAGTCCCGAAAGGGACTCCGCCTTCGGCAGGGGCATCAGTGGCTGACCACACCACCCCTCCGACTCAAGAGCAGCGTGCCGGGAACGCCAAACACGCCGCTCTTCCTCTAGCCTATGTTACCCGGACGCCGGTTCCCCACCGACGCCCGGAGGCTTCCTCACTGGGGAGGCAGGTCGCGAGCATAAGCCCGCTGCCTTCGACCCAGCCTTCGTCGGCGCAGCGGCGCCGAGGAGGGGTCGTCTTCCCTCACTCGTTCAGCAGCCTCCTTCTGCAAGATGACTCTCTCGCTGAAGTCGGCCACCGCCTGCCATGCCCTCTCGCTGCCGACCATGGCCTGGACCACTGCCGGCAACGAAAGGTCTGCGCCAACCACGCGGATGAGTTGGCTCCGCTCGGATATCCACGCTGGACATTCCATCAGTGTGTGGTCAGCGGTGTCTTCCACGCGACTGCAGTGGTGACACGTCGCTGTCGGCTCTCTCCCGACTATATGGCACAAATACCTCCCGAAGCAGATATTTTGTATGGCCTGTCTAACAGCGAAGGATCTCCAGTAGATGATTTGCCTCTTATATTAACTTTGGAGGCTATTAAAATCAAGAGTCCTGAAATTTTGATATTTATATGAATATTTTGTCAAATAAGTTTAAATTTCCGATCAATTACTGTGTCAAAATACATATTTTATGTATGCACATTTTAAACTTGAATTACTCGTAGATCAGATGCTTCTCTTTGTTCATGAAAACCAAAAAAAAAAAAAAAAAAAGACACTTTGAAATTACGAACGGGTCTGAAAACGTTTACGTAACGGACTTTACTATTTAGGAAAATAAATTTTAACAGTTAAGGATTTGTGTACTACACACTTAACTACATTTTAAAAATATACTTTCGATTTATTTTAGATAAAAGTAGAAGATATGGAGCGAACATCAACTGAAATTGATGAAGCGCGTTTGGGATACGTGCCAGTGGCCATTCGAGGTCAAATTCTGTTTTTTTGCTTGTCTGGAATGGTGAATGTTTATCTTATGTATCAATATTCATTGGAATAGTTCATAAAACTCTTCGTTAGGAGTATGGCAGAAACCGAGCCAAATGGTTGTAAATATTATTACACGACTAACCATTTAATCAATCTATATTTATAAAGTATTCATGCATGGTTTATTTCACAGAGGATATAATCGAAAGAGAGGAAATCATTATAGATCATTTCACATTTCTGTTATATCAAAATGTATGCAGGAGTTTATTCGAAAAACACCAGCTTTTGTTTGCTTTTTTGCTATGTGCTAGAATTTTGTTGGACAAGGGAGTTATAAGATTCCAAGAATATAATTTCTTATTAATCGGAGGAAAAATTGAAGAGGTATTTTAAATAAGAATTACGTACCTATATATGTATTTATAAATTCATATATGTGTATATTCTAGTTAAATTTTTATACTATTTCGAATTTAAATAAACACTATGAATATTACAGCTCAGTCAATAAAGTGCTTTCTCATAAAGTATATATAAAAACACGTTTACTGAAAAAAAGTTTACTTGTCAGAATTTTAGATTATTTTATATATATAAAATAATTATATATATAAAATAATATTGTTACATTAAATAAATATTTGTTTAACACAAGAAACTTGAGAACCCCGAACCAAAGTGGATATCTCCTCGGATGTGGTTGGATATGCTACAGTTGGCGACATTGCCAACGATGCATCAATTTGTGATGGATTTTCCTCAACAAACCAAATTCTTTAAGAAATATTACGATGCCTGGAATCCTCATAAGTAAAATCATCTTTTTATCTTATTAATTTATTAAAATTAAGTTCTTTTACATAGAATATATCTGGATGTTCCAGACTCCCGTATCCAAACGGACTAGATTCTCAACAATATGCATTTCAGAAGCTACTTGTTCTAAAGTGCTTACGACCTGACAAATTGATTCCTGGTCTTCAGGTATATTTTATTATAAATAATGTTGATTTGTTTTCATAACCGTGAAAATGAAGTTCAACTAGTACTGTACATATGGCATACAGCTATAACTTAAACCTGAAATTTATTATCTTTCTTCCTTCGTCCAGGACTACATAGTATCAGGTCTTGGGGCTCGTTTCGTTGAACCACAGCCAGCAGATCTTGCACCTCTATACGCTGAGTCTGATCCACTCGCTTCTATAATTTTCATTCTCTCCACCGGTACTGATCCAGCTGCTGGTAAATATTACTTTTTATAAGCCTAGTTGAATGTTGTATAACATATTGAAAAATATGTATGTATGTATGTCTGACTTTTCTTAAAAATATGCCAGTAATTCTATGCAAAATTAAAACTAACTATGTACAACTTTTGCAAAGTACTTAATTGTTATAAGTCCTTATACATTTTTAATTTCTCTTTACATAGTGGATCGTTTACTGTGGTTTGATTTTGTTTACATGATTATTTATCGACTAATTGAGTGTAACATGTTTCAGATCTGTTTAGATGTGCCAACAAAATGAAGATGGGCAAAAGATTTGAAAGTATTTCATTAGGACAACGTCAAGGGCCTCTAGCCGAAGCTATGATGAAAGTTGGCTGTGATTTTGGTAACTGGGTATTTTTTCAGGTAAAGTTTTACATTTCCTTTCAATCTCAAAGTATATTCGTTTTTTTTTTAAATCATACGAATAGAACTTATAGCACGGCTTAAGTGTTTTTCATAATGAATCTAAAACTATTTTAAGAAAATGCTATACAACAATTCAAAGAAATTAATTTAAGATTAACTCTTAAAGATTCCAAATATGTATGATATATCCGTTTTATGTACATATATTAATAAAAATGTGATAATAACTTTGTCTAGGCTAATTGGCTGTATTTTTATTCAGTAGACAGCAAAATCTATTTTAATGAAATTTATTGCGTTAGATGTTAACTCGAACCTACATATGTGTAGATACCTTTTTAGTGTGACTTCTGACCTCACGATATAAATATTTTTAAATGTAAATTACAGAATTGCCATTTGTCTCCATCATGGATGCCAGTCTTCTTGAGTTAAATGTGGAGCAAATAGTCCCAGAAGTAGTTCATAAGGACTATCGGCTGTGACTCACATCAACACCTTAACCCTTCTTTCATGTGGCATTATTACAGAACGGTATTTTAAATATTATTCGTACATAAAGTTAATTATAACCATACGATACACAAGTTTAATATTAAGAAAAACAAGTATAAAACGTATCTGTTTATTAAATTTGTTATATGACTTCGAAACAAAGACATGTTATTTTCTCTGTTGACTTTATGAAGAAGCTATTTTATTTTATTTCTTCAGGTTTTAGGACTGTTGAATTATTAGTAACAAAACTTTTGTAATTTTCAGTGGCTCCTATTTTCACTATGCCTATTCCTTGGTGTAGTTCTAGAAAGACGGAAGTTTGGGCCTCTTAGTTTTAATATGCCATACGAATTCACGGATGGTGATCTTCGTATTTATATTTCTCAGCTTCACATGTTTCTGACTGAATAACATGAAGTTCCATTGCGGGTTTGTTAATTAATTTTACCGTAAATACCTTTAATTTGGAAAAGACTGTTTTTTATTAACTAGTTAAAGTGAAAGAACCAATGGGTTTGTTAAAATTAGTAGTAGATTACTATGTAACTGCTATTATTTGTATTGTTGGGTTGTATGATATGCTGGGAGAACAATAGAACTGACGTTGAGGTTTGTTACTAAGTCTCTAATTGAAATAGGGTTCACAAAAGCAATAACTTAAACAATGCATTATGGACAAGATTTAATTGGAATATTATTATAATAGATAGGATATATTTTAATGTTTACATACTTGTAATTGGTATTTTAAATCATTTTGTTCAGATGCTAACGTATACAGCGGGTCATATTAACTATGGTGGACGAGTCACTTATGATTGGGATCGTCGGTGTTTATTGTGTTTGTTGGCTGATTACTACACAACTGCTGTACTCAATGATAGATGGATATTTGATGAGAGTGGTGCTTATAAACAGGTATATAAATTCCTTATGTTGTATTATGACGAAGGTATTTTGTAATCTAAAATTTAGCAAAACGCATTATTAATATCATTAATGTCAACAATTAATAGGTTATCTTCATACTTCTACATCGTAATATATTGTATAATTTGTTTGAAATTATAATAATTATTGTTTTAACAGCAACAATCTTCATCCACGATTGATGACTGCACTCGTTATATACGCACCTTACCACTGAACGATGACCCTTCGTTATTCGGATTGCACGCTAATGCCATTATTAGTTACGCTATGTCTGTACCAGCTCCTGTATAAGTAAGTCATATGTCATTCTAAATATGAAAATTACTAATAGATAGGCTATTTTCTATATAATTATAAAGATTAACTAGCTATAACTCCTAGTTGAACATTATTACAATTGCGTTTGTTCTGTGTAAGCGACATATTAAAGCCCCTTGTTGAAGTAGATAAATTATTTTCATACAAAGTTCTTGATGTAAATTTTGTATCTTTTATTGCAGACACTTTGAGTAATCTCCAACAAAAGGAAGTTAGTGGCGAAGGAGATCTCACAGCTGAAGAGATGACAGAAAATGCTGCAAAAGACATTCTTAGTGTATTACCTCCTATGCTTGTCGTTAAATACATCGCTGTAACGTAATTCCCTTATATACTTAAATGAATGCATGTAATATATAAATGCATTTAATATTACGTATTTTTTTCCCTAACAGTTACCGTGTTTCTTAAAAAGAATCTCTAAATGCAGTACTCATTCAAGTAGTCATACGATATAACAAGCTTTTGGCTGTTATTAGCAGTTCTCTTCAGTAAGTGTATAAATCAATTCGCAATTAACAGTTTATTTTTTACTAATATTTTCTTTCTGCTAGTTAAAAGATTTATGTCTCCGAGTACAATTTATGCAGCAGTGGGCTGATGGTGGGATTCCTAAGGTGTTTTGGATTTCTGGGTTCTACTTCCCCAGGCATTTCTTACTGTTGCATTACAAAACTATGCTACATAACATGTCATTGCAATTGATACCATCGCTTACGCTTTTGAGATAAGTCTAAGATAACACCCCAATGGTAGGTACAATTCAAATTTAAAAAATATCTAGGTATTTTGGACACACAAATTTCCGCTGTTTCGCTTCCTTAAGTATCAGTAGTGATAGTGATTAGAAGTGGAAAATGAGATAGAAAACCTGTACTCACGCATAATTCTATAAGTAATTATATCTTCTGGTCTCAAAACTCTGGCAGACCAGCTTCGGATCAGTTTGTCAAATGTAATCTTTATTTGATTAATAATTAAAATACAATAATAATAGAGGTTTATTAATAATGAATACTCGCGAAAGTCCTGTTAGGTTTATTATACTTTATTATAAATTTATATTCATCATCATTACATATGATGAATATATGTAAATTTATATTACTCAATGTTAAACCAGTTAATAAACACAATTTAGAAAAATGGTTACCAGAACAGATTTGAAAGGAATATTTGTACATATTTTGTTACAAGTTATATCTCCAGGCTCTTAACGCTCCGCCAGCCAAGAAACCAGATGATGGTTGCTGTGTCCGAGGCTGTGTTTACAAGGTGCTAGATTTAATACTGGTGATATGACATAAGAAGAAAGCAGACCAAAGGAACTACATACCGGTTGGTATTTCAAAACTTCACTACTTTATCAGTAATTCATGTTAATGAGGTTATAAAAACTAAAATATTTAAAATATTCAATTCCAGAATTGGCAATCAGATATATGAAACTGGAACAAAATCATCGTCTAGCGCAAGATTTATACGAATGTCCGGCATACAAGACACTCGTTAGAGCTGGGACACTCTCGACCACTGGACACTCTACCAACTATGTAATGACTATTGAACTGGCGACTCATAAGCCACAATCTCATTGGATGAAGCGTGGCGTCGCTTTGTTCTGTGCTTTGGATTATTAAACGATTCGGCATATCGTCGGGAATAGTGCAAATCCCCGTTACTACCATTGGATAATTCCCCTGAACTATTTTCAAAATTATCGACTTTTAAGGTAATTTTTTACAATTGTTAACTAACTATTCAATTTATTACTAATTGTGAAAAAAGTACCTTAAAAGTCGTTAATTTAGAAAATATTCCAGCTTAAATTTTCTTCCGATAATCTTCCTACGTACCTATGTAGATACGTGGAATTATCCAATGGTAGTTACGTTGATTTGCACTATCCCCGACGATATCATTTTTTCATATTGACTTATTTAATCATCGTTTGATAATTTTATCAACATACATACTTTACTGATATAAAAAATTTGGCCCGTATCTCAAAAATTAAATTAATTTATTATTTATATTTATGTTATAAACGATTTATTTTTATGTTTCATGATTTTTTCATTTCATTACTTTAAATATAAAAACGAACAGTTACACGAATTGTTATACAGTCTTAGAATATTATTATTTTATGTTACATAAGTTTTAATTTATTATTGAATAAAGTTTTGAAATTTATAGTCTTTTTTTTTGTATTTAGATGAGTGAGGGATAAATATTTTTAGTTACTTTCTTTTAATCGTCTCGAAAATTTTGTGGTTGGTGTCCACTTAGATCTGTTTTTTATATGTAAATATATCATTGTATAACTATATAAATTAATAACATGGACACTACACATATAATATACAATACATAATTGAAATTTAAAGAAATTCTATTATTTAATCTATATTACTGTCTAGGCCACTGTATCTTCAAAAATATTACTTAGTACTTCATTGATTTCATAAAAATAAAGATTGTTAAAATAATTAATAGAAATGAAGTTCTAGTTCTTACACAAGTGAACTGATTAACAAACACATTGACTCTTTCGAATAGTAGCTATTATTGGTATAAGCAACATCGATTTAGACGTATGGTACACAAGCCATAAACATTGAAGAAAGAAGTTCACATACATTTTCGACTCGTCTGCCAAAAGATAATATCTAATTATTATATTTCACATTAAGTGAAGAATTTTATAAATTAAATTCTTCACGTAATGTCAATCACACAACAACACAGATCGTTCTAGATTCATTCTCAAGTTGCGATGAATCTGCTTCTACCATTAACCGACTTACAAAAATAACAAGAGGTTCCCAAGCGATTCATATTTTTAATTATCTGGTTCTTATGTTTGTTTCTTAATTCTAGTATAATGTTTTAGTTTTCCTATTTTATATTTTGTTGTATTCGAAAAACAACGTGATTGTGTCACTATTCTTGCGAATTATAGTAATTTAAAACTTACTCCTAGTTACACTTATTCCTAGTCACATGAGTTTAAGTATTATAAAAATTAATTATTAACAGTAAAAATAAATTATATTTAGTACTAGAAGACCCTTCGAACTTCGTATCGCTCTATAATAAAGAAATATCTGTTACGTTTTTTTATTTATATTTTTATAGTTTACCTATTAAAGCCATAAATCTCCGTGTTTCTAAGTGAGACAGAATGATTGACATATTGCTGTTTAATATTTTTATTAATGACTTATTGAAAACTTTTCAAAACTCTGATATATTATTATATGCTGATGATACAAAAATATTTAAAATTATTAAACAAACTGATGATTGCGCTAAATTACAAAATGATTTAATTACTTTAAAACAATATTGCTTATCCAATAGTTTACATCTTAACATTGAAAAGTTCTATGTTATTACATTTGGTAGAAAAATAAATCCAATATTATTTGACGACATGATTTATGATAAAATAGTGAAAAGAGTGACCGAGGTGAGGGACCTGGGAGTTCTTCTTGACGCTGATTTAATATTTGATCAACATATAAATAAAATAACAGCTAAAGCTTACAGTATGCTGGGATTCATATTTCGTCAAGGTAGCGATTTCAAGAATATACACACTTACAATATCTTATATAACTCTTATGTTAGATCTCATTTGGAATATGCTTCGACTGTTTGGAATCTGCAATATTCTAAGTATATTTTGGCAATAGAAAGCGTACAAAACAAGTTTCTTAAAAGAATGACATACAAATTTGATGAAAACTCTGTCAAAAGTTTAAACATTATGTCACTTGAGAACCGTAGGGTATATAGAGATCAACTTTTCCTATATAAAATCATAAATAATCTTATAGACTCAACATATTTATTAAATAACATATTTTTTAAGTGTTCTAATTCTTCCTTACGATGTAAATATATTTTCTCTGTCCCATTATGTAAAAGAATTTATGCAAAAAATCGTTTTCTCGTAAGAGCGTGTACTAACTATAACGCATTGTTTAACTCTGTTGATATTTTTAATGACAGTCTTTTAAAGTATTCTCGTGTTTTGAAAAAGCTCCTTTAGTTATTACATTTAAGATGTTTGTTTTTCTTTTATATACTGAAATTCACTTTGAATTGTAAAATGTTTTAATTCTTATAATTATAAGTATTTTTTTTTTATTAACTCCATGAAGCTGTGCAAAAGTGGAAACTTTGTTGGCTTATATAATTATTTTAATATGTGAAAACTATAATAATGTTGTATATGCTGTTTGTTTTCCAATAAATTAATAAATAAATAAAAATAAATTAGTTAGCTGTCAAATCTAATGTCAAAAAAAACGTTTCAATGGGAAATAGAAAAGGGCTGCTTTTAGGGTTTTCCCCGAAATGAACCTACACGAATATTTCAAGACTAAGATAAGACAAATCCGATCAGCCGTTCTTGAGTTTTAGTGAGACTAACGAACAGCAATTAATTTTTATATAATATATAGAATTCTTACAAATATCAAATTGTCATCCATATGTCATTACATATCTGTCATTATACGTCAATTGCATAGCTGTCATTTGCGTTTTGTTATTCCAGGTCTGATTATTTTTTGTTTTATAGTGACTGACACGACTTTCTTTAATATATGTATATAGATTACCGTCCTGTAAAGTATAAATGTTGTATAATGTAGAACCAATATTGAAGGTGAATGATATTAGTTGTAAAAATAATAAAACATTATCAGAGTTATTCAAATCTCTTAAAACATCACAAGTGTATATAAAAGAGGATTGTATTTGATGGGTCCTTTCTGCTATGTTTCGTCTCCTCAAACCGATGGTGTCAACGAAAATTCAGATATTAAACATTAAATTTATATTTATACGTTCAAATATAATAGTTTCAAGTTTACTGTTTTTTTCTTTTCCTTTCTTCAAAATAAAGGGTTTAAACTTACCTATGATATGATTGTGACCATTATTCGATTCCAAAGGTCACTAGAAGAAAGTGCTAAAGATAATAATTATAATGTCAAATAAACCTTCTATCCCCTATGAAGAATAAAAATATAATAAAACAGAATTGTACTAAAAACTGCTAACAGTGTGAAAAGTTAAGTCATCTGAACGAATTAGAAAAAAATATTTATTCTTGGGCTCCACTGTTATATGAAAACATTTTTCTATATTATCTGCCGTTAAATAACTTGTTAACTTTTGCACTTTATAAAACCTCTCTAAATTCTTATATAAAAATGGTGTCCAATTTTTTTTTTAGAGTAAAAATTATCAAAACAATTCTTTTGAGCCATAAATGCTTTAAAAGAATAAGATCTTTTATCGTAATTATTAATACTGGAAAATAAATACATACGGTAGATCAGTCAATTCACGGAGTAGTATTTGAAGTTCTTCTTTGATAACTTTAAATGTGATACCGATGGAATAAGCGACATACATAAATTGTATCTCAAGAATATCTATTACAATCGTTTCCAATAAAAAGGGCCCATGCCATAAGTTCAATTCTGTACAAAGAAAGTTTCCCCTTTTATATGATAATTTATGAGACTTCTTTAGCTAAGATTTAAAAAATATCAACACAACAAAAGTGGGGTTGATATTGAACAAAACGAGAAGCTATTTACTAAATAAAAGCTAAAGACATTAAATAAAGCTGAACCTGGAACAGCAATAAATAAACAGTCGATACAATAATATATCAAAAATAATCTTGCTGTCAAAATTTTAAACTAAATCCAAAAGAACCAGTGAACCGAAACCTCCAATGAATATAAACATCAACAGCCCAACGTGTGCGTTTGTTATGTTCAATACTTTATCACTGTGTTATGTTATGCGAACATAAAATAATTAAATTAAACACCGAATGCTGACACCATGGAACTTATAGGAATGGAATGAAGTAAAGAAGACATCTCATTCCGCGGAATCTATGGGAATGGAATGCAGAAAGAGAACACCACGGCTTCCCGAGTCATTGTAAATCAGTTTTAAAATTATAAAATCACTTCTTCGTTCAATCATGTAACGATAGGTCGTCTTTAGAATAAAGTAATTACCTATAAGTAAATTTTGGTTCCTTTGGAACCTCCGGCTGTAGTCGACATAATTCGGGTGATCTATCAAGAATTGAATTCGTATATTTTTTTTAATAGTATATAAATGAATATTCAGACAGATAAAATTCATACATACCTTTTTGAGTTTTTTGTCATATTTCAGCTAATTTTTAATTCTTGTTTCATTTGTAAAGACTAGGTACATAGAAAGTATATAATACATAGATCATGCTAATAATATTTCCAGACAATTTTTTTTTACCATTTTTTATGAAATCAACTATAATATGGTCGTACATATAATTCATAAACCTCAAATATAAAAATACAGAAGAAGGAAAACATAAAGCCAGGCATTTAAAAATTATATAAAACGAACATTCATTGTATTTGAAACTTAATATCATGTCATTTTATTTTCAAAAACAATGTTTGTCTCGATATTCATAATTCATTATAACAATTACAGTAAATAATTCTTAGCGTTATGGTTTAGTCGTCGTCATCAGCCTATCAGCGCCCACTGCTGAGCAAGGCCTCTTTCTCACATGGAGAAGGTTTGAGCATTAATCACCACGCTTGCTGAAGACGGGTTGGTGATTTCAAACTTATAATTGTGGAACTATAAGTCCAGGTTTCCTCACGATGTTTTCCTTCACCTTATGTCAGTGGTGTCTAAATACTCTCAGAAAGTACATATGACTCCGAAAAGTCAATTGGTACTTGCCAGGCTTGAACTGGCGCCCTCGGCAACGAGAGGCGGACCCATTAACCACTAGGCCACCACTGACTGGTGGTTTAGTAAGTAAGTATTTATTTTATATTGCTTGTAATATTTTTATAAGCAAAATAAGTAAACACAAAAAAGGGAGAAGCTCCACTTGATGTGAATTAACTGCCGCCATTCACGAATACTAGTATAGTAGTAAATATCATAATTAAATTTTTCTCAACAGTCTGGACGTTACTTAATATTGTTGATAATACACTGAACACTTGGAATATTAACTTGCCTCCATTTTAGTTAATTAGATAGCTGGGCTGTTAATTTTCTTAATCAAGAATCCTCCCTCCCTCTAACCCTCCCACAGAAATACAGCATTCTACACATGAAAAATCAACAAAAAATTCAATTAAGCTCAATCATTAACCTTATCCTACCTAAAACTAGTTGCCGAATATTCAGTGTTAGTTGTAAATAACGTTCAAATGCTGGAACGACATTCCGCCACCAATTAAATCTGCCTCTAATCCAATTCTATTTAACAGAAAATGCAAGCTATATCCTCTTAGTTGTCAAAAATCCGAGTCAAAAATAGCATAATTTAATTTTAAAATTTAAGGGATTTCCAAATATTATTGATATTTTTTTTCATATTATATGTATCTTACATATTATTATAAAAAAATTGCACTAGTATAGTTATGGATTGTCTTTTATCTTAATTTGTTTTGTAAATAGTTAATGAACTCCACATACATATATTTTTAATATTTTTTTTTTAGACATTTGCATGTCTCCAGAAAATTTAAAATAGTTAAAAAGAAACTCAACTTTTTTCTTTTTAATAAGTCATTATTATTGGAGAAGTTTAAAAAACAACAAAATGATAACATTTATATTTGAAGAACCAATTTACAAAATTACTTAGTCCGAGTAGTAAGTAGTTGGTTTGTGTATACTGTTTTAAATATTGTAAAATTGTGCTTATTGTATATTAACTTTTAAGAGACAGGATTTGTACCAGTGGAGGCAACTCAAAACCAACTAAAAGCTGAGTTGAGTTTCTTGAGTTTTCTTCCACCTCATTATATGTAATTCTAAATTAATTATTTTAAATGGAAGAACTTGTTAACTAAAGTTTTGAAATGTAACATACATTAGTGACCTAAATTTTTTGGCCGACAATTTGTTATCTTAAATACTCCCAACCTGGACCTGTTTGAAACTTCTCTTTCAAGACCTGATCAAATCCAAAAATATTGAGGTGTATTTTTGAATTATGAGCTAAATCGAATTAAGTTATCTAAATAAAATCGATATAACATTAAATAGTATTAGGATATCTAAAGACAATGATGTACACTCTGATTTTCTTGGAATCATTAAAAGGAGGACCTTTACGAATACAAAACAAACCTTCTGATAGGAGTTCTTAGGGATAGGAGGATTAAAATGAGAGAAGCTTATACATATATATATGTCTACTTTGAATATGTAAAGAGTATTTACCTGAAAACCTTTTAATTTTTTTCGTATTATTTATATTATTAACTTACGAATAATCGTTACAATGAAGATGCCTAAACACTGGAACCAGCGTGGATAATAAACTAATGTTTTGTTTTTAGAAAATCGTATTGGTGCCAAGTCACACATTCTTGAAACATTCAGTAAAAACAGTAGTGAATCACTCATTATCCAAGTTTGTCCCGTCGGCATTGTCTACTATGACATATGTCTATTAATACACGATATAATAATATGTATGCACCGTCTTAATAATAAGATAAAACAGTTATTAATAAGATAAAATATGCGAAGTATACTGAATGATATAGATACATTTATACTTCTGACCTCCGTAAGGTTTGGTATATACCTTACATTCTTATACACATTTATATACATATAAGCTGAACTGAACTTGAAATATATATTCCCTGCAACACAATGTTTTTGTAACTTTAAAGCTTCAAAAATTATCTGTTATTAATCTTCTTCAGTTGATAAAATGTGTAAAATCGTTTATTGGTTTAGGGTCTGGAGTTTTACACAATCAATGTGTTTTACGTAAAGTCAGTGGTCAGTGGTCAGTCAGCCCGCCTCTCGTTGCCGAGGGCGTGGGTTTGATCCCGGCCCGGGCAAGTACCAATGTGATTTTTCCGAGTCATATGTACTTTCTAAGACTATTTAGACATCACTGATTAATGTTGATTCCCAAAAGAGGGTTGATGTCACGCAGGCGGCCGGTCGTGAAAACAAATAGCCAAACCTATTAACAACATGTAAGGCAGACCCTGGCCATAGCTGAGAAATTGCAAACTGTTTCTGACACCTTTGGAGGCTGAAGATGTTATTCCTTTTATCTCCCTATAGATAGGTGAATGACAAGCATTAAACGGTATCATGTAATTATATTTTCAAATAGTTTTGGCCCGCGACTTCGTCCGCGTTAGTTTGGTCAAGAGTAATATATGTAGGTATAGCTGACCAGGCGAACTCTATTCCGTCTTAGAGGCCATAAATAATCAGGTTTTTTCTGTTTCAATCAAACAAAATGATTGACATATTAGTTAGTTGTCAAATCTAATGTCAAAAAAAACTTTTGTATGGGAAATAGAAAAGGGCTATTTTTAGGGATTTCCCGGCAATTATTACAATTTTTCTCACCTTTTAAACCTTCCCTGGACTTCCAGGAGTATTTCAAGACTAAAATTAGACAAATCGGTTCAGCTGTTCTCGAGTTTTAGCGAGACTAAGGAACAGCAATCCATTTTTATATATATAGAAGATAATTTCTTCAATAAACAACTACTTTAAATATAACAATATTTTTCCTTTCACAATATGCAGTATTTAAAATATTTTATAGAAAATTGATGATAATCTTACCTTCTTTAAACAATACATAAATATTAATTTATTTATAATTACAAACTCTGGCTAAATGTAGAACGAAATCATTTCTTTATACCATTTATTCGCGGTTGGTTTATCTCAATTCATATTTTTCGAGGTTCTGTTATTTTACAGCAACCCTAATCACTCGCAGATGTCATCAGCCTATCAGAGCCCACTGCTGAGCAAGGCCTCTTTCTCACATGGAGAAGGTTTGAGCATTAATAACCACGCTTGCTCAAGACGGGTTGGTGATTTCAAACTTATAATTGTGAAACTATAAGTCCAGGTTTCCTCACGATGTTTTCCTTCACCGTATGTCAGTGATGTCTAAATACTCTCAGAAAGTACATATGACTCCGAAAAATCACATTGGTACTGACTGGCCAGGTTTGAACCCGCGCCCTCGGCAACGAGAGGCGGGCCCCTTAACCACTAGGCCACCACTGACCACACTCGCAGATGAGATGAAAGTATCTGTAAGACAAAAACTTTACATTGAATGTTATATCTGAAAAGATATTTATATAGTTTTATTTGAAATATTACCTATATTGAGAAAATCTTAGATATTATCCCATACTCGTGATTCAGGTCATCTGTCAATAGAGATGATCTTTATAACCGAACGGTCTATTGAGTCAGGGGTTTTTATATTCTATTTCTTTTTTGATAAAAGTGACCGCAGATTACAGGACAATGTAGGTATGTTTTTAGCAAAATAAATATGATTGGACCTTCAATTTCAATGTTAACGGTGCCATTGTAAAAAAAAACAGTTCGGTACTAAAACGCTAAGATTGCTTTGCTTCACATGTATCGAGAACATTTTATTTATTCTTAGTTATTAAGTAATACGACGGTTTTTTTATATCATTTATAGAAACCTTTCTAATTACCGATGATACGAAACCTCTTAGCATCCAATGTATTCATCGTGCGGGTGCTGGGTTCATCGTTGTAGTGAGAGGAGCTTCAACAGCGCCTGGGAGTTGCGACCCAGGTGTAGGTTTAAGGGGCCCCCATTTAACGCATTAAACGTTCACCTCCACTATCCAAGCTCCTCTCTTTACCTAACCAAATTGGAAAAGTTCCTACTAGGGCTGAAGTCGAAGTACGTTTCAAGAATGAATTAATGTGAGTTCTGGACAGGCCCAAGCCTTTAAGTAGTTTATAAATACAGTTCAATAGAGTAGTCAACTAAAAATATCACTAAGACCATTACATATCGGTTCTATGTAAAATGTTAAAACATGTTGTTATTTATGCTTGAAGGAATGTTAATTTGCAATAACAATAAAAAATATCTAAAACAAGAATCTATGTACTACATTTGTAAAAGATTCTGTAAGCTCGTTGTTAAAACGAAATAATTGAAAAATAAATTTAGTCTCTCTAGGTAACTTAAGTTACTTTTAGGATAATTTAAATATGTGGGAACAGTTTTTGTTAACAGATATTATAAATTGCAAATCACTTCAGTCACCTCAAAATAAATCAAGCAGTTTCTGAGACTAAGCGAAAACTAAGTAACTAAGTTTATCATCAACAAACAGAAAATTGCACAAGATATAGAACATGCCCTTTTAAACCTTTCTTTAAACCTTTCGCGCGATTTCCAGGGGCGTCCACACTAAGCAAGCTTGTGTCGTGGATGCCTAATTTACGATTAACTATAACAAGGTCAAAAGTATTAAATCTTAAATATATAAGGAAAATGATACACAGACAAGTAAATAAAATGGGATAACATAAATACATATATAGTAATGAATATTACGATAACAATATATATATATATATACAAAATGTAACGTAATTAACGCACACCTTCAAACACCCCAATTAGAATATAATAATATAAACGCAATGCATACACCAAATATTATTTATATGTGTGTTTCCATTTTTTATTTGTGAAATCAGTTATCCCAATTTCGTGCAAATAATATGGTCAGCTATTCACCAACACTCCGCTGCATACGCACACACAGACAGACCTCTCTCCGAGTGCCGTCCGACAATAATAAGAAGTAGGTAATAATAAGTACACGAAATAACTACATACATTATGATTTTTCTTTCCATCACACTTTTCAAGCTTTAGATTGTGGACATTGAATTTTCTTTTTAATGTGAAGCCAATATTTTATAATTACTGATTTGTTAAATTAAATTTGTAAATAAGAATTATTAAACAGCTGATAACGCGTGATTTGATTAGACACCACAATACCTACGACAAAGTTAAACACAGTCGGCCTGTTTAAATGGTGTGTATCAAAATATTTACAATAATTTTAAGATCATAAACAAACTTACAGTTTAATTTGCACTCGCACGGCGTTGTCGTTTTAAAACATTTTCAAAATGTCCACCGCCTTGTTCAATGCACTTTAATGACCGTTTTCGCAATTGTGGTTTTATTTTAGATAATACTGCAGTGTCACTTGTCACTTTTACAAAGGCGGTTATTATCTTATTTTTTAGTTCCTCGGCACTTGTTATCTCTGTGTTATAAACTAGCGATTTAATTCGCCCCCACAAAAAAAAGTCGAGTCGCGTCAAATCAGCTGATCTAGGAGGTCAATGGACACGTGCGTAGGTATTTGATGTGTGCCGGCTGTCGCTGTGCGTGCGTAGATATTTGTAAAATACTATTTTAGCCTTGAAACAAGTATCAGTTTTCTTTAATTGAATGATGATTACTAATTTAATATTTCATTTTAAAAATCTTAATACTCTGACTTACGATCCATTTTCGTTTCAATGAAGGGTTTAGATAACTGTTTGTAGGATGACTGTAACTTACTTAGTTCTATCTAAATTTAAGAAAAAAAAATGACCTACATAAAAAAACTATAAAAATCGATCCAGATTCCGATTCTGAACAAACTACTTTCAGGGTGTGCGTTAATTGTTACACGTACATACATACACACACACACACATATATACATATATACACATACAGATAGGTATTATAAAAAATATTATTTTAGCATAACATGTGCCGCCCATATATCGGAAAGTGTTCAGTAAGAAGCTGTTATTTCAGAATTACAAACAGACTCCAATTCTATTTACGAGTATACTAGTATGTCCGAATTAGTGAGCATTATAAGGCTACTGTTACACATGCTTATTCCATGCACGAAAGCATGCTTTAATTGAGCACGAGCTGAGATATAAGATTATCGCGAGTACTCAATTAAACTAGTGGTTAAAGGGCCCGCCTCTCGTCACGAGAGCGCGGGTTCGATCCTGGTAAGTACCAATGCGTCATGAGTCATATGTACTTTCTAAGAGTAGTTAGACACCACTGACAGACGGTGAAGGTATACATCGTGAGGAAACCTGGACTTATAATTTCATAATTATAAGTTTGAAATTACCAACCCGTCTTGAGCGAGCGTGGTGAATAATGCTCAAACCTTCTCCATGTGAGAAAGAGGCTTTTGCTCAGCAGTGGGCTCTACTAGGCTGATGACGACTCAATTAAATAAAACTAATATTTTCGGATTCACAACGACTATTTAACGACTAACCTAACGCCATCAATGGCGGTAGGTGATAAAATAACAAGACTGATTGACAGACACTCACATCTCGTCTGCCCGTGATCATGGTTTTTTTACTCCCGAGAGTATGTAGTTTATACTCCCGAGAGTATGTAGTTTATAGTCGAAAATAAAAAATCGCGTAGTAAATCCGAAAATATTAGTTTCATTTCAATGAGCACTTGCTGTTTACTTGCATGTGTGTCCAAGTGTTGCTTAAAATAAGCATGCTTTAATATCAACAGGCGTATAATTTTTAAGCTTACTACTAGCGGCGCGGGTGCAAGGGTGCGTGCTTTAAGCACGTCTAACCAGGTTGGTTATTAAGCATGCTAGTACCGATCAGTCAATTACAACAGATGAAACGTCATCACCTCGTATTTCTGTAAGTAATTTAGCACTTGATCCCAAGTCCTGACTTCTCGATATTTAATTACGGACCCAAATCATTCTCTTTCTTTGGGAGCGTTCAAGTATTACGTAACGCAATTTTGGGGGAGGGGGAGGGGTCTCGTAAAACGTTACGATCCGTTACAGGGGCGGGAGGGGGTGTCTCTTACAAAACGTTACGTAGCATTGTTTCTAAAAAAATATATTAATAAAAACCCCCAAACTGGCAACTCTTTTCATATACATTACATTATGTTGACCAGATTGTATTAGTCTGGTCGATATTTTTATTTGTTATTCCAAGTTTGCAAACCTCATAATTGATATTTTACGGGGAATACATAGATTGCATTGTAAGTCTTTTGATGAAATTGATCATTTGAGTGTTACGTAACGTTTTGAGAAGGGGGGGGGGGGGGGGGGGCTACAGAAAAACGTTACTGTGCGTTACGACGGGGGAAGGGGGGGTCAAAAATCTTCGAAAATTGCGTTACGTAATACTTGAACGCTCCCTTTTCTATTTTTGGCGACCTGATATAAGCTTCTGGATACATTGCATCGCCAGCAAAAGGATGTTCTTATCTTTGTTTGAACTGACAGAGAGCGAGAAAAACAAATGTAAACGACTGCCAGGCATGCTTAATAGCAAGCTTATTTAAAGCATGTGTAACTGTAGCCTAATGTATGTATATATTTGTTCCAGATGTCTGTCACAATGCCTAAACGATGGTATCGGTCGAGAAAGAACCAAATCGTTATTATAGTTTTCACAGCCGCCTCTATAATATACTACATGTCTTTCTGTTAGTTTACAAAGGGAACAGAAACTTGATATGACCAGGAGGTATGTACATAGTTTTAACAGCTTTTTGGCTTATTAAAGGGTTATTAAAGCCTTAAAATTATTGTTCGATGAGCGAGAGAGCCGGTTGCCCTTTCCCTTTTCCATCCCTTTCCCACCTTTGCCTCCTCCTCCTATTCCCCAATCAAGGGTGGCAACACATCCGCAAAACTATGTCACGGTTGTCCATGGGTTACTAACTAAATCATCAACATATGTTTAAAAAAACGTTAAGTAAATTTAAATAAAGTTTAATTGATTTTACTGTCCTTACATATTATATAAGTTTAATGGATGATTAAAGTGATGACTAGTAATAGACATTGGTGGTTGAAGACTACATGACTGAAAGGCTGAAAGTTATATGTTTATAATTTCAGATCTCAGTAGGACCTGGTGTCGGTAAATACGAAGCATTAGTGACTTATGTTATCAACGAAAACAGATTTGAGATAAATTCAAGAGATATATCAAGAACTAACGCGTAAGTGGCTGAATTATTTACATCATTTTGTCTATACTGCATTGCAATAAATTATATGTAACGAACACAGTTATTTTTAAAATGTATATATAATACAAGATAATATACTAATAATATATTATACATATTACAGTTACAACAACGAGCCGAGCTGTATAAGCGCCACCCACCCACACCTCAACATGTACTGCTGCTGTAACCAATAGACATTAACAATGTTTTATATTATATATCAAAACAATTATATATATCTTCTATCTTCTATATATATAAAAATGGATTGCTGTTCCTTAGTCTCGCTAAAACTCGAGAACAGCTGAACGGATTTATCTTATCTTAGTCTTGAAATGTTAATGCAGGTTCAGGGAAGGCATAAAAGCTGAAAAAAATTGATTCATTACTGGGAAAACCATAAAAACAGCCCTTTTCTATTTCCCATACAAACGTTTTTTTTTGACATTAGATTTGACAACTAACTAATATGTCAATCGTTCTGTCGCACTTCAAAACACGGAGATTTATGGCTTACAGGTAAACTCCAAAAATATAAATAAAAAACCTAATAGATATTTCTCGATTATAGGGCGATACGAAGTTCGCCAGGTCTTCTAGTATATATAAAAATGGATTGCTGTTCCTTAGTCTCGCTAAAACTCGAGAACAGCTGAACGGATTTATCTTATATTAGTCTTGAAATGTTCGTGGAGGTTCAGGGAAGGTATAAAAGGTGAGAAAAATTGGAATAATTGCCGGGAAAACCCTAAAAACAGCCCTTTTCTATTTCCCATACAAATGCTTTTTTTGACATTAGATTTGACAACTAACTAATATGTCAATCATTCTGTTTGATTGAAACAGGAAAAACCTGATTATTTATGGCCTCTAAGACGGAATAGAGTTCGCCTGGTCAGCTATACATATATTACTAATGACGAAACTAACGCGGACGAAGTCGCGGGCAAAAACTAGTATAATAATATAATTCTACATTAATGTACGTGAGTCTGTAGGTGAATATAATGTTCTACTGTGATTGTTAATACACATGTCTTTCTTTATATGTAATATTATATAATTGGCACAAACTATTGTTTTAGTATCAATGAAGATATGTTTATACTCGGTATGTATTCAGTTCAAGTTGTTTATAGCGGGGAGATGTGTTAGTGTTCCTGAGCTACCTGTAACGTTAGTATTATCTATATATTTAACTCTCTCATAATTATTAATATTATTATAATAACTCGGTTTAGTAATAATCAGATTTTATTGTATTATGTACAAAAATTAACCAAATATTTTTTAATTTATTCGTACTTAGAATGTTTTAGTTTTGGTGTCGTTTTAAGATGTCTGAATGTTTCTTAGTACTCTTTTTGTTTTCTAGTATATTTTCTCTTATATTGGTAATTTCAACATCATTAATATTTTAGTAAAATGGTTAATTCATGTAAATGATGTTAATCTGTAATTATTATTAACGCCATCTTCATCATATATTTGGAACTTCATTGCATAATGTTTAAGTATGAACAATGAAACGTGATTTGTAAACATGTTGTATTTGATCGTCTTCTCACATTATATACACATCTAGCTTACCTCTTGGAACTTATGTGTTTTCACATATTTTTTAGGTATTAATTGTAATTTTGTGAATTTGTAAAACACTTTAGATATATATTTTTTGTTGATTAGTTCAGTCTTTAATAATATGCTTTTCTATGTCAATTTAACATTTTAATTTCTAAATTAAAATCCATTGTTTAACAGTTCTATTTATTAAAGTAAAAATCTCAGTTACCAATATAATTCTCTGATTATTTTTACATTTTTGGACTAGTTTAAAACTAAGTTTTACTTCGAAAACTGTTGGGTGGAGTAAAGTATATAATAATAAAATAATATTGTAAATGATATTGTAAATTAGAAGGAGTTGATGGATAAAGAGTAGCGGATACTATATAATTATTTTATTGTATAAGTTCCTTAAAACATAAATTCCATTTCTTAATGTAATTCGTCTAGTTTTATTTGATTAAATCTAGTCAAGTAAAAATCTTGAGATTTTTGTCTGTTTTGTTGTTTGCTTTCAAATAAATTTGGTTTTTTAAATTGAATTGTGTTTTCTTATTTGAGCCTTTTGTAATTGATTTATAATTTTAACCAAAGATTATACACCGATATTTACATGATATTTACGAAATTCCAAATGACAAGTGGAATAGGAAACTGACTTCTATATGTGAAAATACATTTTGAATTTAGTATACCATATAATTTTTTTTTTGATGTCTCAGAGAAACTCTTTTTACGAGCCGTCCAACCGGCCTTAATGGGGGCCGGAAGGATAACATATAATTGCAACATATGAGACTGACATTGAGATTCAGATTTTCTCAGTCTGAGGATCAGTCTCTGATTAGTTTAGCGTATTTCTAAAGTCACATAGTCGCCAGTGATAACAAAACCTTAAAATGTCTTGAAATTCCGTCGCCAAACTGACTGAAAGATAATCATTAGTTTTGTACATGAAATAGTGAAGAATTGAGACGATGTTACTTTTAACTTAAATACCAAACACTTTGATATTCAAAATATTTAGGGCAGGTAAAGGCAGAAAAAGGAAATGAAGCAAAACTTGGAACAGTCTTAATCAGTCTTAAACAGCATATTTGGAGGTGAAGCTTTTTGGTTCCTAGCAAAAACATATTACCAAACTTCTGTCAGCTCAATTATCGGGTACCATTTAGTTTACCTGACTTCGATTCCTTTATGTCAGAGTCCCTTATTTGTAAAAAAAACCGAGACTATTTATTCTTAAGTGGTTAATTTTAACGCTAGGTAGACGCTCAGATCCTATTCCAGCCCTACCTATAGGTTAAAATATGTGCAATTGTGCATGACAGTTGTCTCTTGTTCCGTCACGCTTGGACCATACCTCTTTAATCACTGGTAAAGTGATTAAATCTTAGAAATTTGGCTATAACATCG
This sequence comes from Danaus chrysippus, assembly GCA_916720795.1. Taxonomy (NCBI): domain Eukaryota; kingdom Metazoa; phylum Arthropoda; class Insecta; order Lepidoptera; family Nymphalidae; genus Danaus; species Danaus chrysippus. The sequence continues at coordinate 103,810 of CAKASE010000005.1, read as the reverse complement.
AATATTGAGATATCACCGAATCCCAATTTTGGATTGTTCATTAAGTTGAAAGCGATGGCACTTCAAGGATATGCGATGTCCTTACAAAAGTATAACAGTACCTCAGTACCTACAACAGTACCTACCTGGACTACTTTTTTGTCTATTTAAAGGAGAGGTCCGGTTGTAGGATCAGTAGTGATGTCATATTTTGGCAAGTACTGATGATAACACATAATATGTCGTCTGACTGATTTGATCTTCGTAAACAGATACTCAAAAAGTCTTGTTGGTGACCCCGAGTTGGCTAAAACCAATTTAGTTGGTCCTAAGTACGCGCGTAGCTGGCCTTTCAGTGTTTTAAGACACGAATTTCGGTATTGGCCTTTGAAGACTGTGCTTAGACATTGCTCGCTTGAATTCTTGCATGCTTTTAATACCAGCCACCACTTTGGGCCTCATGTACGCAGCAAACGGTTCGACAAGTTCACCTGATTTTGTGTTTCCATCCAATTATAATTTGAGTAGAATGACAGGAAAGCACTATCCATCCAAGAATTTATGTAATATAATTTGTACCGACATCAAAATTTTACAAAGAAATGATCGTGGGAATGAAAGGAAAGTATAGATTTTAGAGTTTAATTATATTTACATTACGTGAATATACTAACATTTTTTAAAAAGTTTAAGATAACAATGTAGATATAGGTATCTAGTTAATTAATAAATATACCAATTAACACTAACTACTAGAGTAAAAGATAACATTTACAAATTGTCATGGTTTTTTTTTCTTTATATTAAGTCTTCTAATAAGGTCCGTTGCTATAATCGTTGTTGTAATCCGCTTGTCTATTACTGTCGTAGCCTGATCCGGCGCCGACGGCCTCGTATGAGATTCTGGGCTTGAAAGACGTCCTGGTCGGCTTCATATTCAACGCTCTGGTGACAAATAATTCATTTCATAAGTCATTCTCATAATCTCTATTGTGTTTATAACAACAACCCACCCTCCTATTATATATTACCTGTTTCCTTCCATCAGGTAAGACGACGTAGTAGACTCCCTCAGCGCGGTCCCCTCGTCGTGACTCTCGGTGACCGAAGTCGTTGCCGGAGGGTGCATCCTGGACCATGTATTCGAAGTCGTAGTTCGCAGGCTCCTGATAATTAAGGTTATTATATACAAGTTATGAATCGATGTTTGATAATCAAAAGCTTAAAAAAGTAAGGGCCAAGTTTAACAAAACCATGAGCCATCCCTTCCGTTTTGCAGATCGGGATTTTTAAGCGAGGATATATAATGTTATTATAAAGTGTTGCTTTATAGTTATATCTAGCACGCATATACCACACCTCATAGATACCTCGCCGCCTGGAAATTATTGAACCCACTGAGCGGTTGTGTAATGGTGTGGCGGGTTATTTTAATAAAGGTAAAGATTTTACTGTCTATTACTATGACTCATACATTTTTAATGAGCCATTAGTAAGAGAAAAGTATTTTGTCTAAAAAATAATAGGAATTTAATAGGAATTTCTGTAATGAAAACTCTTTAGAGAATAAAAAAATAGATTTTTTGAAAAAAAAAAATTATAAAAAAAATTATCCAAAATATATATTTTTAATTTAACAATTACATTTCCTTATAGTAAACAGTAATCTCCTACATGTAAACAGGCGCAGTTTATAATCGCTCGGAACAAATAACCTCCACACAAAACAATGAAATATCAACTCTATTAACATCAATTAATGTTTAATTTCCTCTGTATTTAACACATCGTTTGGAACACAAAACCTCCACGTGTTAAAAACGTGTCGATTAAAAGTATAGAAGTCACAGGGTTTTATAATAATCGATAATTTAAATTTTTCTTTATAGATCATAATGGATCATACTATTGTAATAAATAATGTTTATTATCTCCACCGGTACGTGATTAGTGAGGCGATGTCCTCTCTGTCATTTTTATAGATCTATGTACTATTTATTATGTCAAAGCGTTTGTTAATATGGACTGTTAATGACATTGACCAACGGTGAATTAATTTTTAAGGATATTAACAAATGTATAGTAAATAATATTAATCTATTTATATAGATTCGGAATAATTGATTTTTTAATTACGTCACACTTAAATTGAATTAACATAATTATGTATAAAAACATGTCTGATTTATGTTTTCTTCTTCTACCTCGCAATTTCCCAGGTTTAGCCAGGGTCTGCTTTACAAGTAGTGAATAGTTTAGGCTAATTGTTTTTACGACCGGCCGCCTGCCTGACATCGACCCTCTTTGGGAATGCAGTAATCAGTGATGTCTAAATACTCTTAGAAAGTACGTATGACTCGGAAAAGTCACATTGGTACTTGCCAGGATCGAACCCGCGCCCTCATGCATGAGAGGCGGGCATTTTAACCACTGGGCCACCACTGACTATGTCTGATTTATGTACCTATATATATCAAACTATTAATTCGATTACGATAATTATATTATATTATATTTCATTATTTAGTGTGAATTGAGGATTTCTATGAATTTAAACTTAGTCAAAACAAACACGTGTAATCAAATTCGATACATTTAATTGCAGATATAAACGGAAACCAACAAACATAGTAAAATGATCTTTATATTAATGTGTAATAGAGATGATTTTTATATAAACTATTACCTTTACTGTTCATCATGTCATGATGCCATGCTTCAGGCAAAAGATGAAGGAACCGCCCACCGCGAAACTCAATAAGACACGAAGAGTGGCGGCGCCAGCTGTAACAATCACACCTGGAATTACTATCACTAACAGGGGGATATTGAAGAAAATAAAGTAACATTAGAGCCAAAAGAAACTAATTTTTTTCGAATTTACTACGCGTTGTTTCTTTATATTAAAACAACATATTCCCGAATTTTCGTTTACTTTGCAGCGATCGTGATCACGGGCAGACTACATCACATTTTCTGTACAAAATTTCACCATACATTATTTTACGCAGCGTTTTCTTTAAAGGCTCATTTTTTCTTGACATATTCAACAAGTATTGTTTATGTATCCAAATACATACACTTAACAAAATTTATATTGAAACCTTTCGCGAAAATCACGCTATCGATTGGTGAAAATCGCATGATAATCGGTGCAGTAGTGTTTGTTTTATAGTATGTATGTATTGATAATAATAGTCACTAAACACTATTTGAAGCTTGTCACTCGTGAATCTTCGGCTACCTTCGTGTTTCTTTAGAGATCAATTTTGAAACGTTTTGACTGTAGGTAACATAACTAACTCGTACTGTTGGTAACTCGTATTAAGAGAAAAATCGGTCTATTTATCGAATTTTAAGAAAAAATTTGGTGAATTTAATTCAAACAAATATTATATGATATAATACTGAGAGGAATATACAGGGTGACTGGTGAATTACTATCGATACTTGAGGACGTGATATTTGACGATCATATATGACAAAATAAAAATTAATATAACATAAATATTAATAAACTTCTTAGTAAAGTTAACCAAAAGTTATGTAATTAATTACGCATCGTGTGAACACCCTACAGATTAGGTATACACACACACACACGCGTGCGGCGGCATGGTGTTGTATCAGCACGCCGCCGCACGCGTCCACACTTGGAACGTGTCCACACTTTATTTATTTATACGGAAATTTGGTCAAAAATTAAGTACCTATTTTTTACATAATTCGAATGAGAATCATGTACCGAGTATTCTTCTTAAATATTGATAGTAATTCACCAGTCACCCTGTATAATGCTTTATTTATCAAGAAGATGTACTTATATAATTATATATACATGGCACTACACATTATAGTTCATAGTATTTATTCATTCACTGATAAATATTTTATATATAAATATTCAATATAAATTATAACTTTCATCTTATTTACTACTAGCTGTGCCAGCGACTTTTTTCGCGTGGAATAGTGACTATGAGCAGCGATATTTTTTAAATATGATTCGTTAATTTGACATAACTTTTTTATTTATGAACCGATTGACATGAAACAGACACTAAAGCATAACTGAAGCATACTACAATATATTCGTGAAAACCGCATCCAACTCGAATCAGCCGTTTCTGAGATTAGCGTGAATAGACAAACAGACAAACAGACAAAAAAAAGTTAATCACATTTTTGGGTTCGACATCGACATAACAATAACCCCTGCTATTTTTTTATTTTTATTTTCAATGTACAGACAGCACTTTTCTACAATTTTATTATATGTATAGATTAAGCAACCCGATATGGGAACTGGCCAAATGTTGATATAAAATGAATTCAATATTAAACTCACTGCATTGCGTCCATCATCGTTTCCTCGAGCACTGGGAGGGAGGTGTGTCTGCTTTGATGGTTGTCATATTTGTTGTCACTAACACCTATTAGAAAATTACAAACGATTAGTGAGATCTAAGATTTTCGCGAGTACTCATTTAAATGAAACTAATACATATTTTCGGATTTATTACGCGATTTTTAATTTTTAACTATAAACTACATACTCAGGACGTTTCGGTTACTTTACAGTAGGTAACTGCAACCCGTGCTCACGGTTGAAAATAAACAATCGCGTAGTAAATCCGAAAATATTAGTTTCATTTATACAAACCATTAGAATGATGTAACAAGAAACACAGAGGCATGTAAACGAGCTTTGAAATATATGGTTGGAGCTGATCCAAATTTTTGTTCATTGAATATTATCTCAAATACAACATACTTAGTTCAAATCCAGGAGCTCCATATTCTTGAGAGGATCCATAGGATCCAGCCTGATCTGGTGCACCGTATTGAGTGGAAGGTGCTTGGTATTGGTTTACAGGTGGCAAGTATTGTGCCTTTGGTGCTTGGAGCAGAGAGTTGATTCCCAGAAGCTTGATACTGGTTGGTAGGTGGTAAGTATTGGTCGGTGGGTGCTTGCTTTTGTCCTTGATATTGGTTGTTCGGTGCTTCGTACTGAGAGGAAGGAGTTTTGGGTAGTCCGTATTGAGAGTTTGGTTTCCGGATACATGCAGATGGTCCGTAGGCAGATGAAGGACGTCTTCTGTAATATTATATCGAATTTTAATAAGGTTTTTATATAAAGTAATTATTTATTTAAAAGCATGACAATGTTTCACTATCTTGAGAATCAACCTTAAGTTTTGTAATCAATTAAAATAAAAGTTGATATAATTATTCTTCTATTCATAACCTTACCTGAAGACAGCTTCAGTCTGTCTCTAACTGAATCCGGGAACACCATAACTCTGAGAGGGAGACGTGTTCCTCGCTTGTGGAGGAAGATACATGGAGATTATACTTTGATTAGTGACGGTAGTGAGGAAGAGAAATATTCAAATGGAAGAACAATTTGAATTCCTTTATTATTATTATTAGCTGAACGATTTGTTCCCTGTTATTAAATGGTGGCTCAGCCAAACACGACACCACAAGTAACGAACACGCTATGAAACACTGAAAACAATATGAAATTAGAAAATATATTACAAATAAAATAATTAATAATATTATTGTTGATTAAACCACACACCTTCATTTTGTAAAATGAATCCTTGATTTCGTGAACTTGTACGTTCTTTTAATATATGATTAGTTATTGTTAGTGCAGCTGTTACTAGATATGTTGTTGTGTGTTCAATGATGCTGGACGATGTATCGATCGTCTTATATACCTACTCCTCGATCTGTTAATACTGATTCCGTAGGTAGACTTGAAACTGTACACATCTTTTTATTTTGCTTTTAAACATTTCTATTTTTATTTATTGTTTTATTAAGTTGTATTACATGAATTATTTTTTTTAATCACCACTCCTTCCAAATTTCACTTTATTTTGCACAAAAGAGCACTTTTAAAAATAGACTGTTTCAAATTAACGTGTAGAGGAATGAGTTTAGTAGAACGACTAGACTGAGAAACGCGTCCATATGCAGCGTTAACCTAAAACATTGAAAATAAAGTAAAAGACCTCTTTAAAGAGAATCCTATTGTTTTAATGCACTAAAATGGATAATTAATAAATAGTTTTTATATTAAAACTGCTACAACCATTTTTTTTAAACTTCTTTATAAAATTTACGTCGCGGGAATCTTCCGGATGCGGGTGGCACAAGACCGGTCGTCGCGGAGATCCTTGGAGGAGGCCTATGTACTACAGTGGACGTCTTTCGGCTGAAATGATGATGATGATAAAATTTACATGGTGTAAAAGTTTATCGCGTGTTCAGAGTATTCGTATTAAAATACTTAGTCCGAACATTTTAATGCTTTAAATCATTAATAGTACGTTATTAAATTTTCATTTTTTATATTTCAAAGACGTCAAATGAGCAGACGGACTACCAGATGGAAGGTAGCTACCGTCGTTCATTGACATCTGTAACATAATGTATGTGAGGGATGCGTTGCCGACCTTGATGATGGGAGAGCAAGGGGGCTAAGAAGGGCAAACAACTCTCTCACTCATGGGACGAAACGCAGCCACTGAAGACTACTTCACGAACATCTTCTGTGAGAGATTTGTTATTGGCCGGTCGAGCCAGCCCATGTTCCAGTTGACCACAGCTAGGCCTTACCACCTAAAAATAGATGTAATAAAATATTTATAAGAATATGTTAAATACAAATTCTGACATTACATATTTAAGGTTAGAGGTTAATATATTAACAAAGTAGAAGAATATAATAAATCTTGTCAATTACAGTTTAAATAATCGATTAGTGAGGATAAGACTTACAAAAGTGTTGCGTCGTCAATAATATCTCAAACGAATGTTTAATATACTGTTATATTGGAGTCAGCTTTGTTTAAAAACTGTTAAAACTTTAAAAATATATATTTATTGTATTTGAAATATTATCTGATTTCATACTGAACGTTATTATTAAAAAGTAAGAATAAGACTTAGGTACAAAAGCGGTAACGTGTCAAATATGTGTTTAGTATACTGTTAAATTGGAATCCGTTTTCAAAATTTAATTTATTAAAATAATATATAAGAATAGATAGATTTATATACCTATCTCGAATAAAACAATTCATTAAAACATCTAATGACATTTTAGTTACTGGACATATTATAATTTTACAAAATATCGTTTTTCGTAAAGAGAAGCTATATAATAAAATATACTTATCTCGTCTATACAGTTTTTCGGAAATTGTTTTCTTCAAGAGTCGCTGCTCAATAGTTCATTATAACCACAGGGTTAAAGTTAAACTGTAAGTGACATATATATATAAATACAAATATTATATTTAATAAACAGTAAATAGTATATTTAATAGTCAGTGGTGGCCTAATGGTTAGAGGGCCCGCCTCTCGATGCCGAGAGCGCGGGTTCGATCCTGGCCCGGGCAAGTACCAGTGTGATTTTTCCGAGTCATATGTACTTTCTAAGAATATTTAGACATCACTGATTAATGCATTACCAAAGAGGGTTGATGTCAGGCAGGCGGCCGGTCGTAAAAACAATTAGCCAAAACTATTCACAACATGAAAGGTAGACCCTGGCTAAAGTTGCTAAGTTGCCAGGTAGAAGAGATAGTTGTAGTGATATTAAATCTATTTCCAGGTGCTCTAGGAGGAAGTAACTCCCAGATGATAGCGCTGAGACAGCAGGCGCTCAGTGAGGGGTGGCGGTCACTGCGAGGTGCTGCAGGTCTTAGGAGGAAGGTGCTGCACCAACACCTGGAATTACAGACCTTCCTATCCGAGGTATTACTGTGGGATTTCACTATTATACAAAACCTTTATGATCTGATAGTGTTTTAATATATTGCTACATTTGATTAATCTATCTAATTTATATATATTTTCTTTATATACTAATTAATTATTAACGATTTTAAGCCTATAAATAATGGATCCTTTATGATATTTTATTTCCATTAAGACATTATTATCACTTATATGAGAATTACACTTATAACAAAAACATTTATGAATATACAGTTCGACATCGCACTTGTAACAAATATTAAATGAAATATCGTTTAATTAAGACATATTTTTCTATATTAAGCACTAATTTAATGGTTGTCTTGGTTTTGATTATTATTTATTATTTAATATATACTATCTGCCCCGCAAACATTGTTTTGTCATTGGTGATAAAAAAATTAATATTTAGGATTTTATGTATTTTCTTATGCCACTTGATAAAAAAATAAAAACAAAACCTTTCGTCCAAATCAAAACAAAAATTAGGGATGAACAGCCCCTATCACTTATGGGAAGGAAAAATAGATGTTGGCCGATTCTCAGACCTACTCAATATGCTTACAAAATTTTCCGAGAATCGGTCAAGCCGTTTCGGAGGAGTACGGAAACGAACATTGTGACACGAGAATTTTATATATAAGTTACTAGTAAACATGGCGAACTCCGTTTCGCCTCCAGAAGGCCTTGTTTTATGTAACATTTCGTTTGGTGATTAAAAGATGAAGAAAATTTTTTTTTGTTTTATATTTGAAAAGAAAAATTTTTATTTCATTTCACAACAGTAATGAATTCATTTCGATTACAAAAATGAAGTGTTATTTAGTTGAACTTCTCTAAGTAAATGAAAGTGAATCCAAAGTAGATACCGAATCGAAGCGTTATACGTGTCCGCAAATTATCCGTTGCATTAAAGTGCTCCTTTGTAAACCACATTTTTTGTTTTTTGGTCTAACGTTAACACAAATAAACCGGATGGTTGCCCAACTCATGAACACACAAACTATAACTGCCCATGTGAAAAACAATGATTTTCTAAATTTATCCCGCAAATACTAAATTACATATCTGTCATTGTACGTCAATTGCATAGCTGTCAATTATATTTCGTTATTCCACGTTTTATAGTGACTGACGTTTCATGTCAAGTCCCACGGGAATGCTATTGAACGGGATAAAAAGTATCCTATTGCATTTTCCTGGCTCTAAACTACCTCCCCGCCAATTTTCAGCGAAATCAGTTCAGTCGTTCTTAAGTTATAAGTGGAGTCACTAACACGACTTTCTTTTATATATATATAGATATATATCATAAATATCGTTCCCCAGCTCCGTGACGTCATCAGCTGCCGCACGCTCAGCAGCAGCGGCACGGGTTCAAGGACGCGCTGGCCAGGGGGCAGAGGTTACTACACCCTGGAACAATATTATACTATGAAAAATATGTTAGCAATACTATATGGGATTAAAAGTTATATTTTTTGTATTTAATAAGTGTTTATAGTAATTTTTTATAACTTAAATTTTTCAGTTAAAGTTTGACATTTTCTTTCAATACTAATGTATATTCGTTTTTTTGAATCATTCGAATATAAGTTATAGCATGGCTTAAGTGTTTTTCATAATGAATATAAAACAATTTTAAAAGAATGCTTTAATCACAATTCAAATAAAGATATAAATATGTATGATATATCCGTTCTATGTATATTAAGAAAAATGTGATGATAACTTTGTCTTAGCTAATTGGCTGTATTTTTGTCCAATAGAACTGCAAAACCTATTTTTATGAAATAGATTACGTTAGATATCACTTGAACCTATGTGTTTTTAGTGTGACTTCTGACCTCACGATATATTTGTATATTAATCTTTGTATTAAGTATTCTCACTTTTGTCTTTGTTCAAAATAATTTTTGATGACAGTTTGATCAGTAAATAAAAATCATTTAATCTTAAGTATTGTTGTTTGTTGGTTCTGAAAGAAAAATACCTTTCGACAATGTCTAATATATTCTAAAGATTTCTTGCCTTCCAAGGTTCGTTATTTGGTTTCGTTTCGTTATATCTGGGAAACACCTGAAAAGGGAATAAAATTTAATAACAGTAAAAAATCTGGTAAATTACTCAACTGCAATCAATTTCAAAGTTAAAGAAAAAGGTATTGTAAAGCTGGCATAATAAAACTATGAACTATTTAAATCACTTTGATGATAAGTTACAGACAACTTCTTTAATCGAACTTCTTTGAAATTTTCAGCTTTGATATGACGACCTAGCAAATAACAGTCACACAGAATTAAAACATTATCAAATAAAAAACTGTTTTAATGAATTAAATGTGCGAGTTCCGTCATTAAAGTCATCAATCCATCCATCCATCCAATCCGTCATCAAGACGTTGTTGTGTAAACGATGTTACATTACTTTAAATATTTCACGAGTGACAAACAGATGTAAGCTATTTAATATCTCAACAACGCTACACTGGAAAACCAATTAAAATTAATTCCTCATACTCGCACACTTCTAAAAAGATATCAGAACTTCCAATAACACATTTCATGAAGGTAATATTTTAAAAACAAAAACATATTTTAAACTGATTGTTTATATTACGAGTAGATGTAAGTTAATAATATTAAAAAACTAAATTATTAATATTATCCTATCATTTGATGAACAAAAATATACCACGTAATAAATAAATTAAAGATTCTTCTCATCAAATATTTCATACGCCGCGCCGTTAGTTTGATAAATAAACACCTTTGCCTTACAAAATATATTGTTATAACGGCTGTAAGCCGCCACTGGTCGGAAATATGTAGTTTTTTATCAAAACGTTCGTCCAAAAAATATTAGATTCATTTAAATGAATACTCGCAAAAATCTTAGATTTAATTATAAGTCAATCTTAATAGTTACTCTGTGTCTATGAGTTTGCATTTCTTATCACTGTTTTGTACACAATTATTGTTGCTTTGAGGGTGTATATTTTAAATTTCATGTTTAAAGCAAAATTTATTGTAAGAATATGTTAAACTACCTAGTGATACATTTATTATGATTGTCGAAGTTTTAATTTAAAATACATAATATGTTTAAAGTCATAATTTTCTCAAGTCTGCGCGTCTATAGCGACCATATCGTTCTCGGCTGCGTCGTGGTCCCTCAAGAGGGCGGTGGCGGGCCCGGCGCTACCCGGCCCGCGCCAGAAGGTCCCCGGCGTCGCGTTGGAAGCGGTGGATCTCGCCAGGAGCAGCCAGGCGCTGGCTGCGGGACTGGATCTGTTCTACCAGACGCTGCCAGGACTCGCTGGAATGTATGAATTGTATGTATTTGAGTTGTGGATTATGTAAATTAGATCTTATAAATATGTAATTAAAATTCATTTTGCCTTGTTTTAAATGACATGTGGAATTTTTGAATTAGATCTTATGTGTATGTTATTAAGTCTCATTTTTCTTTGTCTAAATTAAATTCCATATCTAGTTATTAAGTCTTATTTTAACTTGTACAAATTTATTTGCATTTGTGGAATGTCTTATTTAGATTCTATACCTGTATACATGTCATTAAGTCTCAATATTCTTTGGTATAAATTTGATTCGAACATGTTGAGTATATATAGTAGATCCTATATGTATGTTATTAAGGGTCATTCTCCAAGTTCCCCTCACCCGAGCACTTCCTGTCTCTTTTCAATGTCAGCGATGTAGGGGCTGTCTGAGGCGACCAGCTTCTTGGCCAGCTCCTCACACTAGTTGAACCTCTCCGCCCCACTCTCTACACGGTGACAGAGCTCTTCAAACTTGGACCTAAGGATCTGTGGTTGGGGAAATATGATGTCTTAGATTATAGATATAATTAAATGGTTTTGGAGGATATTTTAATGAAACTGTAAAACTTTAGGTATATTTAGGTATATTTAATATGACATGCTAATCTTTGCACATCCTTGTGAGATACAAGAAATAAAAAAAAACACTAAATTACGTACTAAATGCTCAAATTGACTTAAATTTCAACGAAATTTAGTATTCATTCGTTAGTTTCTAAAAATAGGATTGCTGAACGGATTTCCGTGAAGTTTCAAAGCTTAATATTTGAAGATATAACTGAATAATGTCTCCATCACCAAGTGTGATGGCTGGAGCACCCTCTCATCATCATCATCATCATCATCTACATATCGTTACTCACCAGTAAGTGTTTATAGTCCTGTCCGTAGTCTTCACTGGAGGCGGCTGCTTGCAGCTTCGCAACTCATTCCTCCAACTCAGCGCTCTCAGCCAGATATTCATGTCTAAGGATAGACACACATATTTTTAGAGGATATCCTATTTATATATTCCTATAACACACATATACTAGTCTTTGTCAGCAACTTCTTCATAATCAACTTCAGGAATAGAAAGGCGTTACTGTGTAACGCTTAAGAAGCAGTAAATAACAAGTCTTTGTTAAGTAGTTATTTATTTAAATTTCGACCTCGCTTAATGAAAAGTATGCTACGTCAGTCTCCTGTTTCGAAACTACCTCGAGACAAATTTACAAATTCTTATAGCCCTTCTTAGTAGTGCGACGAATATGATATGTATATATATATATATAGTATCTCTCACCTGCACACATTCCCCACGAGCGCGGCCTACCTGCTCGCTGCCAGTCTCTGCAGCCTAGCCAGACTGCCAGCCAGCTGGTCATGTCAGGTGACCAGCGCGGCACCCTCAGGATGACCACCGGAAGCCATGGATTGCGCCACGTGACCCATTTCCGCTATGATCGCCGCGTATGTGTCCAGCTCGAGTTCTACGGCCTGTTGGTAGGTTAAAGAGGAATTGTAAGATAATGCTGAATATACTCTGTATTATTATATGTCTGTTAATTGAAAGTGTTAGAAATTTAAATAATGACAACTTCTGACTTAAGTCCATATATATATGTTAGATGTCATACTCCTGCCAAACGGCTTAACCGATTTTTATGAAAGTTTATATGCATATTCAATAATTTTAACAATTTGCTACTATCTATATTTCATACCCCTAACTATAAGGGCGGCCCACTTTTAACACCTTATTTAATTTTTTTTGGACAACCTTTCATAATGTGGCATTATAAAATACATACAACCCTTAATTATCACTCTTCTATCACCAACCCCTATTTTTAATATTTGTTTTATAAATATTTGATCCTACTCAATAACTGATAAATTTTCACTTCATAAGTCACTTGATGACTTACATATATGTATATAGTGATTTATCATACATTTCAAATAGCTCAAAAATTGTGTGATATGACGAAAATCTAATTCTTAGCTATATATATATATATATATATATATATTACCTTATGCCGCGTGAGTAGTTGAATCGCTCTATGTCTATCATTGCCGACGTCACCGAAAGCCAGTGCGGCGGCCTTGTCAGCCACACAGGAGTCGACTTCCGCTGCGTCATGCAGGAACTACTGAGCCTTGAGCGCCAGCTCCAGCCGGGCCACGCGCTCCTCCGCCGCCGATGATACAGAGGAGTACGCCTCTTCAAGCTCCTGGCACAGCTGCTTGATCTGGAATGTGATCGTTATAGTTTAGTGAGTGGAGTAGGAAAATAAATTATATGTATATGCATTAACTAATCTTCTTCCTAAAAATTTCCCAGTTTTAGCCAGGGTGTGCCTAAGATGTGTGAATAGTTTTGCGTAATTGTTTTTACGACCGGACGCCTGCCAGACATCAACCCTCTTTTGGAATGCATTAATCAATGATGTCTAAATACTCTTATAAAGTACATATGACTCGGAAAAATCACATTGATACTTGCCAGGACCGAACCCGCGCCTTCATGCATGAGAGACGGGACTTTTAACCACTAGGCCACAACTGACTGAGGAAATGAATTATATGTGTATACATAAATTAATATAATACAAATTGGTGTTTCAGTTAATGTCGCGTTCACACTGTTTACTTCGCTGTAAGCAACAATACTATGCACATGTGCTTGGAATCTACTCTCAATCTCTCTCCTACTTTCTACATTTGTGTATCTTTCTTTCCCTTCGTTGAACGTTTAACGCAACCTTGTTGGTAGTCGCATAAGAAGTTTCACTTCAAGAATTAGCAGGTAGCATGTCGGCGTGGAGTACATGGCGTACATTTGATGTTTGAAGCCTTCTTCATTGACAAAACTGAAAAATATAATTAATATATATATAATTACATATATTTATGTATATTAATATAAACTCCAAATATTGTTATCTGTAATTGTATAACATATAACGAAACTGTTACCAAGAAGAGAACTTGTCATTACTTCTCCTGGTGCGTCGTCTGCAGGTAGCATGTCGGCGTGGAGTACATGGCGTACATTTGATGTTTGAAGCCTTCTTCATTGACAAAACTGAAAAATATAATTAATATATACAGGGTGACTGGTGAATTACTATCGATATTTGAGGACGTGATATTTGACGATCATATATGACAAAATAAAAATTAATATAACATAAATATTAATAAACTTCTAAGTAAAGTTAACCAAAAGTTGTGTAATTAATTACGCATCGTATGAACACCCTACAGATTACTCTACACTACACACTCACACATACGCGCGCGGCGGCGTGTTGTTGTATCAGCACGCCGCCGCACGCGTCCACACTAGGAACACTTGGAACGTGTACACACTTTATTTATTTATACGGAAATTTGGTCAAAAATTAAGTACCTATTTTTTTTACATAATTCGAATGAGAATCATGTACCGAGTATGCTCCTTAAATATTGATAGTAATTCACCAGTCACCCTGTATATAATAACATATATTTATGTATATTAATATAAACTCCAAATATTGTAATGTGTGGTTCATTTTAAATTGTATAACATATAACGAAACTCTTACCAAGAAGACAACTTGTCATTACTTCTCCTGGTGCGTCGTCTGCAGGTAGCATGTCGGCGTGGAGTACATGGCGTACATTTGATGTTTGAAGCCTTCTTCATTGACAAAACTGAAAAATATAATTAATATATACAGGGTGACTGGTGAATTACTATCAATATTTGAGGACGTGATATTTGACGATCATATATGACAAAATAAAAATTAATATAACATAAATATTAATAAACTTCTAAGTAAAGTTAACCAAAAGTTATGTAATTAATTACGCATCGTGTGAACACCCTACAGATTAGGTATACACTGACACTCACACATACGCATGTCGTGACGTGGTGTTGTATCAACACGTCGCCGCACGCGTCCACACTTGAACACTTGGAACGTGTCAACACTTTACTTATTTATACGGAAATTTTGTCAAAAATTAAGTGCCTATTTTTTTTACATAATTCGAATGAGAATCATGTACCGAGTATGCTCCTTAAATATTGATAGTAATTCACCAGTCACCCTGTATATAATAACATATATTTATGTATATTAATATAAACTCCAAATATTGTAATGTGTGGTTCATTTTAAATTGTAAAACATATGTATAACGAAACTGTTACCAAGAAGACAACTTGTCATTACTTCTCCTGGTGCGTCGTCTGCAGGTAGCATGTCGGCGTGGAGTACATGGCGTACATTTGATGTTTGAAGCCTTCTTCATTGACAAAACTGAAAAATATAATTACATATATTTATGTATATTAATATAAACTCCAAATATTGTAATGTGTGGTTCATTTTAAATTGTATAACATATAACGAAACTCTTACCAAGAAGACAACTTGTCATTACTTCTCCTGGTGCGTCGTCTGCAGGTAGCATGTCGGCGTGGAGTACATGGCGTACATTTGATGTTTGAAGCCTTCTTCATTGACAAAACTGAAAAATATAATTAATATATACAGGGTGACTGGTGAATTACTATCAATATTTGAGGACGTGATATTTGACGATCATATATGACAAAATAAAAATTAATATAACATAAATATTAATAAACTTCTAAGTAAAGTTAACCAAAAGTTATGTAATTAATTACGCATCGTGTGAACACCCTACAGATTAGGTATACACTGACACTCACACATACGCATGTCGTGACGTGGTGTTGTATCAACACGTCGCCGCACGCGTCCACACTTGAACACTTGGAACGTGTCAACACTTTACTTATTTATACGGAAATTTTGTCAAAAATTAAGTGCCTATTTTTTTTACATAATTCGAATGAGAATCATGTACCGAGTATGCTCCTTAAATATTGATAGTAATTCACCAGTCACCCTGTATATAATAACATATATTTATGTATATTAATATAAACTCCAAATATTGTAATGTGTGGTTCATTTTAAATTGTATAACATATAACGAAACTGTTACCAAGAAGACAACTTGTCATTACTTCTCCTGGTGCGTCGTCTGCAGGTAGCATGTCGGCGTGGAGTACATGGCGTACATTTGATGTTTGAAGCCTTCTTCATTGACAAAACTGAAAAATATAATTAATATATATATAATAACATATATTTATGTATATTAATATAAACTCCAAATATTGTAATGTGTGGTTCATTTTAAATTGTATAACATATAACGAAACTCTTACCAAGAAGACAACTTGTCATTACTTCTCCTGGTGCGTCGTCTGCAGGAAACATGTCGGCGTGGAGTACATGGCGTACATTTGATGTTTGAAGCCTTCTTCATTGACAAAACTGAAAAATATAATTAATATATATATATATAATAACATATATTTATGTATATTAATATAAACTCCAAATATTGTAATGTGTGGTTCATTTTAAATTGTATAACATATAACGAAACTGTTACCAAGAAGACAACTTGTCATTACTTCTCCCGGTGCGTCGTCTGCAGGTAGCATGTCGGCGTGGAGTACATGGCGTACATTTGATGTTTGAAGCCTTCTTCATTGACTAAACTGAAAAATATAATTAATATATATATAATAACATATATTTATGTATATTAATATAAACTCCAAATATTGTAATGTGTGGTTCATTTTAAATTGTATAACATATAACGAAACTGTTACCAAGAAGAGAACTTGTCATTACTTCTCCTGGTGCGTCGTCTGCAGGTAGCATGTCGGCGTGGAGTACATGGCGTACATTTGATGTTTGAAGCCTTCTTCATTGACAAAACTGAAAAATATAATTAATATATATATAATAACATATATTTATGTATATTAATATAAACTCCAAATATTGTAATGTGTGGTTCATTTTAAATTGTAAAACATAACGAAACTGTTACCAAGAAGACAACTTGTCATTACTTCTCCCGGTGCGTCGTCTGCAGGTATCATGTCGGCGTGGAGTACATGGCGTACATTTGATGTTTGAAGCCTTCTTCATTGACAAAACTGAAAAATATAATTACATATATTTATGTACATTAATATAAACTCCAAATATTGTAATGTGTGGTTCATTTTAAATTGTATAACATATAACGAAACTCTTACCAAGAAGACAACTTGTCATTACTTCTCCCGGTGCGTCGTCTGCAGGTAGCATGTCGGCGTGGAGTACATGGCGTACATTTGATGTTTGAAGCCTTCTTCATTGACAAAACTGAAAAATATATATACATATATTTATGTATATTAATATAAACTCCAAATATTGTAATGTGTGGTTCATTTTAAATTGTATAACATATAACGAAACTCTTACCAAGAAGACAACTTGTCATTACTTCTCCTGGTGCGTCGTCTGCAGGTAGCATGTCGGCGTGGAGTACATGGCGTACATTTGATGTTTGAAGCCTTCTTCATTGACAAAACTGAAAAATATAATTACATATATTTATGTATATTAATATAAACTCCAAATATTGTAATGTGTGGTTCATTTTAAATTGTATAACATATAACGAAACTGTTACCAAGAAGACAACTTGTCATTACTTCTCCTGGTGCGTCATCTGCAGGTAGCATGTCGGCGTGGAGTAAATGGTGTACATTTGATGTTTGAGGCCTTCTTCATTGACAAATCTGAAAAATATAATTAATATATATATAATAACATATATTTATGTATATTAATATAAACTCCAAATATTGTAATGTGTGGTTCATTTTAAATTGTATAACATATAACGAAACTGTTACCAAGAAGACAACTTGTCATTACTTCTCCTGGTGCGTCGTCTGCAGGTAGCATGTCGGCGTGGAGTACATGGTGTACATTTGATGTTTGAAGCCTTCTTCATTGACAAAACTGAAAAATATAATTACATATATTTATGTATATTAATATAAACTCCAAATATTGTAATGTGTGGTTCATTTTAAATTGTATAACATATAACGAAACTCTTACCAAGACGACAACTTGTCATTACTTCTCCCGGTGCGTCGTCTGCACGTAGCATGTCGGCGTGGAGTACATGGCGTACATTTGATGTTTGAAGCCTTCTTCATTGACTAAACTGAAAAATATAATTAATATATATATAATAACATATATTTATGTATATTAATATAAACTCCAAATATTGTAATGTGTGGTTCATTTTAAATTGTAAAACATATAACGAAACTGTTACCAAGAAGACAACTTGTCATTACTTCTCCCGGTGCGTCGTCTGCAGGTAGCATGTCGGCGTGGAGTACATGGCGTACATTTGATGTTTGAGGCCTTCTTCATTGACAAATCTGAAAAATATAATTAATATATATATAATAAACATATATTTATGTATATTAATATAAACTCCAAATATTGTAATGTGTGGTTCATTTTAAATTGTAAAACATATAACGAAACTGTTACCAAGAAGACAACTTGTCATTACTTCTCCTGGTGCCTCGTCTGCAGGTAGCATGTCGGCGTGGAGTACATGGCGTACATTTGATGTTTGAAGCCTTCTTCATTGACAAAACTGAAAAATATAATTAATATATATATAATAACATATATTTATGTATATTAATATAAACTCCAAATATTGTAATGTGTGGTTCATTTTAAATTGTATAACATATAACGAAACTCTTACCAAGAAGACAACTTGTCATTACTTCTCCTGGTGCGTCGTCTGCAGGTAGCATGTCGGCGTGGAGTACATGGCGTACATTTGATGTTTGAAGCCTTCTTCATTGACAAAACTGAAAAATATAATTACATATATTTATGTATATTAATAAAAACTCCAAATATTGTAATGTGTGGTTCATTTTAAATTGTATAACATATAACGAAACTCTTACCAAGAAGACAACTTGTCATTACTTCTCCCGGTGCGTCGTCTGCAGGTAGCATGTCGGCGTGGAGTACATGGCGTACATTTGATGTTTGAAGCCTTCTTCATTGACTAAACTGAAAAATATAATTAATATATATATATAATAACATATATTTATGTATATTAATATAAACTCCAAATATTGTAATGTGTGGTTCATTTTAAATTGTATAACATATAACGAAACTGTTACCAAGAAGAGAACTTGTCATTACTTCTCCTGGTGCGTCGTCTGCAGGTAGCATGTCGGCGTGGAGTACATGGCGTACATTTGATGTTTGAAGCCTTCTTCATTGACAAAACTGAAAAATATAATTAATATATATATAATAACATATATTTATGTATAATAATATAAACTCCAAATATTGTAATGTGTGGTTCATTTTAAATTGTAAAACATATAACGAAACTGTTACCAAGAAGACAACTTGTCATTACTTCTCCTGGTGCGTCGTCTGCAGGTAGCATGTCGGCGTGGAGTACATGGCGTACATTTGATGTTTGAAGCCTTCTTCATTGACAAAACTGAAAAATATAATTAATATATATATAATTACATATATTTATGTATATTAATATAAACTCCAAATATTGTAATGTGTGGTTCATTTTAAATTGTATAACATATAACGAAACTGTTACCAAGAAGACAACTTGTCATTACTTCTCCTGGTGCGTCGTCTGCAGGTAGCATGTCGGCGTGGAGTACATGGCGTACATTTGATGTTTGAAGCCTTCTTCATTGACAAAACTGAAAAATATAATAACATATATTTATGTATATATTAATATAAAAACTCCAAATATTGTAATGTGTGGTTCATTTTAAATTGTATAACATATAACGAAACTCTTACCAAGAAGACAACTTGTCATTACTTCTCCCGGTGCGTCGTCTGCAGGTAGCATGTCGGCGTGGAGTACATGGCGTACATTTGATGTTTGAAGCCTTCTTCATTGACAAAACTGAAAAATATAATTAATATATATATAATAACATATATTTATGTATATTAATATAAACTCCAAATATTGTAATGTGTGGTTCATTTTAAATTGTAAAACATATAACGAAACTGTTACCAAGAAGACAACTTGTCATTACTTCTCCTGGTGCGTCGTCTGCAGGTAGCATGTCGGCGTGGAGTACATGGCGTACTTTTGATGTTTGAAGCCTTCTTCATTGACAAAACTGAAAAATATAATTAATATATATATAATAACATATATTTATGTATATTAATATAAACTCCAAATATTGTAATGTGTGGTTCATTTTAAATTGTAAAACATATAACGAAACTCTTACCAAGAAGACAACTTGTCATTACTTCTCCTGGTGCGTCGTCTGCAGGTAGCATGTCGGCGTGGAGTACATGGCGTACATTTGATGTTTGAAGCCTTCTTCATTGACTAAACTGAAAAATATAATTAATATATATATAATAACATATATTTATGTATATTAATATAAACTCCAAATATTGTAATGTGTGGTTCATTTTAAATTGTATAACATATAACGAAACTGTTACCAAGAAGAGAACTTGTCATTACTTCTCCTGGTGCGTCGTCTGCAGGTAGCATGTCGGCGTGGAGTACATGGCGTACATTTGATGTTTGAAGCCTTCTTCATTGACAAAACTGAAAAATATAATTACATATATTTATGTATATTAATATAAACTCCAAATATTGTAATGTGTGGTTCATTTTAAATTGTAAAACATATAACGAAACTGTTACCAAGAAGACAACTTGTCATTACTTCTCCCGGTGCGTCGTCTGCAGGTAGCATGTCGGCGTGGAGTACATGGCGTACATTTGATGTTTGAAGCCTTCTTCATTGACAAAACTGAAAAATATAATTACATATATTTATGTATATTAATATAAACTCCAAATATTGTAATGTGTGGTTCATTTTAAATTGTATAACATATAACGAAACTCTTACCAAGAAGACAACTTGTCATTACTTCTCCTGGTGCTTCGTCTGCAGGTAGCATGTCGGCGTGGAGTACATGGCGTACATTTGATGTTTGAAGCCTTCTTCATTGACAAAACTGAAAAATATAATTACATATATTTATGTATATTAATATAAACTCCAAATATTGTAATGTGTGGTTCATTTTAAATTGTATAACATATAACGAAACTGTTACCAAGAAGACAACTTGTCATTACTTCTCCCGGTGCGTCGTCTGCAGGTAGCATGTCGGCGTGAAGTACATGGCGTACATTTGATGTTTGAAGCCTTCTTCATTGACTAAACTGAAAAATATAATTAATATATATATAATAACATATATTTATGTATATTAATATAAACTCCAAATATTGTAATGTGTGGTTCATTTTAAATTGTATAACATATAACGAAACTGTTACCAAGAAGAGAACTTGTCATTACTTCTCCTGGTGCGTCGTCTGCAGGTAGCATGTCGGCGTGGAGTACATGGCGTACATTTGATGTTTGAAGCCTTCTTCATTGACAAAACTGAAAAATATAATTAATATATATATAATAACATATATTTATGTATATTAATATAAACTCCAAATATTGTAATGTGTGGTTCATTTTAAATTGTAAAACATATAACGAAACTGTTACCAAGAAGACAACTTGTCATTACTTCTCCCGGTGCGTCGTCTGCAGGTAGCATGTCGGCGTGGAGTACATGGCGTACATTTGATGTTTGAAGCCTTCTTCATTGACAAAACTGAAAAATATAATTACATATATTTATGTATATTAATATAAACTCCAAATATTGTAATGTGTGGTTCATTTTAAATTGTATAACATATAACGAAACTCTTACCAAGAAGACAACTTGTCATTACTTCTCCTGGTGCTTCGTCTGCAGGTAGCATGTCGGCGTGGAGTACATGGCGTACATTTGATGTTTGAAGCCTTCTTCATTGACAAAACTGAAAAATATAATTACATATATTTATGTATATTAATATAAACTCCAAATATTGTAATGTGTGGTTCATTTTAAATTGTATAACATATAACGAAACTCTTACCAAGAAGACAACTTGTCATTACTTCTCCTGGTGCTTCGTCTGCAGGTAGCATGTCGGCGTGGAGTACATGGCGTACATTTGATGTTTGAAGCCTTCTTCATTGACAAAACTGAAAAATATAATTACATATATTTATGTATATTAATATAAACTCCAAATATTGTAATGTGTGGTTCATTTTAAATTGTATAACATATAACGAAACTGTTACCAAGAAGACAACTTGTCATTACTTCTCCCGGTGCGTCGTCTGCAGGTAGCATGTCGGCGTGGAGAACATGGCGTACATTTGATGTTTGAAGCCTTCTTCATTGACTAAACTGAAAAATATAATTAATATATATATAATAACATATATTTATGTATATTAATATAAACTCCAAATATTGTAATGTGTGGTTCATTTTAAATTGTATAACATATAACGAAACTGTTACCAAGAAGAGAACTTGTCATTACTTCTCCTGGTGCGTCGTCTGCAGGTAGCATGTCGGCGTGGAGTACATGGCGTACATTTGATGTTTGAAGCCTTCTTCATTGACAAAACTGAAAAATATAATTAATATATATATAATAACATATATTTATGTATATTAATATAAACTCCAAATATTGTAATGTGTGGTTCATTTTAAATTGTAAAACATATAACGAAACTGTTACCAAGAAGACAACTTGTCATTACTTCTCCCGGTGCGTCGTCTGCAGGTAGCATGTCGGCGTGGAGTACATGGCGTACATTTGATGTTTGAAGCCTTCTGCATTGACAAAACTGAAAAATATAATTACATATATTTATGTATATTAATATAAACTCCAAATATTGTAATGTGTGGTTCATTTTAAATTGTATAACATATAACGAAACTCTTACCAAGAAGACAACTTGTCATTACTTCTCCTGGTGCGTCGTCTGCAGGTAGCATGTCGGCGTGGAGTACATGGCGTACATTTGATGTTTGAAGCCTTCTTCATTGACAAAACTGAAAAATATAATAACATATATTTATGTATATTAATATAAACTCCAAATATTGTAATGTGTGGTTCATTTTAAATTGTATAACATATAACGAAACTCTTACCAAGAAGACAACTTGTCATTACTTCTCCTGGTGCGTCGTCTGCAGGTAGCATGTCGGCGTGGAGTACATGGCGTACATTTGATGTTTGAAGCCTTCTTCATTGACAAAACTGAAAAATATAATTACATATATTTATGTATATTAATATAAACTCCAAATATTGTAATGTGTGGTTCATTTTAAATTGTATAACATATAACGAAACTCTTACCAAGAAGACAACTTGTCATTACTTCTCCCGGTGCGTCGTCTGCAGGTAGCATGTCGGCGTGGAGTACATGGCGTACATTTGATGTTTGAAGCCTTCTTCATTGACAAAACTGAAAAATATAATTAATATATATATAATTACATATATTTATGTATATTAATATAAACTCCAAATATTGTAATGTGTGGTTCATTTTAAATTGTATAACATATAACGAAACTCTTACCAAGAAGACAACTTGTCATTACTTCTCCCGGTGCGTCGTCTGCAGGTAGCATGTCGGCGTGGAGTACATGGCGTACATTTGATGTTTGAAGCCTTCTTCATTGACTAAACTAAAAAATATAATTAATATATATATAATAACATATATTTATGTATATTAATATAAACTCCAAATATTGTAATGTGTGGTTCATTTTAAATTGTATAACATATAACGAAACTGTTACCAAGAAGAGAACTTGTCACTACTTCTCCTGGTGCGTCGTCTGCAGGTAGCATGTCGGCGTGGAGTACAGGGCGTACATTTGATGTTTGAAGCCTTCTCCATTGACAAAACTGAAAAATATAATTAATATATATATAATAACATATATTTATGTATATTAATATAAACTCCAAATATTGTAATGTGTGGTTCATTTTAAATTGTAAAACATATAACGAAACTCTTACCAAGAAGACAACTTGTCATTACTTCTCCCGGTGCGTCGTCTGCAGGTAGCATGTCGGCGTGGAGTACATGGCGTACATTTGATGTTTGAAGCCTTCTTCATTGACAAAACTGAAAAATATAATTAATATATATATAATAACATATATTTATGTATTTTAATATAAACTCCAAATATTGTAATGTGTGGTTCATTTTAAATTGTAAAACATATAACGAAACTGTTACCAAGAAGACAACTTGTCATTACTTCTCCCGGTGCGTCGTCTGCAGGTAGCATGTCGGCGTGGAGTACATGGCGTACATTTGATGTTTGAAGCCTTCTTCATTGACTAAACTAAAAAATATAATTAATATATATATAATAACATATATTTATGTATATTAATATAAACTCCAAATATTGTAATGTGTGGTTCATTTTAAATTGTATAACATATAACGAAACTGTTACCAAGAAGAGAACTTGTCACTACTTCTCCTGGTGCGTCGTCTGCAGGTAGCATGTCGGCGTGGAGTACAGGGCGTACATTTGATGTTTGAAGCCTTCTCCATTGACAAAACTGAAAAATATAATTAATATATATATAATAACATATATTTATGTATATTAATATAAACTCCAAATATTGTAATGTGTGGTTCATTTTAAATTGTAAAACATATAACGAAACTCTTACCAAGAAGACAACTTGTCATTACTTCTCCCGGTGCGTCGTCTGCAGGTAGCATGTCGGCGTGGAGTACATGGCGTACATTTGATGTTTGAAGCCTTCTTCATTGACAAAACTGAAAAATATAATTAATATATATATAATAACATATATTTATGTATTTTAATATAAACTCCAAATATTGTAATGTGTGGTTCATTTTAAATTGTAAAACATATAACGAAACTGTTACCAAGAAGACAACTTGTCATTACTTCTCCTGGTGCCTCGTCTGCAGGTAGCATGTCGGCGTGGAGTACATGGCGTACATTTGATGTTTGAAGCCTTCTTCATTGACAAAACTGAAAAATATAATTAATATATATATAATAACATATATTTATGTATATTAATATAAACTCCAAATATTGTAATGTGTGGTTCATTTTAAATTGTATAACATATAACGAAACTGTTACCAAGAAGAGAACTTGTCATTACTTCTCCTGGTGCGTCGTCTGCAGGTAGCATGTCGGCGTGGAGTACATGGCGTACATTTGATGTTTGAAGCCTTCTTCATTGACAAAACTGAAAAATATAATTAATATATATATAATAACATATATTTATGTATATTAATATAAACTCCAAATATTGTAATGTGTGGTTCATTTTAAATTGTAAAACATATAACGAAACTGTTACCAAGAAGACAACTTGTCATTACTTCTCCCGGTGCGTCGTCTGCAGGTAGCATGTCGGCGTGGAGTACATGGCGTACATTTGATGTTTGAAGCCTTCTTCATTGACAAAACTGAAAAATATAATTACATATATTTATGTATATTAATATAAACTCCAAATATTGTAATGTGTGGTTCATTTTAAATTGTATAACATATAACGAAACTCTTACCAAGAAGACAACTTGTCATTACTTCTCCTGGTGCGTCGTCTGCAGGTAGCATGTCGGCGTGGAGTACATGGCGTACATTTGATGTTTGAAGCCTTCTTCATTGACAAAACTGAAAAATATATAATATATTACATATATTTATGTATATTAATATAAACTCCAAATATTGTAATGTGTGGTTCATTTTAAATTGTATAACATATAACGAAACTCTTACCAAGAAGACAACTTGTCATTACTTCTCCCGGTGCGTCGTCTGCAGGTAGCATGTCGGCGTGGAGTACATGGCGTACATTTGATGTTTGAAGCCTTCTTCATTGACAAAACTGAAAAATATAATTAATATATATATAATAACATATATTTATGTATTTTAATATAAACTCCAAATATTGTAATGTGTGGTTCATTTTAAATTGTAAAACATATAACGAAACTGTTACCAAGAAGACAACTTGTCATTACTTCTCCTGGTGCCTCGTCTGCAGGTAGCATGTCGGCGTGGAGTACATGGCGTACATTTGATGTTTGAAGCCTTCTTCATTGACAAAACTGAAAAATATAATTAATATATATATAATAACATATATTTATGTATATTAATATAAACTCCAAATATTGTAATGTGTGGTTCATTTTAAATTGTATAACATATAACGAAACTCTTACCAAGAAGACAACTTGTCATTACTTCTCCTGGTGCGTCGTCTGCAGGTAGCATGTCGGCGTGGAGTACATGGCGTACATTTGATGTTTGAAGCCTTCTTCATTGACAAAACTGAAAAATATAATTACATATATTTATGTATATTAATATAAACTCCAAATATTGTAATGTGTGGTTCATTTTAAATTGTATAACATATAACGAAACTCTTACCAAGAAGACAACTTGTCATTACTTCTCCCGGTGCGTCGTCTGCAGGTAGCATGTCGGCGTGGAGTACATGGCGTACATTTGATGTTTGAAGCCTTCTTCATTGACAAAACTGAAAAATATAATTAATATATATATAATAACATATATTTATGTATATTAATATAAACTCCAAATATTGTAATGTGTGGTTCATTTTAAATTGTATAACATATAACGAAACTGTTACCAAGAAGACAACTTGTCATTACTTCTCCCGGTGCGTCGTCTGCAGGTAGCATGTCGGCGTGGAGTACATGGCGTACATTTGATGTTTGAAGCCTTCTTCATTGACAAAACTGAAAAATATAATTAATATATATATAAATAACATATATTTATGTATATTAATATAAACTCCAAATATTGTAATGTGTGGTTCATTTTAAATTGTATAACATATAACGAAACTGTTACCAAGAAGACAACTTGTCATTACTTCTCCTGGTGCGTCGTCTGCAGGTAGCATGTCGGCGTGGAGTACATGGCGTACATTTGATGTTTGAAGCCTTCTTCATTGACAAAACTGAATAATATAATTACATATATTTATGTATATTAATATAAACTCCAAATATTGTAATGTGTGGTTCATTTTAAATTGTATAACATATAACGAAACTCTTACCACGAAGACAACTTGTCATTACTTATCCCGGTGCGTCGTCTGCAGGTAGCATGTCGGCGTGGAATACATGGCGTACATTTGATGTTTGAAGCCTTCTTCATTGACAAAACTGAAAAATATAATTAATATATATATAATAACATATATTTATGTATATTAATATAAACTCCAAATATTGTAATGTGTGGTTCATTTTAAATTGTAAAACATATAACGAAACTGTTACCAAGAAGACAACTTGTCATTACTTCTCCTGGTGCGTCGTCTGCAGGTAGCATGTCGGCGTGGAGTACATGGCGTACATTTGATCTTTGAAGCCTTCTTCATTGACAAAACTGAAAAATATAATTAATATATATATATAATAACATATATTTATGTATATTAATATAAACTCCAAATATTGTAATGTGTGGTTCATTTTAAATTGTATAACATATAACGAAACTCTTACCAAGAAGACAACTTGTCATTACTTCTCCTGGTGCGTCGTCTGCAGGTAGCATGTCGGCGTGGAGTACATGGCGTACATTTGATGTTTGAAGCCTTCTTCATTGACAAAACTGAAAAATATAATTACATATATTTATGTATATTAATATAAACTCCAAATATTGTAATGTGTGGTTCATTTTAAATTGTATAACATATAACGAAACTCTTACCAAGAAGACAACTTGTCATTACTTCTCCCGGTGCGTCGTCTGCAGGTAGCATGTCGGCGTGGAGTACATGGCGTACATTTGATGTTTGAAGCCTTCTTCATTGACAAAACTGAAAAATATAACTAATATATATATAATAACATATATTTATGAATATTAATATAAACTCCAAATATTGTAATGTGTGGTTCATTTTAAATTGTATAACATATAACGAAACTGTTACCAAGAAGACAACTTGTCATTACTTCTCCCGGTGCGTCGTCTGCAGGTAGCATGTCGGCGTGGAGTACATGGCGTACATTTGATGTTTGAAGCCTTCTTCATTGACAAAACTGAAAAATATAATTAATATATATATAATAACATATATTTATGTATATTAATATAAACTCCAAATATTGTAATGTGTGGTTCATTTTAAATTGTAAAACATATAACAAAACTGTTACCAAGAAGACAACTTGTCATTACTTCTCCTGGTGCGTCGTCTGCAGGTAGCATGTCGGCGTGGAGTACATGGCGTACATTTGATGTTTGAAGCCTTCTTCATTGACAAAACTGAAAAATATAATTAATATATATATAATTACATATATTTATGTATATTAATATAAACTCCAAATATTGTAATGTGTGGTTCATTTTAAATTGTATAACATATAACGAAACTGTTACCAAGAAGACAACTTGTCATTACTTCTCCTGGTGCGTCGTCTGCAGGTAGCATGTCGGCGTGGAGTACATGGCGTACATTTGATGTTTGAAGCCTTCTTCATTGACAAAACTGAAAAATATAATTACATATATTTATGTATATTAATATAAACTCCAAATATTGTAATGTGTGGTTCATTTTAAATTGTATAACATATAACGAAACTCTTACCAAGAAGACAACTTGTCATTACTTCTCCCGGTGCGTCGTCTGCAGGTAGCATGTCGGCGTGGAGTACATGGCGTACATTTGATGTTTGAAGCCTTCTTCATTGACAAAACTGAAAAATATAATTAATATATATATAATAACATATATTTTTATGTATATTAATATAAACTCCAAATATTGTAATGTGTGGTTCATTTTAAATTGTAAAACATATAACGAAACTGTTACCAAGAAGACAACTTGTCATTACTTCTCCTGGTGCGTCGTCTGCAGGTAGCATGTCGGCGTGGAGTACATGGCGTACATTTGATGTTTGAAGCCTTCTTCATTGACAAAACTGAAAAATATAATTAATATATATATAATAACATATATTTATGTATATTAATATAAACTCCAAATATTGTAATGTGTGGTTCATTTTAAATTGTATAACATATAACGAAACTCTTACCAAGAAGACAACTTGTCATTACTTCTCCTGGTGCGTCGTCTGCAGGTAGCATGTCGGCGTGGAGTACATGGCGTACATTTGATGTTTGAAGCCTTCTTCATTGACAAAACTGAAAAATATAATTAATATATATATAATAAACATATATTTAAGTATATTAATATAAACTCCAAATATTGTAATGTGTGGTTCATTTTAAATTGTATAACATATAACGAAACTGTTACCAAGAAGACAACTTGTCATTACTTCTCCCGGTGCGTCGTCTGCAGGTAGCATGTCGGCGTGGAGTACATGGCGTACATTTGATGTTTGAAGCCTTCTTCATTGACTAAACTGAAAAATATAATTAATATATATATAATAACATATATTTATGTATATTAATATAAACTCCAAATATTGTAATGTGTGGTTCATTTTAAATTGTATAACATATAACGAAACTGTTACCAAGAAGAGAACTTGTCATTACTTCTCCTGGTGCGTCGTCTGCAGGTAGCATGTCGGCGTGGAGTACATGGCGTACATTTGATGTTTGAAGCCTTCTTCATTGACAAAACTGAAAAATATAATTAATATATGTATATAATAACATATATTTATGTATATTAATATAAACTCCAAATATTGTAATGTGTGGTTCATTTTAAATTGTAAAACATATAACGAAACTGTTACCAAGAAGACAACTTGTCATTACTTCTCCCGGTGCGTCGTCTGCAGGTAGCATGTCGGCGTGGAGTACATGGCGTACATTTGATGTTTGAAGCCTTCTTCATTGACAAAACTGAAAAATATAATTACATATATTTATGTATATTAATATAAACTCCAAATATTGTAATGTGTGGTTCATTTTAAATTGTATAACATATAACGAAACTCTTACCAAGAAGACAACTTGTCATTACTTCTCCTGGTGCGTCGTCTGCAGGTAGCATGTCGGCGTGGAGTACATGGCGTACATTTGATGTTTGAAGCCTTCTTCATTGACAAAACTGAAAAATATAATTACATATATTTATGTATATTAATATAAACTCCAAATATTGTAATGTGTGGTTCATTTTAAATTGTATAACATATAACGAAACTCTTACCAAGAAGACAACTTGTCATTACTTCTCCCGGTGTGTCGTCTGCAGGTAGCATGTCGGCGTGGAGTACATGGCGTACATTTGATGTTTGAAGCCTTCTTCATTGACAAAACTGAAAAATATAATTAATATATATATAATAACATATATTTATGTATATTAATATAAACTCCAAATATTGTAATGTGTGGTTCATTTTAAATTGTAAAACATATAACGAAACTGTTACCAAGAAGACAACTTGTCATTACTTCTCCCGGTGCGTCGTCTGCAGGTAGCATGTCGGCGTGGAGTACATGGCGTACATTTGATGTTTGAAGCCTTCTTCATTGACAAAACTGAAAAATATAATTACATATATTTATGTATATTAATATAAACTCCAAATATTGTAATGTGTGGTTCATTTTAAATTGTATAACATATAACGAAACTCTTACCAAGAAGACAACTTGTCATTACTTCTCCTGGTGCGTCGTCTGCAGGTAGCATGTCGGCGTGGAGTACATGGCGTACATTTGATGTTTGAAGCCTTCTTCATTGACAAAACTGAAAAATATATATACATATATTTATGTATATTAATATAAACTCCAAATATTGTAATGTGTGGTTCATTTTAAATTGTATAACATATAACGAAACTCTTACCAAGAAGACAACTTGTCATTACTTCTCCCGGTGTGTCGTCTGCAGGTAGCATGTCGGCGTGGAGTACATGGCGTACATTTGATGTTTGAAGCCTTCTTCATTGACAAAACTGAAAAATATAATTAATATATATATAATAACATATATTTATGTATATTAATATAAACTCCAAATATTGTAATGTGTGGTTCATTTTAAATTGTATAACATATAACGAAACTCTTACCAAGAAGACAACTTGTCATTACTTCTCCTGGTGCGTCGTCTGCAGGTAGCATGTCGGCGTGGAGTACATGGCGTACATTTGATGTTTGAAGCCTTCTTCATTGACTAAACTGAAAAATATAATTAATATATATATAATAACATATATTTATGTATATTAATATAAACTCCAAATATTGTAATGTGTGGTTCATTTTAAATTGTATAACATATAACGAAACTCTTACCAAGAAGACAACTTGTCATTACTTCTCCTGGTGCGTCGTCTGCAGGTAGCATGTCGGCGTGGAGTACATGGCGTACATTTGATGTTTGAAGCCTTCTTCATTGACAAAACTGAAAAATATAATTAATATATATATAATTACATATATTTATGTATATTAATATAAACTCCAAATATAGTTATGTGTGGTTCATTTTAAATTGTATAACATATAACGAAACTGTTACCAAGAAGAGAACTTGTCATTATTTCTCCTGGTGCGTCGTCTGCAGGTAGCATGTCGGCGTGGAGTACATGGCGTACATTTGATGTTTGAAGCCTTCTTCATTGACAAAACTGAAAAATATATATACATATATTTATGTATATTAATATAAACTCCAAATATTGTAATGTGTGGTTCATTTTAAATTGTATAACATATAACGAAACTCTTACCAAGAAGACAACTTGTCATTACTTCTCCCGGTGTGTCGTCTGCAGGTAGCATGTCGGCGTGGAGTACATGGCGTACATTTGATGTTTGAAGCCTTCTTCATTGACAAAACTGAAAAATATAATTAATATATATATAATAACATATATTTATGTATATTAATATAAACTCCAAATATTGTAATGTGTGGTTCATTTAAAATTGTATAACATATAACGAAACTCTTACCAAGAAGACAACTTGTCATTACTTCTCCTGGTGCGTCGTCTGCAGGTAGCATGTCGGCGTGGAGTACATGGCGTACATTTGATGTTTGAAGCCTTCTTCATTGACTAAACTGAAAAATATAATTAATATATATATAATAACATATATTTATGTATATTAATATAAACTCCAAATATTGTAATGTGTGGTTCATTTTAAATTGTATAACATATAACGAAACTCTTACCAAGAAGACAACTTGTCATTACTTCTCCTGGTGCGTCGTCTGCAGGTAGCATGTCGGCGTGGAGTACATGGCGTACATTTGATGTTTGAAGCCTTCTTCATTGACTAAACTGAAAAATATAATTAATATATATATAATTACATATATTTATGTATATTAATATAAACTCCAAATATAGTTATGTGTGGTTCATTTTAAATTGTATAACATATAACGAAACTGTTACCAAGAAGAGAACTTGTCATTATTTCTCCTGGTGCGTCGTCTGCAGGTAGCATGTCGGCGTGGAGTACATGGCGTACATTTGATGTTTGAAGCAATCTTCATTGACAAAACTGAAAAATATAATTACATATATTTATGTATATTAATATAAACTCCAAATATTGTAATGTGTGGTTCATTTTAAATTGTATAACATATAACGAAACTGTTACCAAGAAGACAACTTGTCATTACTTCTCCTGGTGCGTCGTCTGCAGGTAGCATGTCGGCGTGGAGTACATGGCGTACATTTGATGTTTGAAGCCTTCTTCATTGACAAAACTGAAAAATATAATTACATATATTTATGTATATTAATATAAACTCCAAATATTGTAATGTGTGGTTCATTTTAAATTGTATAACATATAACGAAACTCTTACCAAGAAGACAACTTGTTATTACTTCTCCCGGTGCGTCGTCTGCAGGTAGCATGTCGGCGTGGAGTACATGGCGTACATTTGATGTTTGAAGCCTTCTTCATTGACAAAACTGAAAAATATATATACATATATTTATGTATATTAATATAAACTCCAAATATTGTAATGTGTGGTTCATTTTAAATTGTATAACATATAACGAAACTCTTACCAAGAAGACAACTTGTCATTACTTCTCCTGGTGCGTCGTCTGCAGGTAGCATGTCGGCGTGGAGTACATGGCGTACATTTGATGTTTGAAGCCTTCTTCATTGACAAAACTGAAAAATATAATCACATATATTTAGGTATATTAATATAAACTCCAAATATTGTAATGTGTGGTTCATTTTAAATTGTATAACATATAACGAAACTGTTACCAAGAAGACAACTTGTCATTACTTCTCCTGGTGCGTCGTCTGCAGGTAGCATGTCGGCGTGGAGTACATGGCCTACATTTGATGTTTGAGGCCTTCTTCATTGACAAATCTGAAAAATATAATTAATATATATATAATAACATATATTTATGTATATTAATATAAACTCCAAATATTGTAATGTGTGGTTCATTTTAAATTGTATAACATATAACGAAACTGTTACCAAGAAGACAACTTGTCATTACTTCTCCTGGTGCGTCGTCTGCAGGTAGCATGTCGGCGTGGAGTACATGGTGTACATTTGATGTTTGAAGCCTTCTTCATTGACAAAACTGAAAAATATAATTACATATATTTATGTATATTAATATAAACTCCAAATATTGTAATGTGTGGTTCATTTTAAATTGTATAACATATAACGAAACTCTTACCAAGACGACAACTTGTCATTACTTCTCCCGGTGCGTCGTCTGCAGGTAGCATGTCGGCGTGGAGTACATGGCGTACATTTGATGTTTGAAGCCTTCTTCATTGACTAAACTGAAAAATATAATTAATATATATATAATAACATATATTAATGTATATTAATATAAACTCCAAATATTGTAATGTGTGGTTCATTTTAAATTGTATAACATATAACGAAACTCTTACCAAGAAGACAACTTGTCATTACTTCTCCCGGTGCGTCGTCTGCAGGTAGCATGTCGGCGTGGAGTACATGGCGTACATTTGATGTTTGAAGCCTTCTTCATTGACAAAACTGAAAAATATAATTAATATATATATAATAACATATATTTATGTATATTAATATAAACTCCAAATATTGTAATGTGTGGTTCATTTTAAATTGTAAAACATATAACGAAACTGTTACCAAGAAGACAACTTGTCATTACTTCTCCCGGTGCGTCGTCTGCAGGTAGCATGTCGGCGTGGAGTACATGGCGTACATTTGATGTTTGAAGCCTTCTTCATTGACAAAACTGAAAAATATAATTACATATATTTATGTATATTAATATAAACTCCAAATATTGTAATGTGTGGTTCATTTTAAATTGTATAACATATAACGAAACTCTTACCAAGAAGACAACTTGTCATTACTTCTCCTGGTGCGTCGTCTGCAGGTAGCATGTCGGCGTGGAGTACATGGCGTACATTTGATGTTTGAAGCCTTCTTCATTGACAAAACTGAAAAATATATATACATATATTTATGTATATTAATATAAACTCCAAATATTGTAATGTGTGGTTCATTTTAAATTGTATAACATATAACGAAACTGTTACCAAGAAGAGAACTTGTCATTACTTCTCCTGGTGCGTCGTCTGCAGGTAGCATGTCGGCGTGGAGTACATGGCGTACATTTGATGTTTGAAGCCTTCTTCATTGACAAAACTGAAAAATATAATTAATATATATATAATAACATATATTTATGTATATTAATATAAACTCCAAATATTGTAATGTGTGGTTCATTTTAAATTGTATAACATATAACGAAACTGTTACCAAGAAGACAACTTGTCATTACTTCTCCTGGTGCGTCGTCTGCAGGTAGCATGTCGGCGTGGAGTACATGGCGTACATTTGATGTTTGAAGCCTTCTTCATTGACTAAACTGAAAAATATAATTAATATATATATAATAACATATATTTATGTATATTAATATAAACTCCAAATATTGTAATGTGTGGTTCATTTTAAATTGTATAACATATAACGAAACTCTTACCAAGAAGACAACTTGTCATTACTTCTCCTGGTGCGTCGTCTGCAGGTAGCATGTCGGCGTGGAGTACATGGCGTACATTTGATGTTTGAAGCCTTCTTCATTGACAAAACTGAAAAATATAATTAATATATATATAATTACATATATTTATGTATATTAATATAAACTCCAAATATAGTTATGTGTGGTTCATTTTAAATTGTATAACATATAACGAAACTGTTACCAAGAAGAGAACTTGTCATTATTTCTCCTGGTGCGTCGTCTGCAGGTAGCATGTCGGCGTGGAGTACATGGCGTACATTTGATGTTTGAAGCCTTCTTCATTGACAAAACTGAAAAATATATATACATATATTTATGTATATTAATATAAACTCCAAATATTGTAATGTGTGGTTCATTTTAAATTGTATAACATATAACGAAACTCTTACCAAGAAGACAACTTGTCATTACTTCTCCCGGTGTGTCGTCTGCAGGTAGCATGTCGGCGTGGAGTACATGGCGTACATTTGATGTTTGAAGCCTTCTTCATTGACAAAACTGAAAAATATAATTAATATATATATAATAACATATATTTATGTATATTAATATAAACTCCAAATATTGTAATGTGTGGTTCATTTAAAATTGTATAACATATAACGAAACTCTTACCAAGAAGACAACTTGTCATTACTTCTCCTGGTGCGTCGTCTGCAGGTAGCATGTCGGCGTGGAGTACATGGCGTACATTTGATGTTTGAAGCCTTCTTCATTGACTAAACTGAAAAATATAATTAATATATATATAATAACATATATTTATGTATATTAATATAAACTCCAAATATTGTAATGTGTGGTTCATTTTAAATTGTATAACATATAACGAAACTCTTACCAAGAAGACAACTTGTCATTACTTCTCCTGGTGCGTCGTCTGCAGGTAGCATGTCGGCGTGGAGTACATGGCGTACATTTGATGTTTGAAGCCTTCTTCATTGACTAAACTGAAAAATATATTAATAATATATATATAATTACATATATTTATGTATATTAATATAAACTCCAAATATAGTTATGTGTGGTTCATTTTAAATTGTATAACATATAACGAAACTGTTACCAAGAAGAGAACTTGTCATTATTTCTCCTGGTGCGTCGTCTGCAGGTAGCATGTCGGCGTGGAGTACATGGCGTACATTTGATGTTTGAAGCAATCTTCATTGACAAAACTGAAAAATATAATTACATATATTTATGTATATTAATATAAACTCCAAATATTGTAATGTGTGGTTCATTTTAAATTGTATAACATATAACGAAACTGTTACCAAGAAGACAACTTGTCATTACTTCTCCTGGTGCGTCGTCTGCAGGTAGCATGTCGGCGTGGAGTACATGGCGTACATTTGATGTTTGAAGCCTTCTTCATTGACAAAACTGAAAAATATAATTACATATATTTATGTATATTAATATAAACTCCAAATATTGTAATGTGTGGTTCATTTTAAATTGTATAACATATAACGAAACTCTTACCAAGAAGACGACTTGTTATTACTTCTCCCGGTGCGTCGTCTGCAGGTAGCATGTCGGCGTGGAGTACATGGCGTACATTTGATGTTTGAAGCCTTCTTCATTGACAAAACTGAAAAATATATATACATATATTTATGTATATTAATATAAACTCCAAATATTGTAATGTGTGGTTCATTTTAAATTGTATAACATATAACGAAACTCTTACCAAGAAGACAACTTGTCATTACTTCTCCTGGTGCGTCGTCTGCAGGTAGCATGTCGGCGTGGAGTACATGGCGTACATTTGATGTTTGAAGCCTTCTTCATTGACAAAACTGAAAAATATAATCACATATATTTAGGTATATTAATATAAACTCCAAATATTGTAATGTGTGGTTCATTTTAAATTGTATAACATATAACGAAACTGTTACCAAGAAGACAACTTGTCATTACTTCTCCTGGTGCGTCGTCTGCAGGTAGCATGTCGGCGTGGAGTACATGGCGTACATTTGATGTTTGAGGCCTTCTTCATTGACAAATCTGAAAAATATAATTAATATATATATAATAACATATATTTATGTATATTAATATAAACTCCAAATATTGTAATGTGTGGTTCATTTTAAATTGTATAACATATAACGAAACTGTTACCAAGAAGACAACTTGTCATTACTTCTCCTGGTGCGTCGTCTGCAGGTAGCATGTCTGCGTGGAGTACATGGTGTACATTTGATGTTTGAAGCCTTCTTCATTGACAAAACTGAAAAATATAATTACATATATTTATGTATATTAATATAAACTCCAAATATTGTAATGTGTGGTTCATTTTAAATTGTATAACATATAACGAAACTCTTACCAAGACGACAACTTGTCATTACTTCTCCCGGTGCGTCGTCTGCAGGTAGCATGTCGGCGTGGAGTACATGGCGTACATTTGATGTTTGAAGCCTTCTTCATTGACTAAACTGAAAAATATAATTAATATATATATAATAACATATATTAATGTATATTAATATAAACTCCAAATATTGTAATGTGTGGTTCATTTTAAATTGTATAGCATATAACGAAACTCTTACCAAGACGACAACTTGTCGTTACTTCTCCCGGTGCGTCGTCTGCAGGTAGCATGTCGGCGTGGAGTACATGGCGTACATTTGATGTTTGAAGCCTTCTTCATTGACTAAACTGAAAAATATAATTAATATATATATAATAACATATATTTATGTATATTAATATAAACTCCAAATATTGTAATGTGTGGTTCATTTTAAATTGTATAACTTATAACGAAACTCTTACCAAGACGACAACTTGTCATTACTTCTCCCGGTGCGTCGTCTGCAGGTAGCATGTCGGCGTGGAGTACATGGCGTACATTTGATGTTTGAAGCCTTCTTCATTGACTAAACTGAAAAATATAATTACATATATTTATGTATATTAATATAAACTCCAAATATTGTAATGTGTGGTTCATTTTAAATTGTATAACATATAACGAAACTCTTACCAAGAAGACAACTTGTCATTACTTCTCCTGGTGCGTCGTCTGCAGGTAGCATGTCGGCGTGGAGTACATGGCGTACATTTGATGTTTGAAGCCTTCTTCATTGACAAAACTGAAAAATATAATTACATATATTTAGGTATATTAATATAAACTCCAAATATTGTAATGTGTGGTTCATTTTAAATTGTATAACATATAACGAAACTGTTACCAAGAAGACAACTTGTCATTACTTCTCCTGGTGCGTCGTCTGCAGGTAGCATGTCGGCGTGGAGTACATGGCGTACATTTGATGTTTGAGGCCTTCTTCATTGACAAATCTGAAAAATATAATTAATATATATATAATAACATATATTTATGTATATTAATATAAACTCCAAATATTGTAATTTGTGGTTCATTTTAAATTGTATAACATATAACGAAACTGTTACCAAGAAGACAACTTGTCATTTCTTCTCCTGGTGCGTCGTCTGCAGGTAGCATGTCGGCGTGGAGTACATGGCGTACATTTGATGTTTGAGGCCTTCTTCATTGACAAATCTGAAAAATATAATTAATATATATATAATAACATATATTTATGTATATTAATATAAACTCCAAATATTGTAATGTGTGGTTCATTTTAAATTGTATAACATATAACGAAACTGTTACCAAGAAGACAACTTGTCATTACTTCTCCTGGTGCGTCGTCTGCAGGTAGCATGTCGGCGTGGAGTACATGGTGTACATTTGATGTTTGAAGCCTTCTTCATTGACAAAACTGAAAAATATAATTACATATATTTATGTATATTAATATAAACTCCAAATATTGTAATGTGTGGTTCATTTTAAATTGTATAACATATAACGAAACTCTTACCAAGACGACAACTTGTCATTACTTCTCCCGGTGCGTCGTCTGCAGGTAGCATGTCGGCGTGGAGTACATGGCGTACATTTGATGTTTGAAGCCTTCTTCATTGACTAAACTGAAAAATATAATTAATATATATATAATAACATATATTTATGTATATTAATATAAACTCCAAATATTGTAATGTGTGGTTCATTTTAAATTGTATAACATATAACGAAACTGTTACCAAGAAGAGAACTTGTCATTACTTCTCCTGGTGCGTCGTCTGCAGGTAGCATGTCGGCGTGGAGTACATGGCGTACATTTGATGTTTGAAGCCTTCTTCATTGACAAAACTGAAAAATATAATTAATATATATATAATTACATATATTTATGTATATTAATATAAACTCCAAATATTGTAATGTGTGGTTCATTTTAAATTGTATAACATATAACGAAACTGTTACCAAGAAGACAACTTGTCATTACTTCTCCTGGTGCGTCGTCTGCGGGTAGCATGTCGGCGTGGAGTACATGGCGTACATTTGATGTTTGAAGCCTTCTTCATTGACAAAACTGAAAAATATAATTACATATATTTATGTATATTAATATAAACTCCAAATATTGTAATGTGTGGTTCATTTTAAATTGTATAACATATAACGAAACTCTTACCAAGAAGACAACTTGTCATTACTTCTCCTGGTGCGTCGTCTGCAGGTAGCATGTCGGCGTGGAGTACATGGCGTACATTTGATGTTTGAAGCCTTCTTCATTGACAAAACTGAAAAATATAATTAATATATATATGTCGCGCCGGGAGATTCGTCATACCAAGAAAATAAGCCTTTCCGCGAATTCGTTTAAGTCTTAATAATTGTTCTAAGAAAACCAGTGTAAATGTTTTCAAATTACCCACTTCATAAAATGTAAATAGTCTTAGCAAAATATCAGGTGATTATTTTTGTTCAAGTACCTACAATTGTAAAAGAGAATCGACCATATAAAAGGCCGAGCATAATCTTAGTAAATTAATTCTACATTGGTCGCTCTTAGGGGTCACTCTGGTAGAATCTCTGCTAAACAATTCTTGAGTCATTGTGGGAATTTGTTAAGCAATAAACGAGTAACATTATAAGTAAAGACCCTCTTTTCTTTAAAATGGAAACCCGTGCTACGTCGCCGATATACTAAACGCCCGGACCCGAAAGCCTTTCAAGGTACTAGGCTCTTGGTCTCTTCCATGAGGATCCCCTCGCTCTCACATCAGAAGCGAGGACGTCTCACGCTTCACATTCAACCGCCGGATCGTCTACATGAAATCGCCTGGTTCGACCATACAACTCTGCACGAGTTATTGGAAATGCAAGTGACAAAAGTTAAGTACTCTCACCGTATCTATAATAATTTCTGTGGCTGCTATTACTAGTCCAAAACAGACCTCCTGTTTCAAAAACAACCTCCCGATTCTCTTCAAACAACGACCTTTCGATTAGGTCTAGCTCATTTTGTAATAGATCTAAAACAATGTCACTCTTAAGGAGATTGCTATTTCTACAATAATGCTAATTGTAAATATGTACTCGTATCGTACGAGGTGACAATGAAGCCCATTTGTACATACTGTTCTAAAATTAGAACACGCTTTAGATAAAGGTGTCTAAAAACTAAATATAGTGTTAGTAATAATTATTTATAATGATTTAAATATTTATCTACTCCGCAAAGCCTTAAAATTTTATAAAATCGCCTATTCCCAGAATCATTAACCAAGAAAAACTATTGAACGGTCTTGCAGGCTGTATTACAAAAATTCATTTCCAACTTTTTCTCGTGTTCACCTCTCCACCCACTCGTGACACCTCTTTAGCTTCAACCAAACGTGAAAATTGAAACTCAGGTCACAAGATGGCTTGTAAAATCATAATAAACTTCTTAACGGCTGTGCCTGTTCTCTCCATACTTAAATTAAACGATCCTATAGAACTATATACTTAACAAGCAAGAGAGGGGGCGTTCGTCTGAATTCATCTTTAATTAACAAATACGGCTTCTATTCCACGCTCTAATTTATTAGGATCACGGTTATACAATAATCAACTCTAAATAATCCAGTACCACGTCTTTACGTCGACAGCTTGTCAATATCTTCATATTGCCAGCGCACATTCCGAATACACCCAAGTCAAATGTTGGCTTGACGTTCCTTTATTTCTAACCTCCGACCTACTGATACTGATCTCTTGGTTACGAGGTAGTACTAATTCAGGTCTTAATTACTAGAAAAACCATCAGCATGCTGTTGCTCATATGAGCATACGAACCACTGATGCTGAGAATAGTTAGCATTTGTAGGAGCTTCAAACGTCTTTAAAGGACTCATTTCTTTTATGATAAAAATTCAAAATACCAACAGAGTTTAACTCTTCGAAAGGATCTAATTACGAAGTAGATTCTCTTTCAATCTATTCACCTTTTAATAGGTTTTCTTTAAAAGAATTAGATTCATGTGTTGAATATAGGAAATGTGTTAGACTACAGAATGCTTACTTCTTTATTCGGAATCCTATTCATTTCAAAGAATCCGTGGTGAATATTATGACCTGATACTTCGCGTGTTTAACAATAGAATTGAGAAGAGATCACGCCTTAAATCTAATCATGGACCAAGCTATTGAGGAGCGTTCTAATACTGACTGCTCTCTAAGAGACGAGTTCCTCAAGAAAGCCATAGAGTATTCCATTGTGGGACCACAACAATGTACTGTTATGTCAACTGCTTTCCAGTAATGTCTTAACATGTTGGATTGAGGAAAATATTCTTTAAAATAAAAGAATCCTATTGGTTAAAAAGAAAATAAGTCTTATTCACACTTCTATAAATAGATTGTCTAATCCATATTTTATCAGTTTCAGAACAATTCCGGTTGCATCCCATACACAACACTCATCACCGTTTGAAGTTATCTAAATGTCCGTTGCTGGTAAACTACAAAATAATAACAGGAACACATAATCCTAAACTAATCATGTCTATGTCAAATATATTCAAAGAGCTAGCAACGTTTTTGAACAAGAATTTCAGGTAGGCTAGTTTTTAGATATGCTATCTCTCACACTCCCCTGGACGTCATACGGGCTATCTGGCTGACGGTAGTGGTTGCGTTCATCAGTGCGCATCGTACTTGTGCAGGTAAACGAATTATTATTTCAAATCATTTTAAAAAAAGGTTTTTTTTTATTATTATTATTTTTATTGAACTATTCACAACATAATTTTATTATTGCCAGATATTTTTATTGTTGTTTAAACGGTGCCCAACGGCAATGTTGAAGTAAAAAAAAAAAAAAATTCAAAATATGTTAATATAGCTGAAATTTTAATAGCATATTATTTAACTATCTAAAGGCTCAGAATTAATTTACCAGATAAAAAAAAATCGATTGTTAAACCTTTTGCCAGATCGAAATAAAGTGTAAAGAGATGTAGTATCATTTAGCTTGGTCTAGAAAATTAATCGTCTAATAAATGATTGAAGAAGGATTAAAAACTATTGAATTTATTTATAGATGAATACGGTATAAAAATAATACTTTATTGTTGTACAAAATTGAGATAATAAATAAATAGATAAATACGTGTTACTATATTGTGCATAGACAAAAGCCACTATAGTATTTTGGCAACTTTAGAACAAGTGATGCATTTACTTGGTTGTTTCGATACACCAAAAGAAATAATCGTTGAGGAGGTAGTAAGTTGATAGGAGAGAATAAAACTTTCTGTGATAGTTTTGGAATTAATATTTTTGCCGTATAGTCAGGTATTAGCCGAGCAAATG
Organism: Danaus chrysippus; assembly: GCA_916720795.1. Lineage (NCBI taxonomy): Eukaryota > Metazoa > Arthropoda > Insecta > Lepidoptera > Nymphalidae > Danaus > Danaus chrysippus. The sequence goes on along the minus strand of CAKASE010000005.1, from coordinate 60,961 downwards.
GGGATCGGAACAGGCTGCGCTTTCAACCACTGGCCTCTACAGCCTAGTTTCCATCAGCCACGACGGGAACAGTGACTCGCTTCGGGGTGCCGCGTTACCTGACGCGATAACCGTCTATTGTGGTATACGAAATTCAGAGAATGGTACCTCTGAGTTTAACATGTGTTAATACTCTAATATTAATAATCTAATAATAAGCTAACCTCGTATCCATATGAGAACCATGAGATTCTGTAGGCATGCCTTGGGAAGTCGTAAAAAGACACGTATACACCAAAGAGTGGTACCTCTGAGCTAATTACTAGCTATCCTTGAGCTAACCACAGGTCCTTGATGAATCCGTAAGAGAACCATGAAATAACGAAGGGACGCCTTGTGGAACCGTGAGGAGACATGTAAACACCGTAGATCTGGAGTGTTACACCTTTATGCTAATCATGTGCTACCCTTTAGCTAACCACGGTTTTGTTGTATCTTTAAATAACTTAAGGATGCCTTAAGTATTCATGAGTAGTCTTGTAGTCACTCGATTGTAAGAACTTGCAATATCTGTTTACTTTATGTTTTAAAACAGTAAGGGATTGGATCTCATAAAATCTAGTAAACCCTACGAGATTTTTAATTTCTATTTCATAATGATCGCTATACTTATGTTACAGGAGATGACCACAAAAGTTTGCTAACCCACACAAACGGATGGCAGTGTCGCATATTGATAAGTGTGATGACAACAAGCTTATGAATAGCACCGGAAACAAAATCTACAATATTCTACAAACCGATGGCATAACACGTGTAGTGTATGCACATCACATCTATGAAATTCTGCTAACACGATGGCATGACACGTGTAGTGTATGCTCATCACATCTACAAAAAAAAAAAAAAAAAAAAACAAAATTTACTAAAAGATGGCATGACACGTGTAGTGTATGCTCATCACATCTATGAAAAAAAAAAAAAAAAACAAAATTTACTAAAAGATGGCATGACACGTGTAGTGTATGCTCATCACATCTACAAAAAAAAAAAAAAAAAAACAAAATTTACTAAAAGATGGCATGACACGTGTAGTGTATGCTCATCACATCTACAAAAAAAAAAAAAAAAAAACAAAATCTAAAATAAGATGGCATGACACGTGTAGTGTATGATCATCACATCTACAAAAAAAAAAAAAAAAAAAAAAACAAAAACAAAATTTACTAAAAGATGGCATAACACGTGTAGTGTATGCACATCACGACATCAACAAAATTCTGCAACTACAAAAGTAATTAAAAATATTAATAATTTCAGATTTAATGCTGAAATCTCAACTCCTCATGATAGCGAGACGTTGGCGCTGAGCACGCACCAACCGTCAGTATGGCCGTGTCGCGCCGGGAGATTCGTCATACCAAGAAAATAAGCCTTTCCGCGAATTCGTTTAAGTCTTAATAATTGTTCTAAGAAAACCAGTGTAAATGTTTTCAAATTACCCACTTCATAAAATGTAAATAGTCTTAGCAAAATATCAGGTGATTATTTTTGTTCAAGTACCTACAATTGTAAAAGAGAATCGACCATATAAAAGGCCGAGCATAATCTTAGTAAATTAATTCTACATTGGTCGCTCTTAGGGGTCACTCTGGTAGAATCTCTGCTAAACAATTCTTGAGTCATTGTGGGAATTTGTTAAGCAATAAACGAGTAACATTATAAGTAAAGACCCTCTTTTCTTTAAAATGGAAACCCGTGCTACGTCGCCGATATACTAAACGCCCGGACCCGAAAGCCTTTCAAGGTACTAGGCTCTTGGTCTCTTCCATGAGGATCCCCTCGCTCTCACATATATAATAACATATATTTATGTATATTAATATAAACTCCAAATATTGTAATGTGTGGTTCATTTTAAATTGTATAACATATAACGAAACTCTTACCAAGAAGACAACTTGTCATTACTTCTCCTGGTGCGTCGTCTGCAGGTAGCATGTCGGCGTGGAGTACATGGCGTACATTTGATGTTTGAAGCCTTCTTCATTGACAAAACTGAAAAATATAATTAATATATATATAATAACATATATTTATGTATATTAATATAAACTCCAAATATTGTAATGTGTGGTTCATTTTAAATTGTATAACATATAACGAAACTGTTACCAAGAAGACAACTTGTCATTACTTCTCCCGGTGCGTCGTCTGCAGGTAGCATATCGGCGTGGAGTACATGGCGTACATTTGATGTTTGAAGCCTTCTTCATTGACTAAACTGAAAAATATAATTAATATATATATAATAACATATATTTATGTATATTAATATAAACTCCAAATATTGTAATGTGTGGTTCATTTTAAATTGTAAAACATATAACGAAACTGTTACCAAGAAGACAACTTGTCATTACTTCTCCCGGTGCGTCGTCTGCAGGTAGCATGTCGGCGTGGAGTACATGGCGTACATTTGATGTTTGAAGCCTTCTTCATTGACAAAACTGAAAAATATAATTACATATATTTATGTATATTAATATAAACTCCAAATATTGTAATGTGTGGTTCATTTTAAATTGTATAACATATAACGAAACTCTTACCAAGACGACAACTTGTCATTACTTCTCCCGGTGCGTCGTCTGCAGGTAGCATGTCGGCGTGGAGTACATGGCGTACATTTGATGTTTGAAGCCTTCTTCATTGACTAAACTGAAAAATATAATTAATATATATATAATAACATATATTTATGTATATTAATATAAACTCCAAATATTGTAATGTGTGGTTCATTTTAAATTGTATAACATATAACGAAACTGTTACCAAGAAGAGAACTTGTCATTACTTCTCCTGGTGCGTCGTCTGCAGGTAGCATGTCGGCGTGGAGTACATGGCGTACATTTGATGTTTGAAGCCTTCTTCATTGACAAAACTGAAAAATATAATTACATATATTTATGTATATTAATATAAACTCCAAATATTGTAATGTGTGGTACATTTTAAATTGTATAACATATAACGAAACTCTTACCAAGAAGACAACTTGTCATTACTTCTCCCGGTGCGTCGTCTGCAGGTAGCATGTCGGCGTGGAGTACATGGCGTACATTTGATGTTTGAAGCCTTCTTCATTGACAAAACTGAAAAATATAATTAATATATATATAATAACATATATTTATGTATATTAATATAAACTCCAAATATTGTAATGTGTGGTTCATTTTAAATTCTATAACATATAACGAAACTCTTACCAAGAAGACAACTTGTCATTACTTCTCCTGGTGCGTCGTCTGCAGGTAGCATGTCGGCGTGGAGTACATGGCGTACATTTGATGTTTGAAGCCTTCTTCATTGACTAAACTGAAAAATATAATTAATATATATATAATAACATATATTTATGTATATTAATATAAACTCCAAATATTGTAATGTGTGGTTCATTTTAAATTGTATAACATATAACGAAACTCTTACCAAGAAGACAACTTGTCATTACTTCTCCTGGTGCGTCGTCTGCAGGTAGCATGTCGGCGTGGAGTACATGGCGTACATTTGATGTTTGAAGCCTTCTTCATTGACTAAACTGAAAAATATAATTACATATATTTATGTATATTAATATAAACTCCAAATATTGTAATGTGTGGTTCATTTTAAATTGTATAACATATAACGAAACTCTTACCAAGACGACAACTTGTCATTACTTCTCCCGGTGCGTCGTCTGCAGGTAGCATGTCGGCGTGGAGTACATGGCGTACATTTGATGTTTGAAGCCTTCTTCATTGACTAAACTGAAAAATATAATTAATATATATATAATAACATATATTAATGTATATTAATATAAACTCCAAATATTGTAATGTGTGGTTCATTTTAAATTGTATAGCATATAACGAAACTCTTACCAAGACGACAACTTGTCGTTACTTCTCCCGGTGCGTCGTCTGCAGGTAGCATGTCGGCGTGGAGTACATGGCGTACATTTGATGTTTGAAGCCTTCTTCATTGACTAAACTGAAAAATATAATTAATACATATATAATAACATATATTTATGTATATTAATATAAACTCCAAATATTGTAATGTGTGGTTCATTTTAAATTGTATAACATATAACGAAACTGTTACCAAGAAGACAACTTGTCATTACTTCTCCTGGTGCGTCGTCTGCAGGTAGCATGTCGGCGTGGAGTACATGGCGTACATTTGATGTTTGAAGCCTTCTTCATTGACAAAACTGAAAAATATAATTACATATATTTATGTATATTAATATAAACTCCAAATATTGTAATGTGTGGTTCATTTTAAATTGTATAACTTATAACGAAACTCTTACCAAGACGACAACTTGTCATTACTTCTCCCGGTGCGTCGTCTGCAGGTAGCATGTCGGCGTGGAGTACATGGCGTACATTTGATGTTTGAAGCCTTCTTCATTGACTAAACTGAAAAATATAATTATATATATATAATAACATATATTTATGTATATTAATATAAACTCCAAATATTGTAATGTGTGGTTCATTTTAAATTGTATAACATATAACGAAACTGTTACCAAGAAGACAACTTGTCATTACTTCTCCTGGTGCGTCGTCTGCAGGTAGCATGTCGGCGTGGAGTACATGGCATACATTTGATGTTTGAAGCCTTCTTCATTGACAAAACTGAAAAATATAATTACATATATTTATGTATATTAATATAAACTCCAAATATTGTAATGTGTGGTTCATTTTAAATTGTATAACTTATAACGAAACTCTTACCAAGACGACAACTTGTCATTACTTCTCCCGGTGCGTCGTCTGCAGGTAGCATGTCGGCGTGGAGTACATGGCGTACATTTGATGTTTGAAGCCTTCTTCATTGACTAAACTGAAAAATATAATTAATATATATATAATAACATATATTTATGTATATTAATATAAACTCCAAATATTGTAATGTGTGGTTCATTTTAAATTGTATAACATATAACGAAACTGTTACCAAGAAGAGAACTTGTCATTACTTCTCCTGGTGCGTCGTCTGCAGGTAGCATGTCGGCGTGGAGTACATGGCGTACATTTGATGTTTGAAGCCTTCTTCATTGACAAAACTGAAAAATATAATTACATATATTTATGTATATTAATATAAACTCCAAATATTGTAATGTGTGGTTCATTTTAAATTGTATAACATATAACGAAACTCTTACCAAGAAGACAACTTGTTATTACTTCTCCCGGTGCGTCGTCTGCAGGTAGCATGTCGGCGTGGAGTACATGGCGTACATTTGATGTTTGAAGCCTTCTTCATTGACAAAACTGAAAAATATATATACATATATTTATGTATATTAATATAAACTCCAAATATTGTAATGTGTGGTTCATTTTAAATTGTATAACATATAACGAAACTCTTACCAAGAAGACAACTTGTCATTACTTCTCCTGGTGCGTCGTCTGCAGGTAGCATGTCGGCGTGGAGTACATGGCGTACATTTGATGTTTGAAGCCTTCTTCATTGACAAAACTGAAAAATATAATTACATATATTTAGGTATATTAATATAAACTCCAAATATTGTAATGTGTGGTTCATTTTAAATTGTATAACATATAACGAAACTGTTACCAAGAAGACAACTTGTCATTACTTCTCCTGGTGCGTCGTCTGCAGGTAGCATGTCGGCGTGGAGTACATGGCGTACATTTGATGTTTGAGGCCTTCTTCATTGACAAATCTGAAAAATATAATTAATATATGTATAATAACATATATTTATGTATATTAATATAAACTCCAAATATTGTAATTTGTGGTTCATTTTAAATTGTATAACATATAACGAAACTGTTACCAAGAAGACAACTTGTCATTACTTCTCCTGGTGCGTCGTCTGCAGGTAGCATGTCGGCGTGGAGTACATGGCGTACATTTGATGTTTGAGGCCTTCTTCATTGACAAATCTGAAAAATATAATTAATATATATATAATAACATATATTTATGTATATTAATATAAACTCCAAATATTGTAATGTGTGGTTCATTTTAAATTGTATAACATATAACGAAACTGTTACCAAGAAGACAACTTGTCATTACTTCTCCTGGTGCGTCGTCTGCAGGTAGCATGTCGGCGTGGAGTACATGGTGTACATTTGATGTTTGAAGCCTTCTTCATTGACAAAACTGAAAAATATAATTACATATATTTATGTATATTAATATAAACTCCAAATATTGTAATGTGTGGTTCATTTTAAATTGTATAACATATAACGAAACTCTTACCAAGACGACAACTTGTCATTACTTCTCCCGGTGCGTCGTCTGCAGGTAGCATGTCGGCGTGGAGTACATGGCGTACATTTGATGTTTGAAGCCTTCTTCATTGACTAAACTGAAAAATATAATTAATATATATATAATAACATATATTTATGTATATTAATATAAACTCCAAATATTGTAATGTGTGGTTCATTTTAAATTGTATAACATATAACGAAACTGTTACCAAGAAGAGAACTTGTCATTACTTCTCCTGGTGCGTCGTCTGCAGGTAGCATGTCGGCGTGGAGTACATGGCGTACATTTGATGTTTGAAGCCTTCTTCATTGACAAAACTGAAAAATATAATTAATATATATATAATTACATATATTTATGTATATTAATATAAACTCCAAATATTGTAATGTGTGGTTCATTTTAAATTGTATAACATATAACGAAACTCTTACCAAGAAGACAACTTGTCATTACTTCTCCTGGTGCGTCGTCTGCGGGTAGCATGTCGGCGTGGAGTACATGGCGTACATTTGATGTTTGAAGCCTTCTTCATTGACAAAACTAAAAATATAATTACATATATTTATGTATATTAATATAAACTCCAAATATTGTAATGTGTGGTTCATTTTAAATTGTATAACATATAACGAAACTCTTACCAAGAAGACAACTTGTCATTACTTCTCCTGGTGCGTCGTCTGCAGGTAGCATGTCGGCGTGGAGTACATGGCGTACATTTGATGTTTGAAGCCTTCTTCATTGACAAAACTGAAAAATATAATTAATATATATATAATAACATATATTTATGTATATTAATATAAACTCCAAATATTGTAATGTGTGGTTCATTTTAAATTGTATAACATATAACGAAACTCTTACCAAGAAGACAACTTGTCATTACTTCTCCTGGTGCGTCGTCTGCAGGTAGCATGTCGGCGTGGAGTACATGGCGTACATTTGATGTTTGAAGCCTTCTTCATTGACAAAACTGAAAAATATAATTAATATATATATAATAACATATATTTATGTATATTAATATAAACTCCAAATATTGTAATGTGTGGTTCATTTTAAATTGTATAACATATAACGAAACTCTTACCAAGAAGACAACTTGTCATTACTTCTCCTGGTGCGTCGTCTGCAGGTAGCATGTCGGCGTGGAGTACATGGCGTACATTTGATGTTTGAAGCCTTCTTCATTGACTAAACTGAAAAATATAATTAATATATATATAATTACATATATTTATGTATATTAATATAAACTCCAAATATTGTAATGTGTGGTTCATTTTAAATTGTATAACATATAACGAAACTGTTACCAAGAAGAGAACTTGTCATTACTTCTCCTGGTGCGTCGTCTGCAGGTAGGATGTCGGCGTGGAGTACATGGCGTACAATTGATGTTTGAAGCCTTCTTCATTGACAAAACTGAAAAATATAATTAATATATATATAATAACATATATTTATGTATATTAATATAAACTCCAAATATTGTAATGTGTGGTTCATTTTAAATTGTAAAACATATAACGAAACTGTTACCAAGAAGACAACTTGTCATTACTTCTCCCGGTGCGTCGTCTGCAGGTAGCATGTCGGCGTGGAGTACATAACGTACATTTGATGTTTGAGGCCTTCTTCATTGACAAAACTGAAAAATATAATTAATATATATATATTTACATATATTTATGTATATTAATATAAACTCCAAATATTGTAATGTGTGGTTCATTTTAAATTGTAAAACATATAACGAAACTGTTACCAAGAAGACAACTTGTCATTACTTCTCCTGGTGCGTCGTCTGCAGGTAGCATGTCGGCGTGGAGTACATGGCGTACATTTGATGTTTGAAGCCTTCTTCATTGACAAAACTGAAAAATATAATTACATATATTTATGTATATTAATATAAACTCCAAATATTGTAATGTGTGGTTCATTTTAAATTGTAAAACATATAACGAAACTGTTACCAAGAAGACAACTTGTCATTACTTCTCCTGGTGCCTCGTCTGCAGGTAGCATGTCGGCGTGGAGTACATGGCGTACATTTGATGTTTGAAGCCTTCTTCATTGACAAAACTGAAAAATATAATTACATATATTTATGTATATTAATATAAACTCCAAATATTGTAATGTGTGGTTCATTTTAAATTGTATAACATATAACGAAACGGTTACCAAGAAGACAACTTGTCATTACTTCTCCTGGTGCGTCGTCTGCAGGTAGCATGTCGGCGTGGAGTACATGGCGTACATTTGATGTTTGAAGCCTTCTTCATTGACTAAACTGAAAAATATAATTAATATATATATAATAACATATATTTATGTATATTAATATAAACTCCAAATATTGTAATGTGTGGTTCATTTTAAATTGTATAACATATAACGAAACTGTTACCAAGAAGACAACTTGTCATTACTTCTCCTGGTGCGTCGTCTGCAGGTAGCATGTCGGCGTGGAGTACATGGCGTACATTTGATGTTTGAAGCCTTCTTCATTGACAAAACTGAAAAATATAATTACATATATTTATGTATATTAATATAAACTCCAAATATTGTAATGTGTGGTTCATTTTAAATTGTATAACATATAACGAAACTCTTACCAAGAAGACAACTTGTCATTACTTCTCCCGGTGCGTCGTCTGCAGGTAGCATGTCGGCGTGGAGTACATGGCGTACATTTGATGTTTGAAGCCTTCTTCATTGACAAAACTGAAAAATATATATACATATATTTATGTGTATTAATATAAACTCCAAATATTGTAATGTGTGGTTCATTTTAAATTGTATAACATATAACGAAACTCTTACCAAGAAGACAACTTGTCATTACTTCTCCTGGTGCGTCGTCTGCAGGTAGCATGTCGGCGTGGAGTACATGGCGTACATTTGATGTTTGAAGCCTTCTTCATTGACAAAACTGAAAAATATAATTACATATATTTATGTATATTAATATAAACTCCAAATATTGTAATGTGTGGTTCATTTTAAATTGTATAACATATAACGAAACTGTTACCAAGAAGACAACTTGTCATTACTTCTCCTGGTGCGTCGTCTGCAGGTATCATGTCGGCGTGGAGTACATGGCGTACATTTGATGTTTGAGGCCTTCTTCATTGACAAATCTGAAAAATATAATTAATATATATATATAATAACATATATTTATGTATATTAATATAAACTCCAAATATTGTAATGTGTGGTTCATTTTAAATTGTATAACATATAACGAAACTGTTACCAAGAAGACAACTTGTCATTACTTCTCCTGGTGCGTCGTCTGCAGGTAGCATGTCGGCGTGGAGTACATGGTGTACATTTGATGTTTGAAGCCTTCTTCATTGACAAAACTGAAAAATATAATTACATATATTTATGTATATTAATATAAACTCCAAATATTGTAATGTGTGGTTCATTTTAAATTGTATAACATATAACGAAACTCTTACCAAGACGACAACTTGTCATTACTTCTCCCGGTGCGTCGTCTGCAGGTAGCATGTCGGCGTGGAGTACATGGCGTACATTTGATGTTTGAAGCCTTCTTCATTGACTAAACTGAAAAATATAATTAATATATATATAATAACATATATTTATGTATATTAATATAAACTCCAAATATTGTAATGTGTGGTTCATTTTAAATTGTAAAACATATAACGAAACTGTTACCAAGAAGACAACTTGTCATTACTTCTCCCGGTGCGTCGTCTGCAGGTAGCATGTCGGCGTGGAGTACATGGCGTACATTTGATGTTTGAGGCCTTCTTCATTGACAAATCTGAAAAATATTATTAATATATATATATAATAACATATATTTATGTATATTAATATAAACTCCAAATATTGTAATGTGTCGTTCATTTTAAATTGTATAACATATAACGAAACTCTTACCAAGAAGACAACTTGTCATTACTTCTCCTGGTGCGTCGTCTGCAGGTAGCATGTCGGCGTGGAGTACATGGCGTACATTTGATGTTTGAAGCCTTCTTCATTGACAAAACTGAAAAATATAATTACATATATTTATGTATATTAATATAAACTCCAAATATTGTAATGTGTGGTTCATTTTAAATTGTATAACATATAACGAAACTGTTACCAAGAAGACAACTTGTCATTACTTCTCCTGGTGCGTCGTCTGCAGGTAGCATGTCGGCGTGGAGTACATGGCGTACATTTGATGTTTGAGGCCTTCTTCATTGACAAATCTGAAAAATATAATTAATATATATATAATAACATATATTTATGTATATTAATATAAACTCCAAATATTGTAATGTGTGGTTCATTTTAAATTGTATAACATATAACGAAACTGTTACCAAGAAGACAACTTGTCATTACTTCTCCTGGTGCGTCGTCTGCAGGTAGCATGTCGGCGTGGAGTACATGGTGTACATTTGATGTTTGAAGCCTTCTTCATTGACAAAACTGAAAAATATAATTACATATATTTATGTATATTAATATAAACTCCAAATATTGTAATGTGTGGTTCATTTTAAATTGTATAACATATAACGAAACTCTTACCAAGACGACAACTTGTCATTACTTCTCCCGGTGCGTCGTCTGCAGGTAGCATGTCGGCGTGGAGTACATGGCGTACATTTGATGTTTGAAGCCTTCTTCATTGACTAAACTGAAAAATATAATTAATATATATATAATAACATATATTTATGTATATTAATATAAACTCCAAATATTGTAATGTGTGGTTCATTTTAAATTGTAAAACATATAACGAAACTGTTACCAAGAAGACAACTTGTCATTACTTCTCCCGGTGCGTCGTCTGCAGGTAGCATGTCGGCGTGGAGTACATGGCGTACATTTGATGTTTGAGGCCTTCTTCATTGACAAATCTGAAAAATATTATTAATTTATATATAATAACATATATTTATGTATATTAATATAAACTCCAAAAATTGTAATGTGTGGTTCATTTTAAATTGTAAAACATATAACGAAACTGTTACCAAGAAGACAACTTGTCATTACTTCTCCTGGTGCCTCGTCTGCAGGTAGCATGTCGGCGTGGAGTACATGGCGTACATTTGATGTTTGAAGCCTTCTTCATTGACAAAACTGAAAAATATAATTAATATATATATAATAACATATATTTATGTATATTAATATAAACTCCAAATATTGTAATGTGTGGTTCATTTTAAATTGTATAACATATAACGAAACTCTTACCAAGAAGACAACTTGTCATTACTTCTCCTGGTGCGTCGTCTGCAGGTAGCATGTCGGCGTGGAGTACATGGCGTACATTTGATGTTTGAAGCCTTCTTCATTGACAAAACTGAAAAATATAATTACATATATTTATGTATATTAATATAAACTCCAAATATTGTAATGTGTGGTTCATTTTAAATTGTATAACATATAACGAAACTCTTACCAAGAAGACAACTTGTCATTACTTCTCCCGGTGCGTCGTCTGCAGGTAGCATGTCGGCGTGGAGTACATGGCGTACATTTGATGTTTGAAGCCTTCTTCATTGACTAAACTGAAAAATATAATTAATATATATATAATAACATATATTTATGTATATTAATATAAACTCCAAATATTGTAATGTGTGGTTCATTTTAAATTGTATAACATATAACGAAACTGTTACCAAGAAGAGAACTTGTCATTACTTCTCCTGGTGCGTCGTCTGCAGGTAGCATGTCGGCGTGGAGTACATGGCGTACATTTGATGTTTGAAGCCTTCTTCATTGACAAAACTGAAAAATATAATTAATATATATATAATAACATATATTTATGTATATTAATATAAACTCCAAATATTGTAATGTGTGGTTCATTTTAAATTGTAAAACATATAACGAAACTGTTACCAAGAAGACAACTTGTCATTACTTCTCCTGGTGCGTCGTCTGCAGGTAGCATGTCGGCGTGGAGTACATGGCGTACATTTGATGTTTGAAGCCTTCTTCATTGACAAAACTGAAAAATATAATTAATATATATATAATTACATATATTTATGTATATTAATATAAACTCCAAATATTGTAATGTGTGGTTCATTTTAAATTGTATAACATATAACGAAACTGTTACCAAGAAGACAACTTGTCATTACTTCTCCTGGTGCGTCGTCTGCAGGTAGCATGTCGGCGTGGAGTACATGGCGTACATTTGATGTTTGAAGCCTTCTTCATTGACAAAACTGAAAAATATAATTACATATATTTATGTATATTAATATAAACTCCAAATATTGTAATGTGTGGTTCATTTTAAATTGTATAACATATAACGAAACTCTTACCAAGAAGACAACTTGTCATTACTTCTCCCGGTGCGTCGTCTGCAGGTAGCATGTCGGCGTGGAGTACATGGCGTACATTTGATGTTTGAAGCCTTCTTCATTGACAAAACTGAAAAATATAATTAATATATATATAATAACATATATTTATGTATCTTAATATAAACTCCAAATATTGTAATGTGTGGTTCATTTTAAATTGTAAAACATATAACGAAACTGTTACCAAGAAGACAACTTGTCATTACTTCTCCGGGTGCGTCGTCTGCAGGTAGCATGTCGGCGTGGAGTACATGGCGTACATTTGATGTTTGAAGCCTTCTTCATTGACAAAACTGAAAAATATAATTAATATATATATAATTACATATATTTATGTATATTAATATAAACTCCAAATATTGTAATGTGTGGTTCATTTTAAATTGTATAACATATAACGAAACTCTTACCAAGATGACAACTTGTCATTACTTCTCCCGGTGCGTCGTCTGCAGGTAGCATGTCGGCGTGGAGTACATGGCGTACATTTGATGTTTGAAGCCTTCTTCATTGACTAAACTAAAAAATATAATTAATATATATATAATAACATATATTTATGTATATTAATATAAACTCCAAATATTGTAATGTGTGGTTCATTTTAAATTGTATAACATATAACGAAACTGTTACCAAGAAGAGAACTTGTCATTACTTCTTCTGGTGCGTCGTCTGCAGGTAGCATGTCGGCGTGGAGTACATGGCGTACATTTGATGTTTGAAGCCTTCTTCATTGACAAAACTGAAAAATATAATTAATATATATATAATAACATATATTTATGTATATTAATATAAACTCCAAATATTGTAATGTGTGGTTCATTTTAAATTGTAAAACATATAACGAAACTGTTACCAAGAAGACAACTTGTCATTACTTCTCCTGGTGCGTCGTCTGCAGGTAGCATGTCGGCGTGGAGTACATGGCGTACATTTGATGTTTGAAGCCTTCTTCATTGACAAAACTGAAAAATATAATTAATATATATATAATTACATATATTTATGTATATTAATATAAACTCCAAATATTGTAATGTGTGGTTCATTTTAAATTGTATAACATATAACGAAACTGTTACCAAGAAGACAACTTGTCATTACTTCTCCTGGTGCGTCGTCTGCAGGTAGCATGTCGGCGTGGAGTACATGGCGTACATTTGATGTTTGAAGCCTTCTTCATTGACAAAACTGAAAAATATAATTACATATATTTATGTATATTAATATAAACTCCAAATATTGTAATGTGTGGTTCATTTTAAATTGTATAACATATAACGAAACTCTTACCAAGAAGACAACTTGTCATTACTTCTCCCGGTGCGTCGTCTGCAGGTAGCATGTCGGCGTGGAGTACATGGCGTACATTTGATGTTTGAAGCCTTCTTCATTGACAAAACTGAAAAATATAATTAATATATATATAATAACATATATTTATGTATATTAATATAAACTCCAAATATTGTAATGTGTGGTTCATTTTAAATTGTAAAACATATAACGAAACTGTTACCAAGAAGACAACTTGTCATTACTTCTCCTGGTGCGTCGTCTGCAGGTAGCATGTCGGCGTGGAGTACATGGCGTACATTTGATGTTTGAAGCCTTCTTCATTGACAAAACTGAAAAATATAATTAATATATATATAATAACATATATTTATGTATATTAATATAAACTCCAAATATTGTAATGTGTGGTTCATTTTAAATTGTAAAACATATAACGAAACTGTTACCAAGAAGACAACTTGTCATTACTTCTCCCGGTGCGTCGTCTGCAGGTAGCATGTCGGCGTGGAGTACATGGCGTACATTTGATGTTTGAGGCCTTCTTCATTGACAAATCTGAAAAATATAATTAATATATATATAATAACATATATTTATGTATATTAATATAAACTCCAAATATTGTAATGTGTGGTTCATTTTAAATTGTAAAACATATAACGAAACTGTTACCAAGAAGACAACTTGTCATTACTTCTCCTGGTGCGTCGTCTGCAGGTAGCATGTCGGCGTGGAGTACATGGCGTACATTTGATGTTTGAAGCCTTCTTCTTTGACAAAACTGAAAAATATAATTAATATATATATAATAACATATATTTATGTATATTAATATAAACTCCAAATATTGTAATGTGTGGTTCATTTTAAATTGTAAAACATATAACGAAACTGTTACCAAGAAGACAACTTGTCATTACTTCTCCCGGTACGTCGTCTGCAGGTAGCATGTCGGCGTGGAGTACATGGCGTACATTTGATGTTTGAGGCCTTCTTCATTGACAAATCTGAAAAATATAATTAATATATATATATAATAACATATATTTTATGTATATTAATATAAACTCCAAATATTGTAATGTGTGGTTCATTTTAAATTGTAAAACATATAACGAAACTGTTACCAAGAAGACAACTTGTCATTACTTCTCCCGGTGCGTCGTCTGCAGGTAGCATGTCGGCGTGGAGTACATGGCGTACATTTGATGTTTGAAGCCTTCTTCATTGACAAATCTGAAAAATATAATTAATATATATATAATAACATATATTTATGTATATTAATATAAACTGCAAATATTGTAATGTGTGGTTCATTTTAAATTGTATAACATATAACGAAACTGTTACCAAGAAGAGAACTTGTCATTACTTCTCCCGGTGCGTCGTCTGCAGGTAGCATGTCGGCGTGGAGTACATGGCGTACATTTGATGTTTGAAGCCTTCTTCATTGACAAAACTGAAAAATATAATTAATATATATATAATAACATATATTTATGTATATTTATATAAACTGCAAATATTGTAATGTGTGGTTCATTTTAAATTGTATAACATATAACGAAACTGTTACCAAGAAGACAACTTGTCATTACTTCTCCTGGTGCGTCGTCTGCAGGTAGCATGTCGGCGTGGAGTACATGGCGTACATTTGATGTTTGAAGCCTTCTTCATTGACAAAACTGAAAAATATAATTAATATATATATAATAACATATATTTATGTATATTTATATAAACTCCAAATATTGTAATGTGTGGTTCATTTTAAATTGTAAAACATATAACGAAACTGTTACCAAGAAGACAACTTGTCATTACTTCTCCTGGTGCGTCGTCTGCAGGTAGCATGTCGGCGTGGAGTACATGGCGTACATTTGATGTTTGAAGCCTTCTTCATTGACAAAACTGAAAAATATAATTACATATATTTATGTATATTAATATAAACTCCAAATATTGTAATGTGTGGTTCATTTTAAATTGTATAACATATAACGAAACTCTTACCAAGAAGACAACTTGTCATTACTTCTCCCGGTGCGTCGTCTGCAGGTAGCATGTCGGCGTGGAGTACATGGCGTACATTTGATGTTTGAAGCCTTCTTCATTGACAAAACTGAAAAATATAATTAATATATATATAATAACATATATTTATGTATATTAATATAAACTCCAAATATTGTAATGTGTGGTTCATTTTAAATTGTAAAACATATAACGAAACTGTTACCAAGAAGACAACTTGTCATTACTTCTCCGGGTGCGTCGTCTGCAGGTAGCATGTCGGCGTGGAGTACATGGCGTACATTTGATGTTTGAAGCCTTCTTCATTGACAAAACTGAAAAATATAATTAATATATATATAATAACATATATTTATGTATATTAATATAAACTCCAAATATTGTAATGTGTGGTTCATTTTAAATTGTAAAACATATAACGAAACTGTTACCAAGAAGACAACTTGTCATTACTTCTCCCGGTGCGTCGTCTGCAGGTAGCATGTCGGCGTGGAGTACATGGCGTACATTTGATGTTTGAGGCCTTCTTCATTGACAAATCTGAAAAATATAATTAATATATATATATATAATAACATATATTTATGTATATTAAAATAAACTCCAAATATTGTAATGTGTGGTTCATTTTAAATTGTAAAACATATAACGAAACTGTTACCAAGAAGACAACTTGTCATTACTTCTCCCGGTGCGTCGTCTGCAGGTAGCATGTCGGCGTGGAGTACATGGCGTACATTTGATGTTTGAAGCCTTCTTCATTGACTAAACTGAAAAATATAATTAATATATATATAATAACATATATTTATGTATATTAATATAAACTCCAAATATTGTAATGTGTGGTTCATTTTAAATTGTATAACATATAACGAAACTGTTACCAAGAAGAGAACTTGTCATTACTTCTCCTGGTGCGTCGTCTGCAGGTAGCATGTCGGCGTGGAGTACATGGCGTACATTTGATGTTTGAAGGCTTCTTCATTGACAAAACTGAAAAATATAATTAATATATATATAATAACATATATTTATGTATATTAATATAAACTCCAAATATTGTAATGTGTGGTTCATTTTAAATTGTAAAACATATAACGAAACTGTTACCAAGAAGACAACTTGTCATTACTTCTCCTGGTGCGTCGTCTGCAGGTAGCATGTCGGCGTGGAGTACATGGCGTACATTTGATGTTTGAAGCCTTCTTCATTGACAAAACTGAAAAATATAATTAATATATATATAATTACATATATTTATGTATATTAATATAAACTCCAAATATTGTAATGTGTGGTTCATTTTAAATTGTATAACATATAACGAAACTGTTACCAAGAAGACAACTTGTCATTACTTCTCCTGGTGCGTCGTCTGCAGGTAGCATGTCGGCGTGGAGTACATGGCGTACATTTGATGTTTGAAGCCTTCTTCATTGACAAAACTGAAAAATATAATTACATATATTTATGTATATTAATATAAACTCCAAATATTGTAATGTGTGGTTCATTTTAAATTGTATAACATATAACGAAACTCTTACCAAGAAGACAACTTGTCATTACTTCTCCCGGTGCGTCGTCTGCAGGTAGCATGTCGGCGTGGAGTACATGGCGTACATTTGATGTTTGAAGCCTTCTTCATTGACAAAACTGAAAAATATAATTAATATATATATAATAACATATATTTATGTATATTAATATAAACTCCAAATATTGTAATGTGTGGTTCATTTTAAATTGTAAAACATATAACGAAACTGTTACCAAGAAGACAACTTGTCATTACTTCTCCTGGTGCGTCGTCTGCAGGTAGCATGTCGGCGTGGAGTACATGGCGTACATTTGATGTTTGAAGCCTTCTTCATTGACTAAACTGAAAAATATAATTAATATATATATAATAACATATATTTATGTATATTAATATAAACTCCAAATATTGTAATGTGTGGTTCATTTTAAATTGTATAACATATAACGAAACTCTTACCAAGAAGACAACTTGTCATTACTTCTCCCGGTGCGTCGTCTGCAGGTAGCATGTCGGCGTGGAGTACATGGCGTACATTTGATGTTTGAGGCCTTCTTCATTGACAAATCTGAAAAATATAATTAATATATATTTAATAACATATATTTATGTATATTAATATAAACTCCAAATATTGTAATGTGTGGTTCATTTTAAATTGTAAAACATATAACGAAACTGCTACCAAGAAGACAACTTGTCATTACTTCTCCTGGTGCGTCGTCTGCAGGTAGCATGTCGGCGTGGAGTACATGGCGTACATTTGATGTTTGAAGCCTTCTTCATTGACAAAACTGAAAAATATAATTAATATATATATAATAACATATATTTATGTATATTAATATAAACTCCAAATATTGTAATGTGTGGTTCATTTTAAATTGTAAAACATATAACGAAACTGTTACCAAGAAGACAACTTGTCATTACTTCTCCCGGTGCGTCGTCTGCAGGTAGCATGTCGGCGTGGAGTACATGGCGTACATTTGATGTTTGAAGCCTTCTTCATTGACAAAACTGAAAAATATAATTAATATATATATATAATAACATATATTTATGTATATTAATATAAACTCCAAATATTGTAATGTGTGGTTCATTTTAAATTGTAAAACATATAACGAAACTGTTACCAAGAAGACAACTTGTCATTACTTCTCCCGGTGCGTCGTCTGCAGGTAGCATGTCGGCGTGGAGTACATGGCGTACATTTGATGTTTGAGGCCTTCTTCATTGACAAATCTGAAAAATATAATTAATATATATATAATAACATATATTTATGTATATTAATATAAACTCCAAATATTGTAATGTGTGGTTCATTTTAAATTGTAAAACATATAACGAAACTGTTACCAAGAAGACAACTTGTCATTACTTCTCCCGGTGCGTCGTCTGCAGGTAGCATGTCGGCGTGGAGTACATGGCGTACATTTGATGTTTGAGGCCTTCTTCATTGACAAATCTGAAAAATATAATTAATATATATATAATAACATATATTTATGTATATTAATATAAACTCCAAATATTGTAATGTGTGGTTCATTTTAAATTGTAAAACATATAACGAAACTGTTACCAAGAAGACAACTTGTCATTACTTCTCCTGGTGCCTCGTCTGCAGGTAGCATGTCGGCGTGGAGTACATGGCGTACATTTGATGTTTGAAGCCTTCTTCATTGACAAAACTGAAAAATATAATTACATATATTTATGTATATTAATATAAACTCCAAATATTGTAATGTGTGGTTCATTTTAAATTGTATAACATATAACGAAACTCTTACCAAGAAGACAACTTGTCATTACTTCTCCTGGTGCGTCGTCTGCAGGTAGCATGTCGGCGTGGAGTACATGGCGTACATTTGATGTTTGAAGCCTTCTTCATTGACAAAACTGAAAAATATAATTACATATATTTATGTATAATAATATAAACTCCAAATATTGTAATGTGTGGTTCATTTTAAATTGTATAACATATAACGAAACTGTTACCAAGAAGAGAACTTGTCATTACTTCTCCTGGTGCGTCGTCTGCAGGTAGGATGTCGGCGTGGAGTACATGGCGTACAATTGATGTTTGAAGCCTTCTTCATTGACAAAACTGAAAAATATAATTAATATATATATATAATAACATATATTTATGTATATTAATATAAACTCCAAATATTGTAATGTGTGGTTCATTTTAAATTGTAAAACATATAACGAAACTGTTACCAAGAAGACAACTTGTCATTACTTCTCCTGGTGCGTCGTCTGCAGGTAGCATGTCGGCGTGGAGTACATGGCGTACATTTGATGTTTGAAGCCTTCTTCATTGACAAAACTGAAAAATATAATTAATATATATATAATTACATATATTTATGTATATTAATATAAACTCCAAATATTGTAATGTGTGGTTCATTTTAAATTGTATAACATATAACGAAACTGTTACCAAGAAGACAACTTGTCATTACTTCTCCTGGTGCGTCGTCTGCAGGTAGCATGTCGGCGTGGAGTACATGGCGTACATTTGATGTTTGAAGCCTTCTTCATTGACAAAACTGAAAAATATAATTACATATATTTATGTATATTAATATAAACTCCAAATATTGTAATGTGTGGTTCATTTTAAATTGTATAACATATAACGAAACTCTTACCAAGAAGACAACTTGTCATTACTTCTCCCGGTGCGTCGTCTGCAGGTAGCATGTCGGCGTGGAGTACATGGCGTACATTTGATGTTTGAAGCCTTCTTCATTGACAAAACTGAAAAATATAATTAATATATATATAATAACATATATTTATGTATATTAATATAAACTCCAAATATTGTAATGTGTGGTTCATTTTAAATTGTAAAACATAACGAAACTGTTACCAAGAAGACAACTTGTCATTACTTCTCCTGGTGCGTCGTCTGCAGGTAGCATGTCGGCGTGGAGTACATGGCGTACATTTGATGTTTGAAGCCTTCTTCATTGACAAATCTGAAAAATATAATTAATATATATATAATAACATATATTTATGTATATTAATATAAACTCCAAATATTGTAATGTGTGGTTCATTTTAAATTGTAAAACATATAACGAAACTGTTACCAAGAAGACAACTTGTCATTACTTCTCCTGGTACCTCGTCTGCAGGTAGCATGTCGGCGTGGAGTACATGGCGTACATTTGATGTTTGAAGCCTTCTTCATTGACAAAACTGAAAAATATAATTACATATATTTATGTATATTAATATAAACTCCAAATATTGTAATGTGTGGTTCATTTTAAATTGTATAACATATAACGAAACTCTTACCAAGAAGACAACTTGTCATTACTTCTCCTGGTGCGTCGTCTGCAGGTAGCATGTCAGCGTGGAGTACATGGCGTACATTTGATGTTTGAAGCCTTCTTCATTGACAAAACTGAAAAATATAATTACATATATTTATGTATATTAATATAAACTCCAAATATTGTAATGTGTGGTTCATTTTAAATTGTATAACATATAACGAAAACTCTTACCAAGAAGACAACTTGTCATTACTTCTCCCGGTGCGTCGTCTGCAGGTAGCATGTCGGCGTGGAGTACATGGCGTACATTTGATGTTTGAAGCCTTCTTCATTGACAAAACTGAAAAATATAATTAATATATATATAATTACATATATTTATGTATATTAATATAAACTCCAAATATTGTAACGTGTGGTTCATTTTAAATTGTATAACATATAACGAAACTCTTACCAAGAAGACAACTTGTCATTACTTCTCCCGGTGCGTCGTCTGCAGGTAGCATGTCGGCGTGGAGTACATGGCGTACATTTGATGTTTGAAGCCTTCTTCATTGACTAAACTAAAAAATATAATTAATATATATATAATAACATATATTTATGTATATTAATATAAACTCCAAATATTGTAATGTGTGGTTCATTTTAAATTGTATAACATATAACGAAACTGTTACCAAGAAGAGAACTTGTCATTACTTCTCCTGGTGCGTCGTCTGCAGGTAGCATGTCGGCGTGGAGTACATGGCGTACATTTGATGTTTGAAGCCTTCTTCATTGACAAAACTGAAAAATATAATTACATATATTTATGTATATTAATATAAACTCCAAATATTGTAATGTGTGGTTCATTTTAAATTGTAAAACATATAACGAAACTGTTACCAAGAAGACAACTTGTCATTACTTCTCCAGGTGCGTCGTCTGCAGGTAGCATGTCGGCGTGGAGTACATGGCGTACATTTGATGTTTGAAGCCTTCTTCATTGACAAAACTGAAAAATATAATTAATATATATATAATAACATATATTTATGTATATTAATATAAACTCCAAATATTGTAATGTGTGGTTCATTTTAAATTGTATAACATATAACGAAACTGTTACCAAGAAGAGAACTTGTCATTACTTCTCCTGGTGCGTCGTCTGCAGGTAGCATGTCGGCGTGGAGTACATGGCGTACATTTGATGTTTGAAGCCTTCTTCATTGACAAAACTGAAAAATATAATTACATATATTTATGTATATTAATATAAACTCCAAATATTGTAATGTGTGGTTCATTTTAAATTGTAAAACATATAACGAAACTGTTACCAAGAAGACAACTTGTCATTACTTCTCCCGGTGCGTCGTCTGCAGGTAGCATGTCGGCGTGGAGTACATGGCGTACATTTGATGTTTGAAGCCTTCTTCATTGACTAAACTAAAAAATATAATTAATATATATATAATAACATATATTTATGTATATTAATATAAACTCCAAATATTGTAATGTGTGGTTCATTTTAAATTGTATAACATATAACGAAACTGTTACCAAGAAGAGAACTTGTCATTACTTCTCCTGGTGCGTCGTCTGCAGGTAGCATGTCGGCGTGGAGTACATGGCGTACATTTGATGTTTGAAGCCTTCTTCATTGACAAAACTGAAAAATATAATTAATATATATATAATAACATATATTTATGTATATTAATATAAACTCCAAATATTGTAATGTGTGGTTCATTTTAAATTGTAAAACATATAACGAAACTGTTACCAAGAAGACAACTTGTCATTACTTCTCCCGGTGCGTCGTCTGCAGGTAGCATGTCGGCGTGGAGTACATGGCGTACATTTGATGTTTGAGGCCTTCTTCATTGACAAATCTGAAAAATATAATTAATATATATATAATAACATATATTTATGTATATTAATATAAACTCCAAATATTGTAATGTGTGGTTCATTTTAAATTGTATAACATATAACGAAACTCTTACCAAGAAGACAACTTGTCATTACTTCTCCTGGTGCGTCGTCTGCAGGTAGCATGTCGGCGTGGAGTACATGGCGTACATTTGATGTTTGAAGCCTTCTTCATTGACAAAACTGAAAAATATAATTACATATATTTATGTATAATAATATAAACTCCAAATATTGTAATGTGTGGTTCATTTTAAATTGTATAACATATAACGAAACTGTTACCAAGAAGAGAACTTGTCATTACTTCTCCTGGTGCGTCGTCTGCAGGTAGGATGTCGGCGTGGAGTACATGGCGTACAATTGATGTTTGAAGCCTTCTTCATTGACAAAACTGAAAAATATAATTAATATATATATATAATAACATATATTTATGTATATTAATATAAACTCCAAATATTGTAATGTGTGGTTCATTTTAAATTGTAAAACATATAACGAAACTGTTACCAAGAAGACAACTTGTCATTACTTCTCCTGGTGCGTCGTCTGCAGGTAGCATGTCGGCGTGGAGTACATGGCGTACATTTGATGTTTGAAGCCTTCTTCATTGACAAAACTGAAAAATATAATTAATATATATATAATAACATATATTTATGTATATTAATATAAACTCCAAATATTGTAATGTGTGGTTCATTTTAAATTGTAAAACATATAACGAAACTGTTACCAAGAAGACAACTTGTCATTACTTCTCCTGGTGCCTCGTCTGCAGGTAGCATGTCGGCGTGGAGTACATGGCGTACATTTGATGTTTGAAGCCTTCTTCATTGACAAAACTGAAAAATATAATTACATATATTTATGTATATTAATATAAACTCCAAATATTGTAATGTGTGGTTCATTTTAAATTGTATAACATATAACGAAACTCTTACCAAGAAGACAACTTGTCATTACTTCTCCTGGTGCGTCGTCTGCAGGTAGCATGTCGGCGTGGAGTACATGGCGTACATTTGATGTTTGAAGCCTTCTTCATTGACAAAACTGAAAAATATAATTACATATATTTATGTATAATAATATAAAAACTCCAAATATTGTAATGTGTGGTTCATTTTAAATTGTATAACATATAACGAAACTGTTACCAAGAAGAGAACTTGTCATTACTTCTCCTGGTGCGTCGTCTGCAGGTAGGATGTCGGCGTGGAGTACATGGCGTACAATTGATGTTTGAAGCCTTCTTCATTGACAAAACTGAAAAATATAATTAATATATATATATAATAACATATATTTATGTATATTAATATAAACTCCAAATATTGTAATGTGTGGTTCATTTTAAATTGTAAAACATATAACGAAACTGTTACCAAGAAGACAACTTGTCATTACTTCTCCTGGTGCGTCGTCTGCAGGTAGCATGTCGGCGTGGAGTACATGGCGTACATTTGATGTTTGAAGCCTTCTTCATTGACAAAACTGAAAAATATAATTAATATATATATAATTACATATATTTATGTATATTAATATAAACTCCAAATATTGTAATGTGTGGTTCATTTTAAATTGTATAACATATAACGAAACTGTTACCAAGAAGACAACTTGTCATTACTTCTCCTGGTGCGTCGTCTGCAGGTAGCATGTCGGCGTGGAGTACATGGCGTACATTTGATGTTTGAAGCCTTCTTCATTGACAAAACTGAAAAATATAATTACATATATTTATGTATATTAATATAAACTCCAAATATTGTAATGTGTGGTTCATTTTAAATTGTATAACATATAACGAAACTCTTACCAAGAAGACAACTTGTCATTACTTCTCCCGGTGCGTCGTCTGCAGGTAGCATGTCGGCGTGGAGTACATGGCGTACATTTGATGTTTGAAGCCTTCTTCATTGACAAAACTGAAAAATATAATTAATATATATATAATAACATATATTTATGTATATTAAATATAAACTCCAAATATTGTAATGTGTGGTTCATTTTAAATTGTAAAACATATAACGAAACTGTTACCAAGAAGACAACTTGTCATTACTTCTCCTGGTGCGTCGTCTGCAGGTAGCATGTCGGCGTGGAGTACATGGCGTACATTTGATGTTTGAAGCCTTCTTCATTGACAAATCTGAAAAATATAATTAATATATATATAATAACATATATTTATGTATATTAATATAAACTCCAAATATTGTAATGTGTGGTTCATTTTAAATTGTAAAACATATAACGAAACTGTTACCAAGAAGACAACTTGTCATTACTTCTCCTGGTGCCTCGTCTGCAGGTAGCATGTCGGCGTGGAGTACATGGCGTACATTTGATGTTTGAAGCCTTCTTCATTGACAAAACTGAAAAATATAATTACATATATTTATGTATATTAATATAAACTCCAAATATTGTAATGTGTGGTTCATTTTAAATTGTATAACATATAACGAAACTCTTACCAAGAAGACAACTTGTCATTACTTCTCCTGGTGCGTCGTCTGCAGGTAGCATGTCAGCGTGGAGTACATGGCGTACATTTGATGTTTGAAGCCTTCTTCATTGACAAAACTGAAAAATATAATTACATATATTTATGTATATTAATATAAACTCCAAATATTGTAATGTGTGGTTCATTTTAAATTGTATAACATATAACGAAACTCTTACCAAGAAGACAACTTGTCATTACTTCTCCCGGTGCGTCGTCTGCAGGTAGCATGTCGGCGTGGAGTACATGGCGTACATTTGATGTTTGAAGCCTTCTTCATTGACAAAACTGAAAAATATAATTAATATATATATAATTACATATATTTATGTATATTAATATAAACTCCAAATATTGTAACGTGTGGTTCATTTTAAATTGTATAACATATAACGAAACTCTTACCAAGAAGACAACTTGTCATTACTTCTCCCGGTGCGTCGTCTGCAGGTAGCATGTCGGCGTGGAGTACATGGCGTACATTTGATGTTTGAAGCCTTCTTCATTGACTAAACTAAAAAATATAATTAATATATATATAATAACATATATTTATGTATATTAATATAAACTCCAAATATTGTAATGTGTGGTTCATTTTAAATTGTATAACATATAACGAAACTGTTACCAAGAAGAGAACTTGTCATTACTTCTCCTGGTGCGTCGTCTGCAGGTAGCATGTCGGCGTGGAGTACATGGCGTACATTTGATGTTTGAAGCCTTCTTCATTGACAAAACTGAAAAATATAATTACATATATTTATGTATATTAATATAAACTCCAAATATTGTAATGTGTGGTTCATTTTAAATTGTAAAACATATAACGAAACTGTTACCAAGAAGACAACTTGTCATTACTTCTCCAGGTGCGTCGTCTGCAGGTAGCATGTCGGCGTGGAGTACATGGCGTACATTTGATGTTTGAAGCCTTCTTCATTGACAAAACTGAAAAATATAATTAATATATATATAATAACATATATTTATGTATATTAATATAAACTCCAAATATTGTAATGTGTGGTTCATTTTAAATTGTATAACATATAACGAAACTGTTACCAAGAAGAGAACTTGTCATTACTTCTCCTGGTGCGTCGTCTGCAGGTAGCATGTCGGCGTGGAGTACATGGCGTACATTTGATGTTTGAAGCCTTCTTCATTGACAAAACTGAAAAATATAATTACATATATTTATGTATATTAATATAAACTCCAAATATTGTAATGTGTGGTTCATTTTAAATTGTAAAACATATAACGAAACTGTTACCAAGAAGACAACTTGTCATTACTTCTCCCGGTGCGTCGTCTGCAGGTAGCATGTCGGCGTGGAGTACATGGCGTACATTTGATGTTTGAAGCCTTCTTCATTGACAAAACTGAAAAATATAATTAATATATATATAATAACATATATTTATGTATATTAATATAAACTCCAAATATTGTAATGTGTGGTTCATTTTAAATTGTAAAACATATAACGAAACTGTTACCAAGAAGACAACTTGTCATTACTTCTCCTGGTGCGTCGTCTGCAGGTAGCATGTCGGCGTGGAGTACATGGCGTACATTTGATGTTTGAAGCCTTTTTCATTGACAAAACTGAAAAATATAATTAATATATATATAATAACATATATTTATGTATATTAATATAAACTCCAAATATTGTAATGTGTGGTTCATTTTAAATTGTAAAACATATAACGAAACTGTTACCAAGAAGACAACTTGTCATTACTTCTCCCGGTGCGTCGTCTGCAGGTAGCATGTCGGCGTGGAGTACATGGCGTACATTTGATGTTTGAGGCCTTCTTCATTGACAAATCTGAAAAATATAATTAATATATATATAATAACATATATTTATGTATATTAATATAAACTCCAAATATTGTAATGTGTGGTTCATTTTAAATTGTAAAACATATAACGAAACTGCTACCAAGAAGACAACTTGTCATTACTTCTCCTGGTGCGTCGTCTGCAGGTAGCATGTCGGCGTGGAGTACATGGCGTACATTTGATGTTTGAAGCCTTCTTCATTGACAAAACTGAAAAATATAATTAATATATATATAATAACATATATTTATGTATATTAATATAAACTCCAAATATTGTAATGTGTGGTTCATTTTAAATTGTAAAACATATAACGAAACTGTTACCAAGAAGACAACTTGTCATTACTTCTCCCGGTGCGTCGTCTGCAGGTAGCATGTCGGCGTGGAGTACATGGCGTACATTTGATGTTTGAGGCCTTCTTCATTGACAAATCTGAAAAATATAATTAATATATATATAATAACATATATTTATGTATATTAATATAAACTCCAAATATTGTAATGTGTGGTTCATTTTAAATTGTAAAACATATAACGAAACTGTTACCAAGAAGACAACTTGTCATTACTTCTCCCGGTGCGTCGTCTGCAGGTAGCATGTCGGCGTGGAGTACATGGCGTACATTTGATGTTTGAGGCCTTCTTCATTGACAAATCTGAAAAATATAATTAATATATATATAATAACATATATTTATGTATATTAATATAAACTCCAAATATTGTAATGTGTGGTTCATTTTAAATTGTAAAACATATAACGAAACTGTTACCAAGAAGACAACTTGTCATTACTTCTCCTGGTGCCTCGTCTGCAGGTAGCATGTCGGCGTGGAGTACATGGCGTACATTTGATGTTTGAAGCCTTCTTCATTGACAAAACTGAAAAATATAATTACATATATTTATGTATATTAATATAAACTCCAAATATTGTAATGTGTGGTTCATTTTAAATTGTATAACATATAACGAAACTCTTACCAAGAAGACAACTTGTCATTACTTCTCCTGGTGCGTCGTCTGCAGGTAGCATGTCGGCGTGGAGTACATGGCGTACATTTGATGTTTGAAGCCTTCTTCATTGACAAAACTGAAAAATATAATTACATATATTTATGTATATTAATATAAACTCCAAATATTGTAATGTGTGGTTCATTTTAAATTGTATAACATATAACGAAACTCTTACCAAGAAGACAACTTGTCATTACTTCTCCCGGTGCGTCGTCTGCAGGTAGCATGTCGGCGTGGAGTACATGGCGTACATTTGATGTTTGAAGCCTTCTTCATTGACAAAACTGAAAAATATAATTAATATATATATAATTACATATATTTATGTATATTAATATAAACTCCAAATATTGTAATGTGTGGTTCATTTTAAATTGTATAACATATAACGAAACTCTTACCAAGAAGACAACTTGTCATTACTTCTCCTGGTGCGTCGTCTGCAGGTAGCATGTCGGCGTGGAGTACATGGCGTACATTTGATGTTTGAAGCCTTCTTCATTGACAAAACTGAAAAATATAATTACATGTATTTATGTATATTAATATAAACTCCAAATATTGTAATGTGTGGTTCATTTTAAATTGTATAACATATAACGAAACTGTTACCAAGAAGACAACTTGTCATTACTTCTCCTGGTGCGTCGTCTGCAGGTAGCATGTCGGCGTGGAGTACATGGCGTACATTTGATGTTTGAAGCCTTCTTCATTGACAAATCTGAAAAATATAATTAATATATATATAATAACATATATTTATGTATATTAATATAAACTCCAAATATTGTAATGTGTGGTTCATTTTAAATTGTAAAACATATAACGAAACTGTTACCAAGAAGACAACTTGTCATTACTTCTCCTGGTGCGTCGTCTGCAGGTAGCATGTCGGCGTGGAGTACATGGCGTACATTTGATGTTTGAAGCCTTCTTCATTGACAAAACTGAAAAATATAATTAATATATATATAATAACATATATTTATGTATATTAATATAAACTCCAAATATTGTAATGTGTGGTTCATTTTAAATTGTAAAACATATAACGAAACTGTTACCAAGAAGACAACTTGTCATTACTTCTCCCGGTGCGTCGTCTGCAGGTAGCATGTCGGCGTGGAGTACATGGCGTACATTTGATGTTTGAGGCCTTCTTCATTGACAAATCTGAAAAATATAATTAATATATATGTCGGAGAAGAAGCCAATACGTGGTTTTTAAAATGAGTGACGTCAGCATAACTGACGTCACCAGTGCGGTTTGTCCTCGAATGTCGTCAGCCCTTGAGGTTATCGAAGGTAACTTCACAGCCCTCACGGCCGGTTAGATGATGTCTCACTTCGAAGAGGTTCGATCCCCGCGACGGCTCCAGCACGACTATCTGTAATCAGTAATCTCGCCTCTATTTATTATGACTAACAGCCATTGTTATGACTTCACTCGGACAGGTTGTTACGCGAACGACACCTGATAATTTATCTACCCTCAATTATTGATTATTAAAATGGTAATAGCAATTTTTAAGAAGTGTGACGTCAGCAATGCTGCCGTCACAATCACTCACAAACACTGTCACTACTTTATTTCAGACTTTAACTAGTACTTGTAATTAGATAATCTTTCTCCTGAATGGCTCTCAGACTACCGTGTCTTCCGCCAACGTTTGCGAATATAAATGGTTTTTGTGTAATCATTACAATTACTCTTTTAATTTGAAATATTAAACTGTAACGAATAATCTTAGTTATTCAAATAATCACAACACATTACATTAGTTTTAGTAATAAATTATTAAAACATCCAATCTTTATATTGCCACTTAACAGTTTATAGAATACTGTAATTGATTAGCATTGATTACGATTTGATTACTAATTAAGTTCCCTTTTTACTAAAAGTTGCTAAATGAATAATCGTCACATATTACAAATCACCTTACGAATTAACTTTTACTATTCTTTAATACAAACCATACAATGATCTCTAGAAGAAATAATTTTGTTAAAAGAAATCACTAACGTAATGGCGTTAGTGATTTGTTTGTGATATTCACCCTCTAAAATAAAATACTTATGAAACAACTACCCCCTTATAAGGGTTTTAAATGTTGTTGCGCCGACACGGCCATTCTGCGGTCTGGTGCGCGCTCTGCACCAGTTTGATTTTGTTGTGATATATGAACGTATCAACATACGTTGTATTAAAGAGATCACATTTAACCTCTAAAGTAAAATACTTATGAAACAAATACCCCTTATAAAGATTTGGATT
Organism: Danaus chrysippus; assembly: GCA_916720795.1. Lineage (NCBI taxonomy): Eukaryota > Metazoa > Arthropoda > Insecta > Lepidoptera > Nymphalidae > Danaus > Danaus chrysippus. The sequence goes on along the minus strand of CAKASE010000005.1, from coordinate 30,391 downwards.
TTGTTGCGCCGACACGGCTATTCTGCGGCCTGGTGCGTGCCCTGCACCAGTCCAATTTTGTTGTTGTAATATATCAACGTATCAATATACGTTGTATTAAAGAAATCACTTGGACTCTCTGACCTGTTAAATAAAATTATTATTATTATAGCAAAATGCTCCACACACCTTTGCTTACTTTTATTGAACTCAGGTTGTTGCTGTGGTCTGGGCGGTCTTGTACGCCGTGGTCCACAGGGGCTCTAAAGGATTGAGGTAGGTCGATGCTGTGGTCTAGGACTCTTTGTCCGTGGTCCACAGAGGATTTTATTTTATTTTTTTATTATTATAGCAAAATGCTCCACGCATCTTTGCTTATTTTTATTGAACTCAGGTTGTTGCTGTGGTCTGGGCGGTCTTGTACGCCGTGGTCCACAGGGGCTCTAAAGGATTGAGGTAGGTCGATGCTGTGGTCTAGGACTCATTGTCCGTGGTCCACAGAGGATTTTATGATGTTGCTGTGGTCTGGGCGGTCTTGTACGCCGTGGTCCACAGGGGCTCTAAAGGATTGAGGTAGGTCGATGCTGTGGTCTAGGACTCATTGTCCGTGGTCCACAGAGGATTTTATTTTTTTATTATTATAGCAAAATGCTCCACGCATCTTTGCTTACTTTTATTGAACTCAGGTTGTTGCTGTGGTCTGGGCGGTCTTGTACGCCGTGGTCCACAGGGGCTCTAAAGGATTGAGGTAGGTCGATGCTGTGGTCTAGGACTTTTTGTCCGTGGTCCACAGAGGCTCTGAAAAATTGAAGGAAGTAATATCTTGGAACAGGTTATTAAAATTTTATATTGACCTCATATCAAGTTCCTCAACTCGAGAGGTCTTTTGATATATGTAGATGATTGTTAACAAATTGGTACGTTATTTAGAAATGAATGGTAGACAAAATACATATGATCGTTCATCGAATTTAACTTCTAAATCCGAAGAAACGTCTCCAAATAACGGATCATTAGGTGGAAGAATCACCAATTTGATCCGCCGACATGGTTCTTGGTTTGTTAAGTAGTATGTAGTCCTCTGTGGAATAAACATATTAAAACTTATAGATTCATTTAACATTAATTAACTTTAACAATTATTGTGAATAGTCAGTTTATGGTAACGTAAATTTTATCATAGTCAAAGTAGTTTTAATATGTTTGTAATATTATTTGAGTTATCCATTAGCTCGGCTTACTCCTGAGGCTATCAAATATATGTTAGTTTCAAAGAGTCACAGTAAACTTTGGATTCACTGAAAATATCACGACCGACATCAAGTGTAATCTGAACCGGTGTTCATTTAGTAAGTAAGTCTATTATTACGATAACGTATTCGTCACTATCTATGTTGCTCATACTAACTATTAGTGAATGATGTGTATAACGCGTTGTTGTTTAGTTTTTAACATTCGGTATCTTTGTTTACCGTGTTAACACATAGTTCGTTAAATAGTGTTCATAAAAATTATAATTGTGCTACATTATTCTTTTTACGCTACATCAATTGCAATTCACTGCACGACTCTTTCAGTAATAAGACCGTTACCCTGCTCCCAACATTAGTTGCTATTTTTTTCATTTATCGGACTGGATGAAGGCGCCCATTGACAATTTTGAGCAGGAGCTACTCCCTAGTTAATGCCTCTAGCGCCTGAATGGAGTTGCCCTGTATAAGTGCTGCTTCCTGGAACAGAATAAGTGTAGGACCGATCCACAGATTCATCTTATCAATTTCTATGAATTAACAATATGAATTAGACTCTATAGTCGAAGTATTATAGGTGAAAATAAAATATGAGAATATAACGTCTGAAACAGCCGGCAAGTGTAGACAAGGCTGGACACTTAATACTTAATGAACATTTAAAGAAAACTGTTTTCTCAAGTAACAAACGTTCAATTCATTATCACCCTTATATAATTATTTAAAGTTTATATTTTGATAACACATCATTAACCTAAGCCTGGCAAACTTATTCCTGTAGAGTCAAGAGATGAGCCATGGCTTTGGTGATACTATGTTAACATACCAAAGCTACCAATCTTACAGAGCATTATATGCCAAATAATTGCAACAATTAATCCCGATACCCGATGGGGCCAACTGGTTCTTGAGTGGCGACCACGAACCGGAAGACGCAGTGTGGGTAGGTCCCCAACAAGTGGACCGACGATCTGGTAAAGGTCGCGGGAATCCGCTGGATGCGGGTGGCACAAGACCGGTCGTCGTGGAGATCCTTGGGAAGGCCTGTGTCTTGCAGTGGACGTCTTTCGGAATTAGGCTTTTGTTACACGTTTCCATGGTACCCACGCTTATAACACTGTAAAAAAAAAAAAAAAAAAAAAAAACAATATCGTTAGTATTATTATAGTTACGTAATAAAAATAAAACTTTTTCTATTAATAAATAAAATAAAGTGTCGATTCTCTGTAGTCAAAATATCCCGTAATTCCGACCACGTTGATGTAGATATTAACTAATTGCCAGTCCATAACTTTGCGCCTCCTTAGAGTAGACTCCCAAGTTTCATTCTGATTTCATAATCAGTAGTTATAGGTTGTAGAATATTGACATCATTCTCTGATTCCCACTTTCATATCCGGGTCTTCTAACATTTGTGAAGAAAAAATTCCGCAGTTACTGCTCCGATAAAGCCTTCATTATTGTCAGATGGACGAGCAGAAGTGGGCTATCCCACTTCTGATGTCGGAGAAGAAGCCAATACGTGGTTTTTAAAATGAGTGACGTCAGCATAACTGACGTCACCAGTGCGGTTTGTCCTCGAATGTCGTCAGCCCTTGAGGTTATCGAAGGTAACTTCACAGCCCTCACGGCCGGTTAGATGATGTCTCACTTCGAAGAGGTTCGATCCCCGCGACGGCTCCAGCACGACTATCTGTAATCAGTAATCTCGCCTCTATTTATAATGACTAACAGCCATTGTTATGACTTCACTCGGACAGGTTGTTACGCGAACGACACCTGATAATTTATCTACCCTCAATTATTGATTATTAAAATGGTAATAGCAATTTTTAAGAAGTGTGACGTCAGCAATGCTGCCGTCACAATCACTCACAAACACTGTCACTACTTTATTTCAGACTTTAACTAGTACTTGTAATTAGATAATCTTTCTCCTGAATGGCTCTCAGACTACCGTGTCTTCCGCCAACGTTTGCGAATATAAATGGTTTTTGTGTAATCATTACAATTACTCTTTTAATTTGAAATATTAAACTGTAACGAATAATCTTAGTTATTCAAATAATCACAACACATTACATTAGTTTTAGTAATAAATTATTAAAACATCCAATCTTTATATTGCCACTTAACAGTTTATAGAATACTGTAATTGATTAGCATTGATTACGATTTGATTACTAATTAAGTTCCCTTTTTACTAAAAGTTGCTAAATGAATAATCGTCACATATTACAAATCACCTTACGAATTAACTTTTACTATTCTTTAATACAAACCATACAATGATCTCTAGAAGAAATAATTTTGTTAAAAGAAATCACTAACGTAATGGCGTTAGTGATTTGTTTGTGATATTCACCCTCTAAAATAAAATACTTATGAAACAACTACCCCCTTATAAGGGTTTTAAATGTTGTTGCGCCGACACGGCCATTCTGCGGTCTGGTGCGCGCTCTGCACCAGTTTGATTTTGTTGTGATATATGAACGTATCAACATACGTTGTATTAAAGAGATCACATTTAACCTCTAAAGTAAAATACTTATGAAACAAATACCCCTTATAAAGATTTGGATTTTGTTGCGCCGACACGGCTATTCTGCGGCCTGGTGCGTGCCCTGCACCAGTCCAATTTTGTTGTTGTAATATATCAACGTATCAATATACGTTGTATTAAAGAAATCACTTGGACTCTCTGACCTGTTAAATAAAATTATTATTATTATAGCAAAATGCTCCACACACCTTTGCTTACTTTTATTGAACTCAGGTTGTTGCTGTGGTCTGGGCGGTCTTGTACGCCGTGGTCCACAGGGGCTCTAAAGGATTGAGGTAGGTCGATGCTGTGGTCTAGGACTCTTTGTCCGTGGTCCACAGAGGATTTTATTTTATTTTTTTATTATTATAGCAAAATGCTCCACGCATCTTTGCTTATTTTTATTGAACTCAGGTTGTTGCTGTAGTCTGGGCGGTCTTGTACGCCGTGGTCCACAGGGGCTCTAAAGGATTGAGGTAGGTCGATGCTGTGGTCTAGGACTCATTGTCCGTGGTCCACAGAGGATTTTATGATGTTGCTGTGGTCTGGGCGGTCTTGTACGCCGTGGTCCACAGGGGCTCTAAAGGATTGAGGTAGGTCGATGCTGTGGTCTAGGACTCATTGTCCGTGGTCCACAGAGGATTTTATTTTTTTATTATTATAGCAAAATGCTCCACGCATCTTTGCTTACTTTTATTGAACTCAGGTTGTTGCTGTGGTCTGGGCGGTCTTGTACGCCGTGGTCCACAGGGGCTCTAAAGGATTGAGGTAGGTCGATGCTGTGGTCTAGGACTTTTTGTCCGTGGTCCACAGAGGCTCTGAAAAATTGAAGGAAGTAATATCTTGGAACAGGTTATTAAAATTTTATATTGACCTCATATCAAGTTCCTCAACTCGAGAGGTCTTTTGATATATGTAGATGATTGTTAACAAATTGGTACGTTATTTAGAAATGAATGGTAGACAAAATACATATGATCGTTCATCGAATTTAACTTCTAAATCCGAAGAAACGTCTCCAAATAACGGATCATTAGGTGGAAGAATCACCAATTTGATCCGCCGACATGGTTCTTGGTTTGTTAAGTAGTATGTAGTCCTCTGTGGAATAAACATATTAAAACTTATAGATTCATTTAACATTAATTAACTTTAACAATTATTGTGAATAGTCAGTTTATGGTAACGTAAATTTTATCATAGTCAAAGTAGTTTTAATATGTTTGTAATATTATTTGAGTTATCCATTAGCTCGGCTTACTCCTGAGGCTATCAAATATATGTTAGTTTCAAAGAGTCACAGTAAACTTTGGATTCACTGAAAATATCACGACCGACATCAAGTGTAATCTGAACCGGTGTTCATTTAGTAAGTAAGTCTATTATTACGATAACGTATTCGTCACTATCTATGTTGCTCATACTAACTATTAGTGAATGATGTGTATAACGCGTTGTTGTTTAGTTTTTAACATTCGGTATCTTTGTTTACCGTGTTAACACATAGTTCGTTAAATAGTGTTCATAAAAATTATAATTGTGCTACATTATTCTTTTTACGCTACATCAATTGCAATTCACTGCACGACTCTTTCAGTAATAAGACCGTTACCCTGCTCCCAACATTAGTTGCTATTTTTTTCATTTATCGGACTGGATGAAGGCGCCCATTGACAATTTTGAGCAGGAGCTACTCCCTAGTTAATGCCTCTAGCGCCTGAATGGAGTTGCCCTGTATAAGTGCTGCTTCCTGGAACAGAATAAGTGTAGGACCGATCCACAGATTCATCTTATCAATTTCTATGAATTAACAATATGAATTAGACTCTATAGTCGAAGTATTATAGGTGAAAATAAAATATGAGAATATAACGTCTGAAACAGCCGGCAAGTGTAGACAAGGCTGGACACTTAATACTTAATGAACATTTAAAGAAAACTGTTTTCTCAAGTAACAAACGTTCAATTCATTATCACCCTTATATAATTATTTAAAGTTTATATTTTGATAACACATCATTAACCTAAGCCTGGCAAACTTATTCCTGTAGAGTCAAGAGATGAGCCATGGCTTTGGTGATACTATGTTAACATACCAAAGCTACCAATCTTACAGAGCATTATATGCCAAATAATTGCAACAATTAATCCCGATACCCGATGGGGCCAACTGGTTCTTGAGTGGCGACCACGAACCGGAAGACGCAGTGTGGGTAGGTCCCCAACAAGTGGACCGACGATCTGGTAAAGGTCGCGGGAATCCGCTGGATGCGGGTGGCACAAGACCGGTCGTCGTGGAGATCCTTGGGAAGGCCTGTGTCTTGCAGTGGACGTCTTTCGGAATTAGGCTTTTGTTACACGTTTCCATGGTACCCACGCTTATAACACTGTAAAAAAAAAAAAAAAAAAAACAATATCGTTAGTATTATTATAGTTACGTAATAAAAATAAAACTTTTTCTATTAATAAATAAAATAAAGTGTCGATTATCTGTAGTCAAAATATCCCGTAATTCCGACCACGTTGATGTAGATATTAACTAATTGCCAGTCCATAACTTTGCGCCTCCTTAGAGTAGACTCCCAAGTTTCATTCTGATTTCATAATCAGTAGTTATAGGTTGTAGAATGTTGACATCATTCTCTGATTCCCACTTTCATATCCGGGTCTTCTAACATTTGTGAAGAAAAAATTCCGCAGTTACTGCTCCGATAAAGCCTCCATTATTGTCAGATGGACGAGCAGAAGTGGGCTATCCCACTTCTGATGTCGGAGAAGAAGCCAATACGTGGTTTTTAAAATGAGTGACGTCAGCATAACTGACGTCACCAGTGCGGTTTGTCCTCGAATGTCGTCAGCCCTTGAGGTTATCGAAGGTAACTTCACAGCCCTCACGGCCGGTTAGATGATGTCTCACTTCGAAGAGGTTCGATCCCCGCGACGGCTCCAGCACGACTATCTGTAATCAGTAATCTCGCCTCTATTTATAATGACTAACAGCCATTGTTATGACTTCACTCGGACAGGTTGTTACGCGAACGACACCTGATAAGTTATCTACCCTCAATTATTGATTATTAAAATGGTAATAGCAATTTTTAAGAAGTGTGACGTCAGCAATGCTGCCGTCACAATCACTCACAAACACTGTCACTACTTTATTTCAGACTTTAACTAGTACTTGTAATTAGATAATCTTTCTCCTGAATGGCTCTCAGACTACCGTGTCTTCCGCCAACGTTTGCGAATATAAATGGTTTTTGTGTAATCATTACAATTACTCTTTTAATTTGAAATATTAAACTGTAACGAATAATCTTAGTTATTCAAATAATCACAACACATTACATTAGTTTTAGTAATAAATTATTAAAACATCCAATCTTTATATTGCCACTTAACAGTTTATAGAATACTGTAATTGATTAGCATTGATTACGATTTGATTACTAATTAAGTTCCCTTTTTACTAAAAGTTGCTAAATGAATAATCGTCACATATTACAAATCACCTTACGAATTAACTTTTACTATTCTTTAATACAAACCATACAATGATCTCTAGAAGAAATAATTTTGTTAAAAGAAATCACTAACGTAATTGCGTTAGTGATTTGTTTGTGATATTCACCCTCTAAAATAAAATACTTATGAAACAACTACCCCCTTATAAGGGTTTTAAATGTTGTTGCGCCGACATATATATAATAACATATATTTATGTATATTAATATAAACTCCAAATATTGTAATGTGTGGTTCATTTTAAATTGTAAAACATATAACGAAACTGTTACCAAGAAGACAACTTGTCATTACTTCTCCCGGTGCGTCGTCTGCAGGTAGCATGTCGGCGTGGAGTACATGGCGTACATTTGATGTTTGAGGCCTTCTTCATTGACAAATCTGAAAAATATAATTAATATATATATAATAACATATATTTATGTATATTAATATAAACTCCAAATATTGTAATGTGTGGTTCATTTTAAATTGTAAAACATATAACGAAACTGTTACCAAGAAGACAACTTGTCATTACTTCTCCTGGTGCCTCGTCTGCAGGTAGCATGTCGGCGTGGAGTACATGGCGTACATTTGATGTTTGAGGCCTTCTTCATTGACAAAACTGAAAAATATAATTAATATATATATAATAACATATATTTATGTATATTAATATAAACTCCAAATATTGTAATGTGTGGTTCATTTTAAATTGTATAACATATAACGAAACTGTTACCAAGAAGACAACTTGTCATTACTTCTCCTGGTGCGTCGTCTGCAGGTAGCATGTCGGCGTGGAGTACATGGCGTACATTTGATGTTTGAAGCCTTCTTCATTGACAAAACTGAAAAATATAATTAATATATATATAATAACATATATTTATGTATATTAATATAAACTCCAAATATTGTAATGTGTGGTTCATTTTAAATTGTATAACATATAACGAAACTCTTACCAAGAAGACAACTTGTCATTACTTCTCCCGGTGCGTCGTCTGCAGGTAGCATGTCGGCGTGGAGTACATGGCGTACATTTGATGTTTGAAGCCTTCTTCATTGACTAAACTGAAAAATATAATTAATATATATATAATAACATATATTTATGTATATTAATATAAACTCCAAATATTGTAATGTGTGGTTCATTTTAAATTGTATAACATATAACGAAACTGTTACCAAGAAGAGAACTTGTCATTACTTCTCCTGGTGTGTCGTCTGCAGGTAGCATGTCGGCGTGGAGTACATGGCGTACATTTGATGTTTGAAGCCTTCTTCATTGACAAAACTGAAAAATATAATTAATATATATATAATAACATATATTTATGTATATTAATATAAACTCCAAATATTGTAATGTGTGGTTCATTTTAAATTGTAAAACATATAACGAAACTGTTACCAAGAAGACAACTTGTCATTACTTCTCCTGGTGCGTCGTCTGCAGGTAGCATGTCGGCGTGGAGTACATGGCGTACATTTGATGTTTGAAGCCTTCTTCATTGACAAAACTGAAAAATATAATTAATATATATATAATTACATATATTTATGTATATTAATATAAACTCCAAATATTGTAATGTGTGGTTCATTTTAAATTGTATAACATATAACGAAACTGTTACCAAGAAGACAACTTGTCATTACTTCTCCTGGTGCGTCGTCTGCAGGTAGCATGTCGGCGTGGAGTACATGGCGTACATTTGATGTTTGAAGCCTTCTTCATTGACAAAACTGAAAAATATAATTACATATATTTATGTATATTAATATAAACTCCAAATATTGTAATGTGTGGTTCGTTTTAAATTGTATAACATATAACGAAACTCTTACCAAGAAGACAACTTGTCATTACTTCTCCCGGTGCGTCGTCTGCAGGTAGCATGTCGGCGTGGAGTACATGGCGTACATTTGATGTTTGAAGCCTTCTTCATTGACAAAACTGAAAAATATAATTAATATATATATAATAACATATATTTATGTATATTAATATAAACTCCAAATATTGTAATGTGTGGTTCATTTTAAATTGTAAAAACATATAACGAAACTGTTACCAAGAAGACAACTTGTCATTACTTCTCCTGGTGCGTCGTCTGCAGGTAGCATGTCGGCGTGGAGTACATGGCGTACATTTGATGTTTGAAGCCTTCTTCATTGACAAATCTGAAAAATATAATTAATATATATATAATAACATATATTTATGTATATTAATATAAACTCCAAATATTGTAATGTGTGGTTCATTTTAAATTGTAAAACATATAACGAAACTGTTACCAAGAAGACAACTTGTCATTACTTCTCCTGGTGCGTCGTCTGCAGGTAGCATGTCGGCGTGGAGTACATGGCGTACATTTGATGTTTGAAGCCTTCTTCATTGACAAATCTGAAAAATATAATTAATATATATATAATAACATATATTTATGTATATTAATATAAACTCCAAATATTGTAATGTGTGGTTCATTTTAAATTGTAAAACATATAACGAAACTGTTTACCAAGAAGACAACTTGTCATTACTTCTCCTGGTGCGTCGTCTGCAGGTAGCATGTCGGCGTGGAGTACATGGCGTACATTTGATGTTTGAAGCCTTCTTCATTGACAAATCTGAAAAATATAATTAATATATATATAATAACATATATTTATGTATATTAATATAAACTCCAAATATTGTAATGTGTGGTTCATTTTAAATTGTAAAACATATAACGAAACTGTTACCAAGAAGACAACTTGTCATTACTTCTCCCGGTGCGTCGTCTGCAGGTAGCATGTCGGCGTGGAGTACATGGCGTACATTTGATGTTTGAAGCCTTCTTCATTGACAAAACTGAAAAATATAATTACATATATTTATGTATATTAATATAAACTCCAAATATTGTAATGTGTGGTTCGTTTTAAATTGTATAACATATAACGAAACTCTTACCAAGAAGACAACTTGTCATTACTTCTCCCGGTGCGTCGTCTGCAGGTAGCATGTCGGCGTGGAGTACATGGCGTACATTTGATGTTTGAAGCCTTCTTCATTGACAAAACTGAAAAATATAATTAATATATATATAATAACATATATTTATGTATATTAATAGAAACTCCAAATATTGTAATGTGTGGTTCATTTTAAATTGTAAAACATATAACGAAACTGTTACCAAGAAGACAACTTGTCATTACTTCTCCCGGTGCGTCGTCTGCAGGTAGCATGTCGGCGTGGAGTACATGGCGTACATTTGATGTTTGAGGCCTTCTTCATTGACAAATCTGAAAAATATAATTAATATATATATAATAACATATATTTATGTATATTAATATAAACTCCAAATATGGTAATGTGTGGTTCATTTTAAATTGTAAAACATATAACGAAACTGTTACCAAGAAGACAACTTGTCATTACTTCTCCTGGTGCCTCGTCTGCAGGTAGCATGTCGGCGTGGAGTACATGGCGTACATTTGATGTTTGAAGCCTTCTTCATTGACAAAACTGAAAAATATAATTACATATATTTATGTATATTAATATAAACTCCAAATATTGTAATGTGTGGTTCATTTTAAATTGTATAACATATAACGAAACTCTTACCAAGAAGACAACTTGTCATTACTTCTCCTGGTGCGTCGTCTGCAGGTAGCATGTCGGCGTGGAGTACATGGCGTACATTTGATGTTTGAAGCCTTCTTCATTGACAAAACTGAAAAATATAATTACATATATTTATGTATATTAATATAAACTCCAAATATTGTAATGTGTGGGTTCATTTTAAATTGTATAACATATAACGAAACTCTTACCAAGAAGACAACTTGTCATTACTTCTCCCGGTGCGTCGTCTGCAGGTAGCATGTCGGCGTGGAGTACATGGCGTACATTTGATGTTTGAAGCCTTCTTCATTGACTAAACTGAAAAATATAATTAATATATATATAATAACATATATTTATGTATATTAATATAAACTCCAAATATTGTAATGTGTGGTTCATTTTAAATTGTATAACATATAACGAAACTGTTACCAAGAAGAGAACTTGTCATTACTTCTCCTGGTGCGTCGTCTGCAGGTAGCGTGTCGGCGTGGAGTACATGGCGTACATTTGATGTTTGAAGCCTTCTTCATTGACAAAACTGAAAAATATAATTAATATATATATAATAACATATATTTATGTATATTAATATAAACTCCAAATATTGTAATGTGTGGTTCATTTTAAATTGTATAACATATAACGAAACTCTTACCAAGAAGACAACTTGTCATTACTTCTCCTGGTGCGTCGTCTGCAGGTAGCATGTCGGCGTGGAGTACATGGCGTACATTTGATGTTTGAAGCCTTCTTCATTGACAAAACTGAAAAATATAATTAATATATATATAATTACATATATTTATGTATATTAATATAAACTCCAAATATTGTAATGTGTGGTTCATTTTAAATTGTATAACATATAACGAAACTGCTACCAAGAAGACAACTTGTCATTACTTCTCCTGGTGCGTCGTCTGCAGGTAGCATGTCGGCGTGGAGTACATGGCGTACATTTGATGTTTGAAGCCTTCTTCATTGACAAAACTGAAAAATATAATTACATATATTTATGTATATTAATATAAACTCCAAATATTGTAATGTGTGGTTCATTTTAAATTGTATAACATATAACGAAACTCTTACCAAGAAGACAACTTGTCATTACTTCTCCTGGTGCGTCGTCTGCAGGTAGCATGTCGGCGTGGAGTACATGGCGTACATTTGATGTTTGAAGCCTTCTTCATTGACAAAACTGAAAAATATAATTAATATATATATAATAACATATATTTATGTATATTAATATAAACTCCAAATATTGTAATGTGTGGTTCATTTTAAATTGTATAACATATAACGAAACTGTTACCAAGAAGACAACTTGTCATTACTTCTCCTGGTGCGTCGTCTGCAGGTAGCATGTCGGCGTGGAGTACATGGCGTACATTTGATGTTTGAGGCCTTCTTCATTGACAAAACTGAAAAATATAATTAATATATATAATAACATATATTTATGTATATTAATATAAACTCCAAATATTGTAATGTGTGGTTCATTTTAAATTGTATAACATATAACGAAACTGTTACCAAGAAGACAACTTGTCATTACTTCTCCTGGTGCGTCGTCTGCAGGTAGCATGTCGGCGTGGAGTACATGGCGTACATTTGATGTTTGAAGCCTTCTTCATTGACAAAACTGAAAAATATAATTACATACATTTATGTATATTAATATAAACTCCAAATATTGTAATGTGTGGTTCATTTTAAATTGTATAACATATAACGAAACTGTTACCAAGAAGACAACTTGTCATTACTTCTCCTGGTGCGTCGTCTGCAGGTAGCATGTCGGCGTGGAGTACATGGCGTACATTTGATGTTTGAAGCCTTCTTCATTGACAAAACTGAAAAATATAATTAATATATATATTATAACATATATTTATGTATATTAATATAAACTCCAAATATTGTAATGTGTGGTTCATTTTAAATTGTATAACATATAACGAAACTGTTACCAAGAAGACAACTTGTCATTACTTCTCCTGGTGCGTCGTCTGCAGGTAGCATGTCGGCGTGGAGTACATGGCGTACATTTGATGTTTGAAGCCTTCTTCATTGACAAAACTGAAAAATATAATTAATATATATATATAATAACATATATTTATGTATATTAATATAAACTCCAAATATTGTAATGTGTGGTTCATTTTAAATTGTATAACATATAACGAAACTGTTACCAAGAAGAGAACTTGTCATTACTTCTCCTGGTGCGTCGTCCGCAGGTAGCATGTCGGCGTGGAGTACATGGCGTAAATTTGATGTTTGAAGCCTTCTTCATTGACTAAACTGAAAAATATAATTAATATATATATATTACATATATTTATGTATATTAATATAAACTCCAAATATTGTAATGTGTGGTTCATTTTAAATTGTATAACATATAACGAAACTGTTACCAAGAAGACAACTTGTCATTACTTCTCCTGGTGCGTCGTCTGCAGGTAGCATGTCGGCGTGGAGTACATGGCGTACATTTGATGTTTGAAGCCTTCTTCATTGACTAAACTGAAAAATATAATTACATATATTTATGTATATTAATATAAACTCCAAATATTGTAATGTGTGGTTCATTTTAAATTGTATAACATATAACGAAACTGTTACCAAGAAGAGAACTTGTCATTACTTCTCCTGGTGCGTCGTCTGCAGGTAGCATGTCGGCGTGGAGTACATGGCGTACATTTGATGTTTGAAGCCTTCTTCATTGACAAAACTGAAAAATATAATTACATATATTTATGTATATTAATATAAACTCCAAATATTGTAATGTGTGGTTCATTTTAAATTGTATAACATATAACGAAACTGTTACCAAGAAGACAACTTGTCATTACTTCTCCTGGTGCGTCGTCTGCAGGTAGCATGTCGGCGTGGAGTACATGGCGTACATTTGATGTTTGAAGCCTTCTTCATTGACTAAACTGAAAAATATAATTAATATATATATAATAACATATATTTATGTATATTAATATAAACTCCAAATATTGTAATGTGTGGTTCATTTTAAATTGTATAACATATAACGAAACTGTTACCAAGAAGAGAACTTGTCATTACTTCTCCTGGTGCGTCGTCTGCAGGTAGCATGTCGGCGTGGAGTACATGGCGTACATTTGATGTTTGAAGCCTTCTTCATTGACAAAACTGAAAAATATATATTACATATATTTATGTATATTAATATAAACTCCAAATATTGTAATGTGTGGTTCATTTTAAATTGTATAACATATAACGAAACTCTTACCAAGAAGACAACTTGTCATTACTTCTCCTGGTGCGTCGTCTGCAAGTAGCATGTCGGCGTGGAGTACATGGCGTACATTTGATGTTTGAAGCCTTCTTCATTGACTAAACTGAAAAATATAATTAATATATATATAATAACATATATTTATGTATATTAATATAAACTCCAAATATTGTAATGTGTGGTTCATTTTAAATTGTATAACATATAACGAAACTGTTACCAAGAAGACAACTTGTCATTACTTCTCCTGGTGCGTCGTCTGCAGGTAGCATGTCGGCGTGGAGTACATGGCGTACATTTGATGTTTGAAGCCTTCTTCATTGACAAAACTGAAAAATATAATTACATATATTTATGTATATTAATATAAACTCGAAAATATTGTAATGTGTGGTTCATTTTAAATTGTATAACATATAACGAAACTGTTACCAAGAAGAGAACTTGTCATTACTTCTCCTGGTGCGTCGTCTGCAGGTAGCATGTCGGCGTGGAGTACATGGCGTACATTTGATGTTTGAAGCCTTCTTCAATGACAAAACTGAAAAATATAATTACATATATTTATGTATATTAATATAAACTCCAAATATTGTAATGTGTGGTTCATTTTAAATTGTATAACATATAACGAAACTGTTACCAAGAAGAGAACTTGTCATTACTTCTCCTGGTGCGTCGTCTGCAGGTAGCATGTCGGCGTGGAGTACATGGCGTACATTTGATGTTTGAAGCCTTCTTCATTGACAAAACTGAAAAATATAATTACATATATTTATGTATATTAATATAAACTCCAAATATTGTAATGTGTGGTTCATTTTAAATTGTATAACATATAACGAAACTGTTACCAAGAAGACAACTTGTCATTACTTCTCCTGGTGCGTCGTCGCAGGTAGCATGTCGGCGTGGAGTACATGGCGTACATTTGATGTTTGAAGCCTTCTTCATTGACAAAACTGAAAAATATAATTACATACATTTATGTATATTAATATAAACTCCAAATATTGTAATGTGTGGTTCATTTTAAATTGTATAACATATAACGAAACTGTTACCAAGAAGACAACTTGTCATTACTTCTCCTGGTGCGTCGTCTGCAGGTAGCATGTCGGCGTGGAGTACATGGCGTACATTTGATGTTTGAAGCCTTCTTCATTGACAAAACTGAAAAATATAATTAATATATATATTATAACATATATTTATGTATATTAATATAAACTCCAAATATTGTAATGTGTGGTTCATTTTAAATTGTATAACATATAACGAAACTGTTACCAAGAAGACAACTTGTCATTACTTCTCCTGGTGCGTCGTCTGCAGGTAGCATGTCGGCGTGGAGTACATGGCGTACATTTGATGTTTGAAGCCTTCTTCATTGACAAAACTGAAAAATATAATTAATATATATATATAATAACATATATTTATGTATATTAATATAAACTCCAAATATTGTAATGTGTGGTTCATTTTAAATTGTATAAACATATAACGAAACTGTTACCAAGAAGACAACTTGTCATTACTTCTCCTGGTGCGTCGTCTGCAGGTAGCATGTCGGCGTGGAGTACATGGCGTACATTTGATGTTTGAAGCCTTCTTTATTGACAAAACTGAAAAATATAATTAATATATATATATAATAACATATATTTATGTATATTAATATAAACTCCAAATATTGTAATGTGTGGTTAATTTTAAATTGTATAACATATAACGAAACTGTTACCAAGAAGAGAACTTGTCATTACTTCTCCTGGTGCGTCGTCTGCAGGTAGCATGTCGGCGTGGAGTACATGGCGTACATTTGATGTTTGAAGCCTTCTTCATTGACTAAAAAATATGAAAAATATAAATCACATATATTTATGTATATTAATATAAACTCCAAATATTGTAATGTGTGGTTCATTTTAAATTGTATAACATATAACGAAACTCTTACCAAGAAGACAACTTGTCATTACTTCTCCTGGTGCGTCGTCTGCAGGTAGCATGTCGGCGTGGAGTACATGGCGTACATTTGATGTTTGAAGCCTTCTTCATTGACTAAACTGAAAAATATAATTAATACATATATATATAACATATATTTATGTATATTAATATAAACTCCAAATATTGTAATGTGTGGTTCATTTTAAATTGTATAACATATAACGAAACTGTTACCAAGAAGAGAACTTGTCATTACTTCTCCTGGTGCGTCGTCTGCAGGTAGCATGTCGGCGTGGAGTACATGGCGTACATTTGATGTTTGAAGCCTTCTTCATTGACAAAACTGAAAAATATAATTACATATATTTATGTATATTAATATAAACTCCAAATATTGTAATGTGTGGTTCATTTTAAATTGTATAACATATAACGAAACTGTTACCAAGAAGAGAACTTGTCATTACTTCTCCTGGTGCGTCGTCTGCAGGTAGCATGTCGGCGTGGAGTACATGGCGTACATTTGATGTTTGAAGCCTTCTTCATTGACAAAACTGAAAAATATAATTACATATATTTATGTATATTAATATAAACTCCAAATATTGTAATGTGTGGTTCATTTTAAATTGTATAACATATAACGAAACTGTTACCAAGAAGAGAACTTGTCATTACTTCTCCTGGTGCGTCGTCTGCAGGTAGCATGTCGGCGTGGAGTACATGGCGTACATTTGATGTTTGAAGCCTTCTTTATTGACAAAAACTGAAAAATATAATTACATATATTTATGTATATTAATATAAACTCCAAATATTGTAATGTGTGGTTCATTTTAAATTGTATAACATATAACGAAACTGTTACCAAGAAGAGAAACTTGTCATTACTTCTCCTGGTGCGTCGTCTGCAGGTAGCATGTCGGCGTGGAGTACATGGCGTACATTTGATGTTTGAAGCCTTCTTCATTGACAAAACTGAAAAATATAATTACATATATTTATGTATATTAATATAAACTCCAAATATTGTAATGTGTGGTTCATTTTAAATTGTATAACATATAACGAAACTGTTACCAAGAAGACAACTTGTCATTACTTCTCCTGGTGCGTCGTCTGCAGGTAGCATGTCGGCGTGGAGTACATGGCGTACATTTGATGTTTGAAGCCTTCTTCATTGACAAAACTGAAAAATATAATTACATACATTTATGTATATTAATATAAACTCCAAATATTGTAATGTGTGGTTCAATTTAAATTGTATAACATATAACAAAACTGTTACCAAGAAGACAACTTGTCATTACTTCTCCTGGTGCGTCGTCTGCAGGTAGCATGTCGGCGTGGAGTACATGGCGTACATTTGATGTTTGAAGCCTTCTTCATTGACAAAACTGAAAAATATAATAACATATATTTATGTATATTAATATAAACTCCAAATATTGTAATGTGTGGTTCATTTTAAATTGTATAACATATAACGAAACTGTTACCAAGAAGACAACTTGTCATTACTTCTCCTGGTGCGTCGTCTGCAGGTAGCATGTCGGCGTGGAGTACATGGCGTACATTTGATGTTTGAAGCCTTCTTCATTGACAAAACTGAAAAATACAATTACATATATTTATGTATATTAATAATATAAACTCCAAATATAGTAATGTGTGGTTCATTTTAAATTGTATAAACATATAACGAAACTGTTACCAAGAAGACAACTTGTCATTACTTCTCCTGGTGCGTCGTCTGCAGGTAGCATGTCGGCGTGGAGTACATGGCGTACATTTGATGTTTGAAGCCTTCTTCATTGACAAAACTGAAAATAATACATATTACAACATATATTTATGTATATTAATATAAACTCCAAATATTGTAATGTGTGGTTCATTTTAAATTGTATAACATATAACGAAACTGTTACCAAGAAGAGAACTTGTCATTACTTCTCCTGGTGCGTCGTCTGCAGGTAGCATGTCGGCGTGGAGTACATGGCGTACATT
This sequence comes from Danaus chrysippus, assembly GCA_916720795.1. Taxonomy (NCBI): domain Eukaryota; kingdom Metazoa; phylum Arthropoda; class Insecta; order Lepidoptera; family Nymphalidae; genus Danaus; species Danaus chrysippus. The sequence goes on along the minus strand of CAKASE010000005.1, from coordinate 12,200 downwards.
TGATGTTTGAAGCCTTCTTCATTGACAAAACTGAAAAATATAATTACATATATTTATGTATATTAATATAAACTCCAAATATTGTAATGTGTGGTTCATTTTAAATTGTATAACATATAACGAAACTGTTACCAAGAAGACAACTTGTCATTACTTCTCCTGGTGCGTCGTCTGCAGGTAGCATGTCGGCGTGGAGTACATGGCGTACATTTGATGTTTGAAGCCTTCTTCATTGACAAAACTGAAAAATACAATTACATATATTTATGTATATTAATATAAACTCCAAATATAGTAATGTGTGGTTCATTTTAAATTGTATAACATATAACGAAACTGTTACCAAGAAGACAACTTGTCATTACTTCTCCTGGTGCGTCGTCTGCAGGTAGCATGTCGGCGTGGAGTACATGGCGTACATTTGATGTTTGAAGCCTTCTTCATTGACAAAACTGAAAAATACAATTACATATATATTATGTATATTAATATAAACTCCAAATATTGTAATGTGTGGTTCATTTTAAATTGTATAACATATAACGAAACTGTTACCAAGAAGACAACTTGTCATTACTTCTCCTGGTGCGTCGTCTGCAGGTAGCATGTCGGCGTGGAGTACATGGCGTACATTTGATGTTTGAAGCCTTCTTCATTGACAAAACTGAAAAATATAATTACATATATTTATGTATATTAATATAAACTCCAAATATTGTAATGTGTGGTTCATTTTAAATTGTATAACATATAACGAAACTGTTACCAAGAAGACAACTTGTCATTACTTCTCCTGGTGCGTCGTCTGCAGGTAGCATGTCGGCGTGGAGTACATGGCGTACATTTGATGTTTGAAGCCTTCTTCATTGACAAAACTGAAAAATATAATACAATTACATATATTTATGTATATTAATATAAACTCCAAATATAGTAATGTGTGGTTCATTTTAAATTGTATAACATATAACGAAACTGTTACCAAGAAGACAACTTGTCATTACTTCTCCTGGTGCGTCGTCTGCAGGTAGCATGTCGGCGTGGAGTACATGGCGTACATTTGATGTTTGAAGCCTTCTTCATTGACAAAACTGAAAAATATAATACAATTACATATATTTTTATGTATATTAATATAAACTCCAAATATTGTAATGTGTGGTTCATTTTAAATTGTATAACATATAACGAAACTGTTACCAAGAAGACAACTTGTCATTACTTCTCCTGGTGCGTCGTCTGCAGGTAGCATGTCGGCGTGGAGTACATGGCGTACATTTGATGTTTGAAGCCTTCTTCATTGACAAAACTGAAAAATATAATTACATATATTTATGTATATTAATATAAACTCCAAATATTGTAATGTGTGGTTCATTTTAAATTGTATAAACATATAACGAAACTGTTACCAAGAAGACAACTTGTCATTACTTCTCCTGGTGCGTCGTCTGCAGGTAGCATGTCGGCGTGGAGTACATGGCGTACATTTGATGTTTGAAGCCTTCTTCATTGACAAAACTGAAAAATACAATTACATATATTTATGTATATTAATATAAAACTCCAAATATAGTAATGTGTGGTTCATTTTAAATTGTATAACATATAACGAAACTGTTACCAAGAAGAGAACTTGTCATTACTTCTCCTGGTGCGTCGTCTGCAGGTAGCATGTCGGCGTGGAGTACATGGCGTACATTTGATGTTTTGAAGCCTTCTTCATTGACTAAACTGAAAAATATAATTAATATATATATATATATATATATATATATAATTACATATATTTATGTATATTAATATAAACTCCAAATATTGTAATGTGTGGTTCATTTTAAATTGTATAACATATAACGAAACTGTTACCAAGAAGACAACTTGTCATTACTTCTCCTGGTGCGTCGTCTGCAGGTAGCATGTCGGCGTGGAGTACATGGCGTACATTTGATGTTTGAAGCCTTCTTCATTGACTAAACTGGAAAATATAATTAATATATATAATTACATATATTTATGTATATTAATATAAACTCCAAATATTGTAATGTGTGGTTCATTTTAAATTGTATAACATATAACGAAACTGTTACCAAGAAGACAACTTGTCATTACTTCTCCTGGTGCGTCGTCTGCAGGTAGCATGTCGGCGTGGAGTACATGGCGTACATTTGATGTTTGAAGCCTTCTTCATTGACAAAACTGAAAAATATAAATAATATATATATATATTAATAACATATATTTATGTATATTAATATAAACTCCAAATATTGTAATGTGTGGTTCATTTTAAATTGTATAACATATAACGAAACTGTTACCAAGAAGACAACTTGTCATTACTTCTCCTGGTGCGTCGTCTGCAGGTAGCATGTCGGCGTGGAGTACATGGCGTACATTTGATGTTTGAAGCCTTCTTCATTGACTAAAACTGAAAAATATAATCACATATATATTTATGTATAAAAACTTAATATAAACTCCAAATATTGTAATGTGTGGTTCATTTTAAATTGTATAACATATAACGAAACTGTTACCAAGAAGAGAACTTGTCATTACTTCTCCTGGTGCGTCGTCTGCAGGTAGCATGTCGGCGTGGAGTACATGGCGTACATTTGATGTTTGAAGCCTTCTTCATTGACTAAACTGAAAAATATAATTAATATATATATATTAATTACATATATTTATGTATATTAATATAAACTCCAAATATTGTAATGTGTGGTTCATTTTAAATTGTATAACATATAACGAAACTGTTACCAAGAAGACAAACTTGTCATTACTTCTCCTGGTGCGTCGTCTGCAGGTAGCATGTCGGCGTGGAGTACATGGCGTACATTTGATGTTTGAAGCCTTCTTCATTGACAAAACTGAAAAATATATAATTACATATATTTATGTAATATTAATATAAACTCCAAATATTGTAATGTGTGGTTCATTTTAAATTGTATAACATATAACGAAACTGTTACCAAGAAGAGAACTTGTCATTACTTCTCCTGGTGCGTCGTCTGCAGGTAGCATGTCGGCGTGGAGTACATGGCGTACATTTGATGTTTGAAGCCTTCTTCATTGACAAAACTGAAAAAATATATTACATATATTTATGTATATTATATATAAACTCCAAATATTGTAATGTGTGGTTCATTTTAAATTGTATAACATATAACGAAACTGTTACCAAGAAGACAACTTGTCATTACTTCTCCTGGTGCGTCGTCTGCAGGTAGCATGTCGGCGTGGAGTACATGGCGTACATTTGATGTTTGAAGCCTTCTTCATTGACAAAACTGAAAAAATACAATTACATATATTTATGTATATTAATATAAACTCCAAATATTGTAATGTGTGGTTCATTTTAAATTGTATAACATATAACGAAACTGTTACCAAGAAGAGAACTTGTCATTACTTCTCCTGGTGCGTCGTCTGCAGGTAGCATGTCGGCGTGGAGTACATGGCGTACATTTGATGTTTGAAGCCTTCTTCATTGACAAAACTGAAAAATATAATTACATATATTTATGTATATTAATATAAACTCAAAATATTGTAATGTGTGGTTCATTTTAAATTGTATAACATATAACGAAACTGTTACCAAGAAGACAACTTGTCATTACTTCTCCTGGTGCGTCGTCTGCAGGTAGCATGTCGGCGTGGAGTACATGGCGTACATTTGATGTTTGAAGCCTTCTTCATTGACAAAAAACTGAAAAATACAATTACATATATTTATGTATTTATAATATAAACTCCAATATTGTAATGTGTGGTTCATTTTAAATTGTATAACATATAACGAAACTGTTACCAAGAGAGAAACTTGTCATTACTTCTCCTGGTGCGTCGTCTGCAGGTAGCATGTCGGCGTGGAGTACATGGCGTACATTTGATGTTTGAAGCCTTCTTCATTGACTAAACTGAAAAAATATAATAATAATATATATATATATATAATTACATATATTTATGTATATTAATATAAACTCCAAATATTGTAATGTGTGGTTCATTTTAAATTGTATAACATATAACGAAACTGTTACCAAGAAGACAACTTGTCATTACTTCTCCTGGTGCGTCGTCTGCAGGTAGCATGTCGGCGTGGAGTACATGGCGTACATTTGATGTTTGAAGCCTTCTTCATTGACTAAACTGGAAAAATATATAATATAATATATATATAATACATATATTTATGTATATTAATATAAACTCCAAATATTGTAATGTGTGGTTCATTTTAAAATTGTATAACATATAACGAAACTGTTACCAAGAAGACAACTTGTCATTACTTCTCCTGGTGCGTCGTCTGCAGGTAGCATGTCGGCGTGGAGTACATGGCGTACATTTGATGTTTGAAGCCTTCTTCATTGAACTTTGAAAACTATAATTAATGATATATATAATAATACATATATTTATGTATATTAATATAAACTCCAAATATTGTAATGTGTGGTTCATTTTAAATTGTATAACATATAACGAAACTGTACCAAGAAGACAACTTGTCATTACTTCTCCTGGTGCGTCGTCTGCAGGTAGCATGTCGGCGTGGAGTACATGGCGTACATTTGATGTTTGAAGCCTTCTTCATTGACAAAACTGAAAAATATAATTACATATATATATAACATAATATATTAATATAAACTCCAAATATTGTAATGTGTGGTTCATTTTAAATTGTATAACATATAACGAAACTGTTACCAAGAAGACAACTTGTCATTACTTCTCCTGGTGCGTCGTCTGCAGGTAGCATGTCGGCGTGGAGTACATGGCGTACATTTGATGTTTGAAGCCTTCTTCATTGACAAAACTGAAAAATATAATTAATATATATATATTTACATATATATGTATATAATAAAACTCCAAATATTGTAATGTGTGGTTCATTTTAAATTGTATAACATATAACGAAACTGTTACCAAGAAGACAACTTGTCATTACTTCTCCTGGTGCGTCGTCTGCAGGTAGCATGTCGGCGTGGAGTACATGGCGTACATTTGATGTTTGAAGCCTTCTTCATTGACAAAACTGAAAAATATAATTAATTACATATATTACATATGTATATTAATATAAACTCCAAAATATTGTAATGTGTGTGTGGTTCATTTTAAATTGTATAACATATAAACGAAACTGTACCAAGAAGACAACTTGTCATTACTTCTCCTGGTGCGTCGTCTGCAGGTAGCATGTCGGCGTGGAGTACATGGCGTACATTTGATGTTTGAAGCCTTCTTCATTGACAAAACTGAAAAATATAATTACATATATTTATGTGTATATTAATATAAACTCCAAATATTGTAATGTGTGGTTTCATTTTAAATTGTATAACATATAACGAAACTGTTACCAAGAAGACAACTTGTCATTACTTCTCCTGGTGCGTCGTCTGCAGGTAGCATGTCGGCGTGGAGTACATGGCGTACATTTGATGTTTGAAGCCTTCTTCATTGACAAAACTGAAAAATATAATTAATATATGTGGTTCATATAGTAATATAATTTATGTATATTAATATAAACTCCAAATATTGTAATGTGTGGTTCATTTTAAATTGTATAACATATAACGAAACTGTTACCAAGAAGGACAACTTGTCATTACTTCTCCTGGTGCGTATTCGTCTGCAGGTAGCATGTCGGCGTGGAGTACATGGCGTACATTTGATGTTTGAAGCCTTCTTCATTGACAAAAACTGAAAAATATAATTACATATATTTATAACATATATTTTATTATTATATAAAACTCAAATATTGTAATGTGTGGTTTCATTTTAAATTGTATAACATATAACGAAACTGTTACCAAGAAGACAACTTGTCATTACTTCTCTGGTGCGGTTCGTCTGCAGGTAGCATGTCGGCGTGGAGTACATGGCGTACATTTGATGTTTGAAGCCTTCTTCATTGACAAAACTGAAAAATAAATTAATATATATATATCATATATTTATGTATATTATTATAAACTCCAAATATTGTAATGTGTGGTTCATTTTAAATTGTATAACATATAACGAAACTGTTACCAAGAAGACAACTTGTCATTACTTCTCCTGGTGCGTCGTCTGCAGGTAGCATGTCGGCGTGGAGTACATGGCGTACATTTGATGTTTGAAGCCTTCTTCATTGACAAAACTGAAAAATATAATTACATATATTTATGTATATTAATATAAACTCCAAATATTGTAATGTGTGGTTCATTTTAAATTGTATAACATATAACGAAACTCTTACCAAGAAGACAACTTGTCATTACTTCTCCTGGTGCGTCGTCTGCAGGTAGCATGTCGGCGTGGAGTAACATGGCGTACATTTGATGTTTGAAGCCTTCTTCATTGACTAAAACTGAAAAATATAATTAATTATATATATTTATGTATATTAATATATTAATATAAACTCCAAATATTGTAATGTGTGGTTCATTTTAAATTGTATAACATATAACGAAACTGTTACCAAGAAGACAACTTGTCATTACTTCTCCTGGTGCGTCGTCTGCAGGTAGCATGTCGGCGTGGAGTACATGGCGTACATTTGATGTTTGAAGCCTTCTTCATTGACTAAACTGAAAAATATAATTAATATATATATAATTACATATATTTATGTATATTAATATAAACTCCAAATATTGTAATGTGTGGTTCATTTTAAATTGTATAACATATAACGAAACTGTTACCAAGAAGACAACTTGTCATTACTTCTCCTGGTGCGTCGTCTGCAGGTAGCATGTCGGCGTGGAGTACATGGCGTACATTTGATGTTTGAAGCCTTCTTCATTGACAAAACTGAAAAATATAATTAATATATATATTATATAACATATATTTATGTATATTAATATAAACTCCAAATATTGTAATGTGTGGTTCATTTTAAATTGTATAACATATAACGAAACTGTTACCAAGAAGACAACTTGTCATTACTTCTCCTGGTGCGTCGTCTGCAGGTAGCATGTCGGCGTGGAGTACATGGCGTACATTTGATGTTTGAAGCCTTCTTCATTGACAAAACTGAAAAATATAATTACATATATTTATGTATATTAATATAAACTCCAAATATTGTAATGTGTGGTTCATTTTTAAATTGTATAAACATATAACGAAACTGTTACCAAGAAGAGAACTTGTCATTACTTCTCCTGGTGCGTCGTCTGCAGGTAGCATGTCGGCGTGGAGTACATGGCGTACATTTTGATGTTTGAAGCCTTCTTCATTGACAAAAACTGAAAAATATAATTATATATATATATTTTATGTATATTAATATAAACTCCAAATATTGTAATGTGTGGTTCATTTTAAATTGTATAACATATAACGAAACTGTTACCAAGAAGACAACTTGTCATTACTTCTCCTGGTGCGTCGTCTGCAGGTAGCATGTCGGCGTGGAGTACATGGCGTACATTTGATGTTTGAAGCCTTCTTCATTGACAAAACTGAAAAATATAATAATTATATACTAACATATATTTATGTATATTAATATAAACTCCAAATATTGTAATGTGTGGTTCATTTTAAAATTGTATAACATATAACGAAACTGTTACCAAGAAGACAACTTGTCATTACTTCTCCTGGTGCGTCGTCTGCAGGTAGCATGTCGGCGTGGAGTACATGGCGTACATTTGATGTTTGAAGCCTTCTTCATTGACAAAACTGAAAAATATAATTACATATATTTATGTATATTAATATTATGTACTCCAAATATTGTAATGTGTGGTTCATTTTAAATTGTATAACAATATAACGAAACTGTTACCAAGAATGACAACTTGTCATTACTTCTCCTGGTGCGTCGTCTGCAGGTAGCATGTCGGCGTGGAGTACATGGCGTACATTTGATGTTTGAAGCCTTCTTTCATTGACAAAACTGAAAAATATAATTACATATATTTATGTATATTAATATAAACTCCAAATATTGTAATGTGTGGGTTCATTTTAAATTGTATAACATATAACGAAACTGTTACCAAGAAGAGAACTTGTCATTACTTCTCCTGGTGCGTCGTCTGCAGGTAGCATGTCGGCGTGGAGTACATGGCGTACATTTGATGTTTGAAGCCTTCTTCATTGACAAAACTGAAAAATATAATTAATATATAACGTATAACATACTTATTAACATATATTTTATGTATATTCTAATATAAACTCCAAATATTGTAATGTTATGGTTCATTTTAAATTGTATAACATATAACGAAACTGGATTACCAAGAAGACAACTGTCATTACTTCTCCTGGTGCGTCCGTCTGCAGGTAGCATTGTCGGCGTGGAGTACATGGCGTACATTTGATGTTTGAAGCCTTCTTCATTGACAAAACTGAAAAACATATATAATAGATACATATATTTATGTATATAAATATAAACTCCAAATATTGTAATGTGTGGTTCATTTTAAAATTGTATAACATATAACGAAACTGTTTACCAAAAGACAACTTGTCATTACTTCTCCTGGTGCGTCGTCTGCAGGTAGCATGTCGGCGTGGAGTACATGGCGTACATTTGATGTTTGAAGCCTTCTTCATTGACAAAACTGAAAAATATAATTAATTAAACCGTCTTTGTAAAAGTGAAAAGTGGACATATATTTTATGTATATTAATATAAACTCCAAATATTGTAATGTGTGGTTCATTTGAAATTGTATAACATATAACGAAACTGTTACCAAGAAAGAGAAACTTGTCATTACTTCTCCTGGTGCGTCGTCTGCAGGTAGCATGTCGGCGTGGAGTACATGGCGTACATTTGATGTTTTGAAAGCCTTCTTCATTGACAAAACTGAAAATTCTTATATATAACATATATTTATGTATATTAATATAAACTCCAAATATTGTAATGGTGGTTCATTTTAAATTGTATAACATATAACGAAACTGTTACCAAGAAGAGAACTTGTCATTACTTCTCCTGGTGCGTCTCGTCTGCAGGTAGCATGTCGGCGTGGAGTACATGGCGTACATTTGATGTTTTTTAAGCCTTCTTCATTGACAAAACTGAAAAATATAAATTACACATATATTTATGTATATTAATATAAACTCCAAATATTGTAAATGTGTGGTTCATTTTAAATTGTATAACATATAACGAAACTGTTACCAAGAAGACAACTTGTCATTACTTCTCCTGGTGCGTCGTCTGCAGGTATAGCATGTCGGGCGTGGAGTACATGGCGTACATTTGATGTTTGAAGCCTTCTTCATTGACAAAACTGAAAAATATAATTACATATATATTTATGTTATATTAATATAAACTCCAAATATTGTAATGTGTGGGTTCAATTTTAAATTGTATACATATAACGAAATCTGTTACCAAGAAGACAACTTGTCATTACTTCTCCTGGTGGCGTCGTCTGCAGGTAGCATGTCGGCGTGGAGTCCCTGGCGTACATTTGATGTTTGAAGCCTTCTTCATTGACAAAACTGAAAAATATAATTAATTACATATATTTTATGTATATTAATATAACTCCAAGTATTGTAATGTGTGGTTCATTTTAAATTGTATAACATATAACGAAAACTGTTACGAAGAAGACGAACTTGTCCATTACTTCTCCTGGTGCGTTCGTCTGCAGGTAGCATGTCGGCGTGGAGTACATGGCGTACATTTGATGTTTGAAGCCTTCTTCATTGACTAAACTGAAAAATATAATTAATATATATATAATAACATTATTTATGTATATTAATATAAAAACTCTAAAACAAATATTGTAATGTGTGGTTCATTTTAAATTGTATAACATATAACGAAACTGTTACCAAGAAGACAACTTGGCATTACTTCTCCTGGTGCGTCGTCTGCAGGTAGCATGTCGGCGTGGAGTACATGGCGTACATTTTGATGTTTGAAGCCTTCTTCATTGACAAAACTGAAAAAATACAATTACATATATTTATGTATATTAATATAAACTCCAAATATTGTAATGTGTGGTTCATTTTAAATTGTATAAACATATAACGAAACTGTTACCAAGAAGACCAACTTGTCATTACTTTCTCCTGTGCGTCGTCTGAAGGTAGCATGTCGGCGTGGAGTACATGGCGTACATTTGCGATGTTTGAAGCCTTCTCATTGAACAAACTGAAAAATATAATTAATATATATATATATTATATATAACATTTATGTATATTAATATAAACTCCCAATATTGTAATGTGTGTTCATTTTAAATTGGTATAACATATACCGAAACTGTTTACAATGAAGACAACGTTGTTCATTACTTCTCCCTTGTGGCGTTCGGTCTGCAGGTAGCATGGTCGGGCGTGGAGTACATGGCGTTACATTTGATGTTTGAAGCCCTTCTTCATTTGACACAAAACTGAAAAAATACAATTACATATCTTTATGTATATTAATATAACTCAAATATTGTATGTGTGGTCAGTTTAAATTGTATAACATATAACGAAACTCTTACAAGAAGACAACTTGTCATTACTCTCCTGGTGCGTCGTCTGCAGGTCGCATGCGGCCGTGGCGTACATGGCGACATTTGATGTTTGAAGCCTTCTTCATGATAAACTGAAAAATATAATTAATTATATAAATATAAACATATATTAGTATATTAATATAAACTCCAAATATTGTAATGTGTGGTTCATTTTAAATTGTATAACATATAACGAAACTGTTACCAAGAAGACAACTTGTCATTACTTCTCCTGGTGCGTCGTCTGCAGGTAGCATGTCGGCGTGGAGTACATGGCGTACATTTGATGTTTGAAGCCTTCTTCATTGACAAAACTGAAAAATATAATTATATATATATATATATATATATTAATATATATTAATATCTCCAAATATTGTAATGTGTGGTTCATTTTAAATTGTATAACATATAACGAAACTGTTACCAAGAAGACAACTTGTCATTACTTCTCCTGGTGCGTCGTCTGCAGGTAGCATGTCGGCGTGGAGTACATGGCGTACATTTGATGTTTGAAGCCTTCTTCATTGACAAAACTGAAAAATATAATTAATATATATATATATATATATTATATATATATATAATGTATATTAATATAAACTCCAAATATTGTAATGTGTGGTTCATTTTAAATTGTATAACATATAACGAAACTGTTACCAAGAAGACAACTTGTCATTACTTCTCCTGGTGCGTCGTCTGCAGGTAGCATGTCGGCGTGGAGTACATGGCGTACATTTGATGTTTGAAGCCTTCTTCATTGACTAAACTGAAAAATATAATTAATAATATATATATAATATACATATATATATTATATTTATGTATATTAATATAAACTCCAAATATTGTAATGTGTGGTTCATTTTAAATTGTATAACATATAACGAAACTGTTACCAAGAAGACAACTTGTCATTACTTCTCCTGGTGCGTCGTCTGCAGGTAGCATGTCGGCGTGGAGTACATGGCGTACATTTGATGTTTGAAGCCTTCTTCATTGACAAAACTGAAAAATACAATTACATATATTTATGTATATTAATATAAACTCCAAATATTGTAATGTGTGGTTCATTTTAAATTGTATAACATACTAGCTTTCCGCCCGCAGCTTCGCCCGCGTGGAGTCTGGGATAAAAACTATCCTATGTTCTTTCTCAAGGTCAACTCTATCTCTGTACCGAATTTCATTAAAATCAGTTCAGTGGTTTAGGCGTGAAAGCGTAGCAGACAGACAGACAGACAGACAGACAGACAGACAGAGTTACTTTCGCATTTATAATATTAGTAGGGATAACGAAACTCTTACCAAGAAGACAACTTGTCATTACTTCTCCTGGTGCGTCGTCTGCAGGTAGCATGTCGGCGTGGAGTACATGGCGTACATTTGATGTTTGAAGCCTTCTTCATTGACAAAACTGAAAAATATAATTACATATATTTATGTATGTATATTATATAAACTCCAAATATTGTAATGTGTGGTTCATTTTAAATTGTATAACATATAACGAAACTGTTACCAAGAAGACAACTTGTCATTACTTCTCCTGGTGCGTCGTCTGCAGGTAGCATGTCGGCGTGGAGTACATGGCGTACATTTGATGTTTGAAGCCTTCTTCATTGACAAAACTGAAAA